>CM073770.1:113068883-113668883 GCA_037158775.1 Hetaerina titia
GCATAAGGAAGTGAACTACTAATATTGCAGCCATTAATTGAGCATTTATTCATTAGCACACCGTAAAGCTTATCATTAGATCTCTATCCTCACCTTTCAAACCATCCGGCGAGTTAACGACAGCTGCTTTGAAACATTGAATAATCAAATAGTATCACAACTATTTTAGGAATTCACATCTATCCCGGCCTCAAATCATTATAGGCCAGTTCACATTGGAAACGTTATAATTTAACCTAAATGTCTAGGAATTAAGCATTAGCATGAAACCGGAAGTCATCGCAATACAAGCAACCCATCCATGAGGAAGGGTTAGGCCATTATTTAAACAATCACTAATGATAAAATGTAAGTAGAGAATTTCCAAGAAGAATAACAATAAAAAAAATTAATTTCTCTTTACAATTAGGGACGTTTTATATGAAATGAAGGATTGACCTGGTTCAGGAATGTGTTCTGCCAATGCTTATTGGCCAAATATGGTCATTCTTAAAGCACAATAGGCGACATTACAACTGGACGATAGGTTTTGTGTACATTTTGACTGCTGTGTATTTTTTCTTTAAGGTTCTCAACAGGTCAAAAAGTATTGCAGTTTTTAAACTTTACTTTGGTTTCCTTTTGTCTCAATATTTTGTTTGGGCATTTGCTTAGCTTTGGACAGTACGTGACCGAGACAAACTTGTTGGAACAAATGGCGTTTCGCGACTTGCCGCCGGTTCGTGGACTAAGTTTCACATTTTGCTCTGTGTCATTTTATTCGTTCCTTTGAATGTGTCACTGTCCCTTCTCCTAATTTGAATGATGCAAAAAATGAAATTAACAGAAATGTTAACATACGAAGTAGTATGACGAGGAAGGATGGTGCGGTGAAATTCGAAGAAGACAGGGCAGGTGGATGCAGAAGATTCAGGGGAGGCAGTGGGATGATGAAAACTTGAAAAGAGGGGAGAATATTGGGTTAGCGAGGATCTACAGGAAAATGCATATTGGATGAAATTACGGGTGATAAGAGTGTAGACAGAGCTAAAAACGACTTAATGAATATGTAGTATGCATTAAGGGTGTTTACTATCGTGTTACGCTGGGGTTAGAAATGAAGCATTGTGTAGTGGCTGCGGCCATTGAAAAGCTACCCTAACCCAGTAGACTAACGATATCAGTTTCCATTCGATCGATTATTACCAATAAACAGTTTCTTGTCGCTCTTTTGGAGGCGTTCCAATTCGTTTGTGTAACTTTGCTCGTTGAGGGGCATAGTGTACAGACTTTCTCCCAGAATTCTGGAAGCCATCAATTTTATTTGGTAGAAGATGTGTGGAGCGAGTCGACTTTGACGTACATTTTTTCGTAGGTCTTATTCCTGTAAATGTCTGAAATACCTTAGTTAATAATGGTTTTTATTCCCTAAACGGTAAGGGAATACTTTATTTTGATTATGTAAGTTCAATTTATCGAATTTTCTTTGTTCCAGTTTTTCCATGAAACCCTTAATGTCGCATATCAAAATGGAATTATTTATTTGTGATACTTTTGTCTGAAAAAAGGACGAGCCAAGGAACATTTTCATGAGTTTCGATGTATGATCTAACCTTATGATGTACTTATGCTAAGTATTGGAGTAATCAGCTCCAGACGGACCTCCAAGTACTCATTGCGATGCATTGTAAAGGAACGTTTGATTCACCTCACTCACCTAGAAACGTAATTCGTGACCGCAACACTTTCTCGGAATGCGTCTCTGCAGGCAACGCCATGCTCTTTGGAAAGTAGGTACTCACGATGACTAAATGTGAAACTTCCAGAAAGTGAACGATGGCTCATGCCATTTTATTATGGGGAAGTATTTTTGTCCAAGAATTTAGGAAAATAGAGGAAACATTTTTAAAAGCGGTTCTCTCATTCCATGTGATTTAAGCGCAAAATGGGTTTTTCCAAGAGATAACGTGATTAATGCGAAAACAAGCCCAGGGTAAATATGTGTATAAAAGAGGGAGTAAAGGTGATTGAGGATGAGATACGAATAAATGGGAGAGTTCTGGACTGATAAAGAAATCAGTGGCGATATGAAAAATTCAAAGCGATAAGCGTGAGAACAATGGCTAGGAAACTTGCTGGAATGGTACCATTATCCTTCGATCAAGGTGGTAAATCGTGGAAATCATGGAATTAGCATACAGAACAGATGGTATTTGGCTGATTTCTCGAACCTTACCGAGAGAAAGTAAAACCAAACAATATCTCTGCTTTTACTTGTCCGAGAAATATATGCTAATTCAATGATTTCCACGATTTACCACCTTGATCGACGGATAATGGTACCATTCTGCAAGAATGCTGACACCACAAAGGGGAGATGAGAATTCTGGAATCTCCCAAATAAATCAGAGTTAAGAGGTAAGTTTCGAGAAATCAGCCAAATACCATCTGTTTAGCTCTGCAGCAAGTTTCCTAGCCATTGTTCTCACGCTTATCGCTTTGAATTTTTCATATCGCCACTGATTTCTTTATCAGTCCAGAACTCTCCCATTTATTCGTATCTCATCCTCAATCACCTTTACTCCCTCTTTTATACACATATTTACCCTGGGCTTGTTTTCGCATTAATCACGTTATCTCTTGGAAAAACCCATTTTGCGCTTAAATCACATGGAATGAGAGAACCGCTTTTAAAAATGTTTCCTCTATTTTCCTAAATTCTTGGACAAAAATACTTCCCCATAATAAAATGGCATGAGCCATCGTTCACTTTCTGGAAGTTTCACATTTAGTCATCGTGAGTACCTACTTTCCAAAGAGCATGGCGTTGCCTGCAGAGACGCATTCCGAGAAAGTGTTGCGGTCACGAATTACGTTTCTAGGTGAGTGAGGTGAATCAAACGTTCCTTTACAATGCATCGCAATGAGTACTTGGAGGTCCGTCTGGAGCTGATTACTCCAATACTTAGCATAAGTACATCATAAGGTTAGATCATACATCGAAACTCATGAAAATGTTCCTTGGCTCGTCCTTTTTTCAGACAAAAGTATCACAAATAAATAATTCCATTTTGATATGCGACATTAAGGGTTTCATGGAAAAACTGGAACAAAGAAAATTCGATAAATTGAACTTACATAATCAAAATAAAGTATTCCCTTACCGTTTAGGGAATAAAAACCATTATTAACTAAGGTATTTCAGACATTTACAGGAATAAGACCTACGAAAAAATGTACGTCAAAGTCGACTCGCTCCACACATCTTCTACCAAATAAAATTGATGGCTTCCAGAATTCTGGGAGAAAGTCTGTACACTATGCCCCTCAACGAGCAAAGTTACACAAACGAATTGGAACGCCTCCAAAAGAGCGACAAGAAACTGTTTATTGGTAATAATCGATCGAATGGAAACTGATATCGTTAGTCTACTGGGTTAGGGTAGCTTTTCAATGGCCGCAGCCACTACACAATGCTTCATTTCTAACCCCAGCGTAACACGATAGTAAACACCCTTAATGCATACTACATATTCATTAAGTCGTTTTTAGCTCTGTCTACACTCTTATCACCCGTAATTTCATCCAATATGCATTTTCCTGTAGATCCTCGCTAACCCAATATTCTCCCCTCTTTTCAAGTTTTCATCATCCCACTGCCTCCCCTGAATCTTCTGCATCCACCTGCCCTGTCTTCTTCGAATTTCACCGCACCATCCTTCCTCGTCATACTACTTCGTATGTTAACATTTCTGTTAATTTCATTTTTTGCATCATTCAAATTAGGAGAAGGGACAGTGACACATTCAAAGGAACGAATAAAATGACACAGAGCAAAATGTGAAACTTAGTCCACGAACCGGCGGCAAGTCGCGAAACGCCATTTGTTCCAACAAGTTTGTCTCGGTCACGTACTGTCCAAAGCTAAGCAAATGCCCAAACAAAATATTGAGACAAAAGGAAACCAAAGTAAAGTTTAAAAACTGCAATACTTTTTGACCTGTTGAGAACCTTAAAGAAAAAATACACAGCAGTCAAAATGTACACAAAACCTATCGTCCAGTTGTAATGTCGCCTATTGTGCTTTAAGAATGACCATATTTGGCCAATAAGCATTGGCAGAACACATTCCTGAACCAGGTCAATCCTTCATTTCATATAAAACGTCCCTAATTGTAAAGAGAAATTAATTTTTTTTATTGTTATTCTTCTTGGAAATTCTCTACTTACATTTTATCATTAGTGATTGTTTAAATAATGGCCTAACCCTTCCTCATGGATGGGTTGCTTGTATTGCGATGACTTCCGGTTTCATGCTAATGCTTAATTCCTAGACATTTAGGTTAAATTATAACGTTTCCAATGTGAACTGGCCTATAATGATTTGAGGCCGGGATAGATGTGAATTCCTAAAATAGTTGTGATACTATTTGATTATTCAATGTTTCAAAGCAGCTGTCGTTAACTCGCCGGATGGTTTGAAAGGTGAGGATAGAGATCTAATGATAAGCTTTACGGTGTGCTAATGAATAAATGCTCAATTAATGGCTGCAATATTAGTAGTTCACTTCCTTATGCCACATGCGGTTTCCGAGAAAGATCTGATAAGTAGGACACTTTGGTTTAGTTGAATGTGTCCTGAGAAAACACTGATTACAACCTGGGGCTCTCCAGTTATCAGCTGAAATCTTAACCAATTGGCCATTTTTAGGTTTAAAATACCAAGAGGTCTTCTTTCATTAGCTATAAAACCGTTGACACTATCAACCGAGCAACCGTTGACACGTTAACAGAGCAGAATTGGTGTTAATCTGTCAATGAGTGCCGGATGTATCTCCACACTAATTTATTGGTATATATCTGGCTTTGCAAAATAGGCAACAGTGCCATGTGTATTTGCATGTTTAATTATTGGTGAAATACAGGACCTCTATATAAGGAAAGATGACGAAAAATGTGAAATACGTCCTTCAAACTTAAAAAGCAGACGCCCGGTCGAATACAGGTGTACCCGTGAATACCTGTAATAGCACTGAACATCTCGCAACTTATTTAAAAAGTGATTTTATGGACCTGTCTTGTTCTTTTCTATTTTATTTATTCCGATTTTCACAGGTGTTGCCTTCACAGAGTATGTTTTTCAAATGCAAAAAAAATTTGTGACACTTAATAGTAACCCTAAAGACGTTGCTGTAGAGGCGTGATCCTGAAAGAGTACCTTCTCGTAACACAATCCAAGTAGGTCATCCGTAATTATGATGGAGGAATGGATGAATTTTATCACAAATAATCTCTAATTTTTGTTTATTCATTTTGAGGTTTCTTGTAAATGGACTGCTTATAAGCAGAAGAATCGCCTGCGGATATTTTTCACAGTGAAAATTTTATGTGTGACTTTTATCAAGAATTATATATGAATAATAATTTAGAATGAATATATTGAGATATGCATTTACGTGTTTATGTAATTTTGTTCAATTGTATCGGTTGTGTCCATCTAAAACCTGCCTTACTTGGTAGATAGGTAGGTAGCCTCGCTTGATGTAAATAAAACCACTGTATCAGCGAATTGCAATACCTTAATTTACAATCACGTTGCACACTAAAATGCTTAGCAGTGTATGTGGAAATTTAGAGAAAATACAAATATGTTAATGGTTATCATAGCCCTCCGTCACGCGTCCATGAGTAATAAGTTCATTTGGCCACCAACATAGCAGCGTTAAGAAGGGTAATATCAATCGGTTATTGATTTCCTTAAATAATTCATTTTTGCATCCAATCTTATTTAACTCACTGTTTAATAACTACCCTTGAATCATTTTATTGTTAATGTTAGTATATTTTTATTAGGTAATCTACCGGTTAAGGTAGGTTTTTGGATGGACACAACTACCAAATAAACATTTTGTAACTCCAAACGAAACCCAATCCAGCAACCTAATCTACATCAGGTCCCTCTTCATCTCCGTGTACCTCCTTCTTCCCTTCATCCCGTCCAACATCCCTATCCTAATCCTGCCCTTTCCTCGCTTGCCCAACATCCTCCCCTCTATTACCCTCTTCAACATTCCACTACCGCTCAATACGCCTTTCATCCATTTTTCCTGCCTCCATAGGATTTCTCTCAACAAACCCCTCTCCTCCCCCACCATTTCTAGTACTTCCTCATTTGTTTTCATTTCGGTCCATTTCACCTTCTCCATTCTTCTCCACACCCACATTTCAAAAGCCTCCAATCTACGTTTATCCTCCTGCTTCAGCGACCACGTTTCCGCGCCGTACATAGCTACGCTCCATATCAGAGTTTTTACGAGTCTTGTCTTAACATCCCTACTCAACGTCCCCGTCATCAACTCCCTCCTCCTTGAGGAAGCCTCCTTGCCTAGCGTAATTCTTCTCCTTACGTCCCTGCCACTTTGACCGTATTGGTCCAAAACACTTCAGAGATATGTAAACTGTTCTACCTGCTCTACTTTTTCCCCGCCTATTTTAATATTTAGCTTAGCCTTTTTCTTTCTGGAAAATCGCATAACCTTTGTTTTATTAATATTGATTATCATCCCATATTTATCGCACTGAAACTCCAATTCACTCAACAATGCTTGCAACCCCTTGTCTGACTGAGCAACTAATGCTTGGTCATCAGCAAACCTAACCGATTTTACGAATTCCCCTCCGACTTTCATTCCTACCTCCAGTTCTTCCCATGCCTCTTTAATCATTTCCTCTACATATACGTTGAACAGTACCGGTGACAATGGGCAACCCTGCCTTACACCTCTTCCTAACGCTGCCCATCCGGACTCTCCGTTCTGTTAGTATATAATTTAAACAAAATATTTTTGGTAAAAATAGAAGAGTTTTTCTCATTTGCAGTTGTAGTGCCTTAAAACAAATAATAAAGAGTTAAAGATCCCAAATAAATATTCCCTGCGTCGGAGAATTACCAAATAACTAACGACTGCTTCGGGAAAGGAGACTTACAGTATCTGGATTATCATCGATTTCATGCAATTTCTGGTTCTCTCCTCCAGTCACTCATTTCTTCTCGTTCATCAAGCGTTCTTTATTGCGCATTGTTACTTTGTTTTCTATTTCTCGTGGGAAGTTACCCGCTCGGGTTACTCCTTTTCTTGGAAGCACTTTATGGAAGCCAGAAATACCACTTACCTGTCCCATTACCTACCCTTTTTTTCGAGCCATGGGGAAAAGTTAAATTTTCAGACTTCACTCCTCCATGATAATCAGGCTATTCTCCAGATCAGCTCAAGTCAAAAATGTAAGAAAAAAATGTTCCACAGAAAGAGGTAAACATCAGTTATTTTTCACAATTTTTGTTCATTCGGAAGGAGGTGAAGAACTGCAGTTTTATGTTCTATTTCCTACCGTTTGATAAGATGGCTCCGCCACCGACGATTAAAACTTTCCTGTTTCTTTTGTATGCGTTGAATTGTTTTGTTAGTCAGGCCTGTGCCACTTAAATGTTTTCAATATAAATGCAAACACGCGCGTATACTATATATGACAGTGCACCTAAAATGGTGCATACACTTCTGAAACTCTGATGAAACGTAGGTTTGCCGTTTCGAATCTATATCGGCCGGCCTCGGTGGCGGCGGGGGGTGGGGGGTAGTATCCCCGTCTGGTAATCGCGGGTTCGATTCCCGCCTGGGTGGGTTTTCTTCCACCTAGGGCTTGGGTGCTTGTAATCGTCTCCATTGTTTTCACTGCTAATAGTCCGATGTAAAGGCCAAAAAGTGCTGTTTTTGGACTAAGGCTAAATAAATAAATATTTACAGGTGTACGATTATGGGTGCAATTTCATCAATCTCATTTGTATGGCCGTCGGTAATCTGCTTATCGTCCGATAAGAAAGTGAATGACATTAATGATTGGCAAAGCCATAGGTACGGAAGCATTATTATAATCATTTTCATAAAAATATTCATTAGTTGGAACGCAAAAAGTCATTTTGGTTTTTCACTCATATCATCCATGGACATAAACTTATAACACTAATGATAAATTAATGTTAATAAATCAAATACTGGCCGGAATTAGAAAAGGAATATAACGCTTTAAAAATATGTTTTTATTTTCAATTTCCTCGCTCTATATATGCGTCTATCTAAAAGAGCAAGATGTATTTCTGTCGCTGCGCTTTTTGTTTTTGTTTTATCTTTTCTCTCCCCCCTTGCTATGCCTTCCATCACCTTAACGTTCTATTTCTGATTCGTTTTCCTGCTACTCTGCTTGTATCATGCCCCTGTGGTTAGTTTGGGATGTCTCATTTTATCTGATGGATTAATTTAATTATTCCATGCTTTGAAATATGTGCGTAAGCTCACATCGCCCAGCCTCTCAGAAAAACATGATTTTATGGGGTAATGCTGTCTTCGGTGAGTAACTCCCCCAATCGTAAAATATTCTATATTTTTCAAGATAGTAAATATAATATCGTGGTGATGCAAATGTAGTTTGTGTAATAATTTCGATAAAGCAAATTTCGATAAGCAATAATTTCGATTATTTTATATTTAGGGTATAAATGCATTGAAAACTCGTACACATAAAACTAGCCCGAATTTTGAGTTTCCTTTTGTTTCACACACTAAAAGAACGAATTACATGTAGTTAATTTTAACCTAAGTAAAAGAATACTGCGGTGCACAATATCATATGCGATAGCGTTCGTTGTAAGGTATATCTCCGGGATCAAATAAAGACGTTAAATAACTACAGAAGACTAAGGAATGATTTATTATTTTATTTCGTGGAGCGCTATTTGTTAACCTAAGGTCTTACTTTGGCTTTTAGGGGGAACTCCAATTTACTCCTGAAATGAAAAAATTTCAATAAACCATATAATATTCCGTTTTTTAATGCTCCAAGCAATTTACTAAAATAGCTTTACCGGTGGCGATTCTAATACATCATCATAATGAGGATTACAATGACAGGATTTTGTGGCGTCTTGTTGTAATTTGTCGCGAAGAGTGAGGGTACGGGGAAGAGGTTTTGAGGTAAGGATAGGAGAAGACATGGTGAGTGGGTAAATTCTTCACACGGGTGCGAGAAGTTTGAAAAGAAAAGACGTGGAACCAAAGGTTGCATATCTTGAATCAGTTGATGTAAGGGTACAGGGACATTGCAAGAGGAGGTGGATACACAGGTATTCTATCAATTCATAACATTTTTTTAATTGGCATAATTGTTTGAGTTGTGCCAATCTCATGGTGTTGAAAAATCCGGTTTAGTACCTAAAAGATAGTCAACTAGTCAAAAGGTTGTCTGGTGTCTAAATGTTGTTCTTCCCAGGAAGCGAAACGCCACAAGGTTAACTTCCCGAAATTTGTCGAACATGGTCGTGATTTCGCCGGTTTTCTTATTCTTCCAAAGAGTTCGTAAAATAATTTATCACTTTAATATATTTAAAAACGTACATGTGCATACCTATGCCACATCGGCTTCAAGGTCCTTAAAAGGTAAGCTGAGGTTGTAATGCTGAAATTCTGTCATTTTTTACGTTTTCACGACTGCTGCTGGCATTCATAGTAGATTATTATAATATTATTTAGTAGGAGAACGAATTCGAAATGCTTTTCAACAAACCGTTATAGTATTTTGTGTGTTTATTTATATTGCATCTTATTAGGCCATGTAGTATTCAATGAATCTATTCTGGTTGACATAATCCTATCAATGCTAATAGTTTTATAGTCCTAGCTACTCATAGACTAGTTTAAAATGATAATTGGCGTACATATTTTGTGGAATTGTAACAACAAAAAGAAAACAAATTTGTTGGGTTGTTGGGAGAAATCCAAAGGAGGGAAGAACAGATGAAGCAGAGCATTTTGATTAATGATAGAATGTAGAAAATTGTGATAGAGGGGAGGGCGTTAGGCAAGAGAGGTCGGGAGAGGAGAAGGATAGGCAAGTTGGACGAAATGAAGGGTAGTGGAAAGGATGTGAAATTGAAGAAAGGTTTGATGTAGTCTTGAGCATCGGGTCATATCACATTTTGCCAGGCATAGAAATGTAGGCGTGATTAGCATGTGTGTCCAACCAAAACCTCCGTTAATTGTTGACTGCCAAAATAATAATAATATTTATAATAAAAAACCAGTTCTACATTTATATTTCCGGTTAAGTTCATACCGTCCCTATTACCCTTTCCGAATAGGTTTCCTTCCCCCCCTTCCAGTATTTTTAACCTTCATGCTTGCCTTTTTCCCTCGCGTTTTAACAGTGAAGTTAAACCTCCCCTGCCCTTCTCCCCCATTCCACCCTCCCAACATTCAACCAATCGCTCGTGAATCTTCCCTCCTGTGCTTGGTAAAATATATTGCTCTTGGTCTGATTGTAATGCTTTCGTTTTGATAATGACCTGAAGGTTTCGAAACCGGTCGATGTTTTATTAAATTTTTGTAGCATATTACAAAGCTGTTTCTTACCATCACAGGTTTCTTTTGTAGTTTAAAATTGGACTATCAGCGTACGACAAAATTATATTATGCTTAGTTAAAGTAGCAGTGCTGCTATCCTGACATGATGCTATTAGAACTTCTAGTGAAACTCGATACGCTGAAACACCAATGCTAGATTTGTTTTTTTATTCTTTATTTGTATTAACAGGAGCCTACCGGCTTGGGGTAGGTTTTCGATGGACCGTGGCTCTACATACGCACTTCTGTAATTGTAAGCCCTAACTGACATGGCACATAATATCCTTAAACCCTTACAGATGTTGCAATAACTCATTCTTTAGTTCTGCAAACTTTTTGCTTCCCTTAATTTTATCTCAAATTCTTATTCCCCCCCCCTTCTACCTTGCTTTCCATGCATTCTCCCCTCTCCTACTTTTCTCAGCATTCCTTGGCCTCTCAATACCTCCGGCAACCACTTGCCCCGCCGTCTTCAAATTTCTTCCAAGATTTGTCTCTCTTTCCCTGCTAAGTCTAGAACTTTATCGTTGATTTTCCTCTCCGTCCATTTTGCTCCATTCGCATTCACACTCGAATGACTAATCTACGCTTACCTTCTTTCCTCAACGGCCAAGTTTTCGAGCCATACAAAATTACGCTCCATATTAATGTTAACCCTAATATTTCTTGACATCATGACTTAAGAGTGTCCGTCATCAACTCCCGTCTCTGTAAACGCTTCATAACGTATCGCAATTCTATCAATATCCCTCCTACTCTGCCAAGACCCTCCAAAACACTTCCTAAATACATTCTAACAGTTCTAGTTTATGTCCCCCGACTTTCATATTTATCTTAGCCTTCCCATTTCTTAAGAATCTCACTTCCTTCGTTTTCTCATGATAAATTATCATCCTATATCTATCTCTCTGCTTCCGCAATACGCCAAGTGATGATTGTAACAATTCTTGGATTTTATCTAAAATGCATCTTGTTCTTTAATTATGCAATAGAAAATGTTTTGTTTTGGTGATGTATACCTCTGAAATTTGCAAGGAGGTGAATGAATGACGGAAAATGTGTATTGGTGGATGTTTCCTTCAAACCAGTTGTTAAACCATTCCATAAGATGATACTTACCCCCTACTTCCTATGTATACTTAGCATTAAAAGCATCAAGGAGAGACTCAATGACAGTCTGTTTTACTGAAGCAGAAGAATAAATATGGTGATTTGACTATCGTCATCAAAGAAAATTACATAATTAATAGATCAGAACACTTCTTCTGGAGATAAACTGGTAAGATCAGTCTCTAAATAGCTGATAATTATCTTTTGTGTATTCATGAGAAAATTTCGTGTATTAAAGAGATATACTCATAAAACTACTAAACCTTCAATCCTTGAGGTCATGGCGTTTTCATCGGGAAATAGTTTCGTTGCTTTCGAGAGGATGCCGATTTCTTAAATTTTTATTTCGTCACCGTCCCTAAATCAGAGATTGAATACCGTTGTGGACTGTAATTAAAAAATCGAACCCATTCTGTAGTTGCTCTTGTTCATCTTGATCTATCTTGTCCATACCAATTTACTGTGATTTTCTTGCGAAATTCCTATCATATTTGATGGTAAATCATTCTTAAATGATTCATCATTCGCCGTTTACAGTTACCGGACCAGCGTAAATTAAATATAATTTGTCCCCCTTTCAAATATCTTACAAAACAACAATATTCCTGGAATTGGCATTTGAATTACTTAGGGTATGTTCTATAATGTATAACACGCATTTTTTTAGGTAATCTACCGGTTAAGGTAGGTTTTTGGATGGACACAACTACCAAATAAACATTTTGTAACTCCAAACGAAACCCAATCTAGCAAACTAATCTATATCAGGTCCCTCTTCATCTCGGTGTACTTTTTTCCTCCCTTCATCCCGTCCATCATCCCTATCCTGTTCCTGCCCTTTCCTCGCTTGCCCAACATTCTCCCCTCTATTACCTTCTTCAACATTCCACTACCGCTCAATACGCATTTCATCCATTTTTCCCGCCTCCATAGGATAGAATAATTAATACTTATGAAATAATATTAAATAACGATGGATTTTAAATGAAAGTAAAGAAAACAGGAGTCGGTATTTCTTTATAAAAATGTAATTTAGCAGTAAGAAATAAAGAGTTATGGAAATGAAATTTTTTCAGACTACCATATATATTTTTGAAATTTTCTTTTAAGGCTAAGCGTGATACCTGTACTATATTTAGGTACAGTACTTTATAATATATTATTAGTAGGTAATCTATCGGTTAAAGTAGGTTTTTGGATGGACACAACTATCAAATAAATAAATATTTTGTAGCTCCAAACAAAACCCAATCCAGCAACCTACTCTACATCAGGTCCCTCTTCATCTCTGTGTACTTCTTTCCTCCCTCCATCCCATCCAACATCCCTATCCTGTTCCTGCCCTTTCCTCGCTTGCCCAAAATTCTCCCCTCTATGACCTTCTTCAACATTCCACTACCGCTCAACCCGCCTTTCATCCATTTTTCCCGCCTCCATAGGATATCTCCCAACAAACCCCTCTCCTCACCCATCATTTCTAGTACTTCCTCATTTGTTTTCCTTTCGGTCCATTTCACCTTCTCCATTCTTCTCCACACCCACATTTCAAAAGCCTCCAATCTACGTCCATCCTCCTGCTTCAACGACCACGTTTCCGCACCGTACATAGCTACGCTCCATATCAGAGTTTTTACGAGTCTTGTCTTAACATCCCTACTCAACGTCCCCGTCATCAACTCCCTCCTCCTTGAGAAAGCCTCCTTGCCTAGCGCAATTCTTCTCCTTACGTCCCTACCACTTTGACCATATTGGTCCAAAACACTTCCGAGATATGTATAACACATGCATTAAAGTTGCAATTTATGGCAGAGTGGAAACATTAAAAAAATTGTTTGTCAAATTATGTCGTTTATTAGTCTACTTTTTCAATGCCTTTATCGGCCTCCGAAAGTCATATTTCACTTTTCCAAATCTCTATCAAGCGCCATATTCATACATTTTTCCTATCTGGAATCTTTTACATGTCTTGCCAATATTAATCACCAATCCGTCTCCATTAGTCAAGTTGTTATTCTCCAATAGTGACCAACTGAAGTGAATGATGACCTTTATCAAATACATGTACTTATAAATCAGTAGTTGATGTCTCCTACAAACACCCCCAAGAACCCTCTTTTCGCTTCCGGCTCTAAAGACCTAATGTCTTAATTTATCTAACGGATTTTTTTTGGTTCGATGGACTTAACCTAATTTGAATAATTTGTTTAATTTATTTTCCATAAAAACGAATGCCCGCTTCTCAGGTGTTCTTTTTTTACACTGCCGCAGTCTCACCAGCTAAACATATCCAGTTGGATGAAATAATTGCTCCTTACCTTTAACGTTGTTAGTCCACCCGTTAATTAAACGTGCATCCTTGCCAAATCACTGTCGCAGAGAGGAAGGTGGCCACACTCTCCCAAAAGTTCTTGGCACCCGTCTTAAGGTGCAGTCACAACTTTGGCAGTGAGCTCCACACCTACAGCATTCCCGGAGCTATGTTACGCAAGAGAATTAATAAATCTTAACACTGTGCTGCACTGTTGCGCTGACTGCGCCTAGATTAAATACAAACTTGACGCGGGGGTCTCTGGCATGAAAGGACACCAATTTCTTTAAATAAAATTTTTATTCCAATAAAAATAGATTTCTCCGTGATCCACTGTAGGAAATTCGTTTCGTTAAATAACATTAAAATGTTTTTCGTGGTAATCTGTGTGCCGAAGCGTTCGAAATTAGCCATTTTCAACGAGACGGGTTTTGAGCAGGGTGCCGCCCAAAAAAAGGTCGCACATCCTCACCAAGGACACTCCAAGCGAACTTGATCAACCGCAGGCCATATTAGGGCCTTTGAGGCAGACGTAGACCTTGCACAATCCATCATCCAACTGAGACACTGCTTTCCGAAGTTCTTCATCCTGATCGATTACTATCCTCTTTCCGTCGGAACCTTGAAAACAACCAAACAGGACATACAGTCAGTAGTCAGATAATGGATAAAAATGAATGGATGGTTTGAAAAAGTAACGAAAGAAGTTCAATTAGACGTAATCTTGCATGTGAATATCGTTATTTAAAAAATATGACCTTAACCTCTTTCTCTATAATCATCAGAGGCCTTCTCCACGTCAATATTTATTACTTAGTACGGGGTTAGTCTTTTACCCCTGGCAAAACGCACGTTTTCCCGACATATTCATTTGAGATATATATCGAATAATAAGCGAGGCGCATGGAGTCAAAATACCTGATAGACATTTTGTATTAGTGAATCAATTTGAAATAGCTCTCCCTGGGTCTCTGCAGTCGGTTTAGAAGAATGATTTGCTTGGATTTCAATCGCTATAATTACGTGTCCTTGTGATACATCCGCTTCACCCATCCCGATTTACCTCTATAACACACGTCGAAATCTTGACCAGAAGGTAAACACAAAATGTGAGTCAAGCGGTTTCTTATGTATTGGTAGTCCGTGGGTGACGGAGGTTTCTGGGTAGCGGAGATTCCTTTGCCTGAGACGCTGAACCATCCCATCCTGAACACACCGTCGCCACCACCGCCGGGGGGGCACAGGTCACCGTCTGCGCTGCACTCCGAAATCAACTGGACCTTGAAAATGACGCCACTCATTTCTCTTCCACCTGCCAGGCAATAAGAAATGTTTTCCTGGGTCAGAAGAGGTCAACAGTCGCAGTAGATGATTGAATTGACGATATTCGCAAAACTTTATGACATGGGATCCGTCTTTAACGGACGGGAATCGGTGCAATTTTTTATCCCCAGTCACACACACACACCTACATGCATGCCCAATTGAATTGACATGAATACCAGCGGATTATGTAACAAACATTTCCCCACACAAAAAGTGTCCCTAGGCTGATTCAAATTTCTTCCGATTATTCACTGTAATAACGCTTCAAAGTCATTCAACAGTGATTAAGCCAGGACAAGTGGGTGTTTCGAGACAATACAGCACTGCCACAAAACGTTTGTCCTCAAGAAATCAAAACTTTAAAAATATCACGCTTAATTTATTTATTCATTAGCGCAGAGCTTACTTCATTTATGTCAACCCACAAATGTCTCAGTCAGGGGAAAAATGCAAGAGTGGGGTTTACATTCATAGTTTCAGAACTTACGTTTTGGTCGAATCTTTCGCTTTTGTTTCTCCTGTGTTATTTGCTCTGTGGCCCTTCCTCGATTGTCTTCTCGCCTCTGTCCTCTCTGGCCGACTGCGGTGATGAAAATAAGAGGTAAAGGCGGCGAGGATGGAGGTTGGGGAAGGGAGGTGCTGCGCATGCCTCGGAACTATCTCGCTAGCGGGAAGTTTTTGTTTCTCTTCGATCGTAGTGCGACCAATGCATTCAAACACCCTTGAATTTCGTAACGGTTTCCGCATAAGGGGAACCCATGACGAGTGACGCACATGGGACTTGGGGAGGCATCATAAGTTTCCTTGAGATGCACTTGTAAATACGCAACTACTCGGTCACTGTTGACTGCGGTCCGAAAATTGCGACAACTTCAAGAGTTACTCGTTTCGGGGTCACTCATGCGTAATTCTCTTCGGAGAAATTCAGTACTAGGATACATGGAAAATTACGAGATGGGATTCTAACGCCCGGAGTTGATACATATCAAAACGACTCGTTTTCAAATTCTTGATTTCCATGACTTTTTATATTTTCTGTGCATATTAAAAAGTTCATTTTATTTTAATAAAAGATGGAATAGATAAATATGCTTACTTTCAGAGGAAAATTTCATTCATATAACACCAGCCCATGAAAATCTAGTACTTCTCCTAGAATATCCAAAGCCTACAACTATTTTGGTCTAACATTTTTAGGTGCTGCCACGAGAGGCTGAATTGTCTGCAATGCGTATAGTTGAGTGTTCTTCCGACACGATTTCATGATATATTACTTTATACTATTACTTGGAATATTTGTAGTATTAACTAGAATATGTTTTTTAATTAAATTAATTCGGTTGATTTGATTAGCTTGGTATCTCAGTCCAAAAGCGATGTGGTAATTAGTATTAATTATGAGAGATCATTTAAATGATTTTGGAGCGAAACTCTAAATAAAATTTCGATCCACTTCTTAGAAATGAAGTTAATACACTCCATCTAATTATCTAATTTCGTTTAAATAGTCTGATTTTATATCGTATTTTCACTTTTTTGAAATGAGAATTAGGTTAGCTATTGTCAAGGTTGCCATCCATGAGAAAATTGTCGAGGTTTTCTTCTTTGTTGGCATAGAAAATTAATACTGAAATGATGTAGAGTTTTATTAAGTATTATGTGTAGTAAAGAAAAGATAGTAACAATTTTCCACCAGATAAGTTTAATAGCATGACCGAGTTTCGATGTATTATATCATCTTCAGGTAGCAAAATGAATTTAAGTGCCGTCTTATATACATTTTCGCCCCTCCTGTATATGAGTATGATATAAGACGGCACTTGAATTCATTTTGCTACCTGAATATGATGCAATGCATCGAAGCCCGGTCATGCTATTAAACTTATCTATTGGAAAATTGTCACTATTTTTTCTTCGTTATGTTCGAATTCCTCCACATCACGCCTGAAATTACTCAATTTGATTATGTGTAGTCTTCAATCAAAATAGAGTAGAAACAAAGAATAATTTGAGATTCAATATAGGAGGGTTGCGACAAAAGTTTATGTAAATGGAGAAAATTATATTGACAGACACTTAATGGGAATTGAATATGCTGAATAGGGTAATGACAAAAATCAAATTTTTCTCAGAAGAGGCAAAGCTAACATTAGAAAGGCTCGTAATGCTTAGGTTAATACTTGCAATAAAATCAATCCAGGACAGAACGACGTGATATAAAAGATAATACAAAAAAATGCATTTCATTTAGAGGAAGGAAAAGAATTCAGATATTAGGTTCAACTGTTTACAAGAAATCAGACGATAGGTAGAGCACGCTGAAGGACAATAGGGTCGGGAGATGAAACTCATCAGCAGTATTTAAGCATCATTGTAGGAACACATAGCTATCACACAGCCCATAATCTGAAGATCCGTTAATTTGGTATAGTTCGCTTGGTCCCAAGTACTACTACTTGTAAATTTCTCATATCCAGGGTTGATAGGTTACTTTCTTTCTTTCTTTGCACCACCTCCGCCTTACGAGAAAGTTGTGATCACCTACATGGAGCCATGGCACTGGCAATGATAAAATGAAGACAGAAGAATGAACAAGAAGTATTTTTGGATTTTTTTCGCGATGGCTATGGATTTTAATTTAATGGCCACTTTATGTGTGAAATAGCAAGAAAACAAATCTTCCCTGATATTTCGTTAAACTTTCATGTGTATCTGTTTTGTGGTAATTTTCTTCATGAAATACAATGAAGTATTCTGAAGCCGTGAATGCTATGTTTCATGCATGAATTCGAATTTACAAGAAACGCCCTACTCTCTATGTTTGTTCCTTTCAGGTACTTTTTACGGATGAAAGAAAATTATTCGTTTTAAGGGTTCGGTGGGCAAAAAAAAATAATAGGTAAGTAAACAGCATTGAAATTTACGTTATTTGCTACCCTTCTGATTCAAGAAATGACTTGTAACTGAACAAAGGAGCAACTATGTGAAAATTAAATTTCGCGTGTTTCATTGGCGCTGTTTTATCATAACAAAAAGCGTACTTTCCGGGAGTCGTCTATTTTGTTTATATTTGTTGCAGTTTGGTATTTTTTCTTTGGAAAAGTTGTTTCTGTCCGTATAACTTTGCTACAGTGCGCAAACTATGTCTGTCAAATTATTAGGTGATTTATTTTATGATTATAACGAAGAAACGTGGAAATTCCTAACAGGCGGTCGGCATTTTTCCCTTCGTTCTTACTCAGTGCGTAAATATATATTTCAAAAGTGATGGTCGTTGGCGAAGTAAACGGCATGTCACGAAGTTTCGAACCCTGGGCGCAGTCTCATTCGAGTCCCCATTCCTCGAATCCTGGGGGTCCTCAGCAGAACGGTGCCCTCCTGCACGCATGTAAATGCAATTTAATGGTTCTGATAGCCATTCAAATTGCAACTTTAAAGTGGTGTCTTTAAAGTTCTTTAAGTGTCTTTAAGTCTTTCACGCTTGACGTCATTTGGCATCCCAGACTTTAGTCTCCCAGAATTAAGTGAACGGAGTTGCGTAGAGGAATGAAAATTCCTTGTTTGAACAACCTTAACTGTGGCACAATAAGACATTCCTACAAATTTTGGTATTCTTAAATGGTGCTCTTGCGCATTTGAAGAGCGACGCCGAACAATTTTACTTGGCTGGGTCAGCCGTCCAGGTAAGGCATTCTGCGAGGCGCAATATTCTCATTGCCGAGCAAAACCCGTTCCAATCAAGCGAAAATTGTGTTTAGCATATTAACAGTCGTTAAGCTGTACTATGTTACTGACAGGCTACTAAGCTGTGTGTACAGCTTAACAGCTTGTAAGTGCTTTGTGATACTGGAATATCAGTGGGCATCTCTGAGGTTGAACCTAATGCTCAAAATGTACGGAAAAATGTATAGATATTTGATTATTTCTAATTAGTCGGAGTATGATTTTTTGCGGCAATTTGGTATATTTCGCACAAAAAGTGTGTGCTTTCGTTGTCTCTCTTCTTTCAAAAATAGCGATTTCGCGATGACTGAAAAAAAATATCGTAGGAGTCTTAAAACGCTCGTATGTACTCGTAGCCACTTTGTATGTAGCGAACGGTAACTGCGGCCGTATGAATATTATGGGAAGAATCAACCCTAGCCGTACTCTTACAAATGGGCAAAGGTTGGGTGGGGGAAATGAGAGAGTAAAAAGAAATAAATAAATAATTCAAATTAAACAAAAATAAAATAATATAAGGGGAGGTTAGAACAGAAAACGATTAAACCAAAATATGATAAAAAACGCTCTGGCTAAGGTGTACTAGATGGCATTGACCCTCGCCCTCATCAAGCACTCACCAGTCAGGGGCTCAAGAAAGAATGATGTCTGCGCCAGCGGCTCACCAATTGCACGTAATAAAATAAAAAGTAAAATAATGCAAATTCATCACGCACTCTCTAGCTTGGATGTACTAAATAGCCTTGATCCTTCCTAGTCGTAGGAACTCACACAACCAGGGCTTGCGAGAGGTTTCCCTTTGCGCCAGTGGCCCGCCAATCACTCGCTTGGGTATGCGTAAACGCCTTAACCCTTGCAAAACTCACTCACACTCTACCGCGGAATCTTGTCCGACGTTAGTCCTGTGACTCGCACTTGGGAAACGGTAGGGGATGTGCCCAGAAGCTGACTCAATTGTTTCGTCTGTCAAGCAGTCCTCTTCAGAGAATGAATGATGCCGTCTCGTGTGTGGTGACTTAAATAACTGCGTGTAATGTAACGGTCAATGGAAGGGTGGGGGGAAGGAGTTGTTGGGAAAAAAGCCGGGCGGAATATGTGTGGGGAATGGTCATGTTGGGGATTGTTGTGGCCAAGTGGCCTGTAGTATCAGTGGTGCCATGCAGCGCTGGTATTTTTTTACCCCTTTTACGATTGACTCTTTTATAGGGCGTATTGTCGAAAATTCGCCCATAATCCTTTTTTTGGTAGTTATTGTGCGGAAATGGGAGTTTGCGATCGATTTAATCGCGAAAAAATGTGATTACTGAAAATTGTCAGAGGTCGCAATTACTGGCAATACTATCACGGAATTTTTTTATAATATTTCAATTTTTTTTCAATTCAACTTGAGAATGAATTTAGAATAATTAGAACTGAAGGAACAAAATAGTTCAATAACTAGTCAGGGATAAAATAGATAAATAGGTAAGTGCAAATTTTGGTTAAGTAAATTTGCTCTCCTATCTGGAAGTCCTTCCTTCCCCCAACATGCATTTTATTTTGGAATAAGAACAGTGGCCATGGTTAGTCATCACATATATACGGAAAGCATTACATCTGATAAAAGCATTAGGTAAACCTTGAAATTCAACTCAATCTGGACCCCCGACCATTAGGAAGTTTTAAAATCTACCCCTCGTTGCACTTGAAAAATAAAATTGATAAGTTCTTACGTACTTATCAAATGGCGCTCCCTGGCATTTCAATGTATTCATTGCAAAACCAGTTTCTTAATTCTCAATAATTATAACTTTCCCCTTAATACAAGTCAGTTAAAACACTGCAGCTATTCTAAAATATTGTGAAGCTGGCAAAAGCCAGACAATTTCATCAAAATAACATTCAATTTAATCTTGTAGAAAAATTTTAAAAATTTAAGCCATTCGAGGCATATGGTGAATCAAAAATATAAATAATATTTGAAAAACGTTGCGGCTGAGTGATTTTGCGAAACTTAAAATGTGTTTGGTGGAAAATTTTTCACAGCAACGGTCACTATTAGTTGATTGTGAACTATAATAAGCAATGTTTGGTAGATTTCCTGCATGATGGGAAATTCAAATATATGTTATTCCTAATTTTACCCCTTCATTGCTCTTTTAAAATGTTTCCAGTTTAATCTTTGAGTTTAGTGCATGAAGAGCATGTTGTGACGTGAAAATTAATATTTTCACAAATGAGCATTAGAAAAATAACTCTCCATAAGGTGTACAATAGCTTCCAAAGCTATAAGCTTCAATTGAAATAATAATGGGGATGGATTTTCAATATTATTAACTAACACTCTTAGAATTCTATGTGATGAACATACAACTTGACTCAATGTCCCCATTCATTAGACTGGATAGTACACTCTGAAGCTCTTAGCAACTTTCATTTAGGGAAGGTTGATTATGATGCCAATGTTCTCTCCACTCTTAACTAAAAATCCTTACTTTACAAAAATTTACAACCATTATCTCCCCAATCTCCTTCTGCCATTACCAATCTTTTTTGCATGTATTCTGCTGTTTTCTACATTTTGAAACCATTTCCCCCAACTGTCTACAGAATTATGTTTAGCCAATTAAACTGAAAAAGTGTAGTATTTGTATCATTAGGCAAGCTGAGAATATAATATATACATGCTATACTATCCTTTTTCTGATCACCACCATAAGCCACATAAGCCTTAATGAATTATAATAATATTTTGTACAGTGTTAAGACAACCTACAAACCCACACACATTTACTGCTTCATTTTGAAATATAGTAAATCGGTGAATTTATGAACCCAGTGGAGACTACAATTTGAAAGTATAAAAATCATTTGCTTTGACCACAATCATGACCAGGATCCCGGTCAAAGTGAACGATTTTTACACTTCGAAATTGTTGCATTATAATACCCATTTAGCAAATGACACCATTAACAGTTACTGTTGCGGTGTCTCACAGTTTCTTAGAACTCATCCCCATTGAATACAACCTTGACATGGCAGAAGGGCTTGTGCATTCTGATGAACCCTATAACTGTGCTGGTGGGAGCAATGATTTTTGCACTTAGGAGGACCCTGGAGACATAGAAGAGGACAATAATGATTAGAATAGGGACTTGGAATGTCAGGGAAGTGTTGAAGACAGGAAAATAAGAAAATGTAAAATGAGACATGGGGGAAGGATATATATATATTTTAGGAGGAAATGATTTCTGGGTTATCCATTTCTGAGTTATTCATCATGAAAATTAAAATAACTTGCAAAATTAACAGTTAATTCAGAGTTACTTCACAATAAATACAGTAAAATCTGAACCAATGAACTTGGTCATTGTTCAGATATACATACCACCAAGAAATCATAGGGAGGAATAAGTTGATAGGGTATATGATCAGTTAGAGGACATAATCATGGGTGTTCCTGCAGGGAAACATTTGATAGTTATGGAGGATTGGAACATGATAGTAGGTGAAGAAATAGATGGTAGTGAGGAAGGGGACTACAGTTTAGGGACCAGAACTGACTGCAGGGCAAAACCAATAAAGTTACGCAGGACACATAGAAAATGCCTTGGGATACAGTTAGATATTAGTTGGGCTATATTATAGTTAGGCACAGCTTAAGGAACAGCATGATCAATTCCCATAGCTTACAGGAAGCAAATGCCATTATTTAATAATAATGAAGTGTTGCATCAAATTCTAAGAGATAAAACAAAGAAGATGGTTTAGGAAATGAAATTTGGAAGCATTAAGAAGAACTACAAGAAAGCACTATCAGGAGTCTTGAGATAATAATATAAGTTTACTAGGAGCTGGGAACTATAGAGAAAAAATGGGAACATATCAAAAAAAGGATATCGAAAACCACAAACAAAACTATAGGAAATGTAAATACAAAAAGAACAAGGAAACCTTGAATTATGAATGAGATTATTAAAAAGATAGATGAGAGATGAAAATAGAAGAATGCAAATATTGAGATCAGTAGAAGGAAGTATAAAGAGCTTAATAATAAACTGAGGCATGTAACAAATAGAACAAAAGACACATGGTGGAAAACAGTGCTAGGATATGGAAAATTTACAAAGGTAGGGTGAAATTGGTACCCTATACTGGCACATGAAGGTTTATACACCGTCAGGAAGAAGAAATGGAAAATATGTTATAACAAATAAATCCAGTTAGGAAACATCAGTTGAACTGAGAAGATTCAAGGGAGATTGAAGGAATATATAGAAGAGATGTAAAGACATTTTGCCCGCATGCTTAAACATAGAATTAGAGTATTACATAGATAAGGATGGCTTAGGTCCAGGGTTACTCAATGGCAGAAAGGGAACAAGAGCATTAAGGGAATTGAAATCAAATAAGGACACATAGTCAACATTCCCACTGAACTAAATAATGGTTTAGGAAATGGTGGGAATTAGAGTTTTTATGGACTAATTTGTATCATTTATGGGGGACAAATTTGGCTGGAAGACTTCCTCAGATTAGGGTTAGTTTTAATAATAATAATAAATCTTTATTTGCCCAGAAGACACTGACACAGTGTAATAGATACATCAGTTAAGTGCATAGGACACGTCATATTCATATAGATGTTAGACAATGATAAAATTCAGAGAAGCATGATACAATAGTGTTAACCAAAAAGTGCATGTAATATATTCCAAATTCAATATGGTTATTTTTTCTCCATAAATTCCATTACAGAGTAAAACTGTTCTTTCCTTAAAAATGTTATTAATTTCTTTTTGAACAGGACTGGATCCTTTACGTACTTAAAATCGTGAGGGAGCCTGTTTAGTACAAGAAGGCCCATTGATTTAGGCCCCAGAGATATATTTAAAGTCCTGCAATAAGTTTGATGCAGATCTCTGCAGGCTCTGGTTTGGTGACAATGAACATTGTCATTTGTCATATAATTGGATATATTACTTTTAGCAAAAATGCTTAGGACATAAATGTAAATACATGGGACAGTCAGAATATTTAACCTCCTAAAGAAGGAAAGACAAGGTGCGTTGTAGGGAGCATTGCATATTAATCGCATTAAACATTTTTGAGCTTTAAAAATTGAATCAGAATGAGGGGAAGAACCCCAGAACAGAATACTATAAATAATTAAAGAATAAAATTCACCGTAATAAATTGTAAGTAAGATATCAAGGCTTACAGATTTCCTAATACTTCTAATGAGAAAGCAAATGGAATTCAACCTGCTACGGAGATTGCATATGTGTTCATCCCATGATACATTTTTATTTAAAACAACTCCCAAAAACTTGGAACTAGAAATTTGGGGTATACACGTTTCCCCTAGGTCAATGGCCAATGAGGCAGGGGCTTTATTTTTATTGGAGAAATATATAAGTCCGGACTTGTCAGGGTTGAGTTTCAGAAAATTTTGTGAGCACCATTCACAAAGAAGTTCGGAAACTCTAGCTGCTGTCAAGGTCAAGTTGTTTAACGATGGCTATCTTAGTTGTATAATGATGGATAAGTTTCTATCAAAAAAAAAGTAAAAGGCATCCAATGTGAAGACTACGGAACAATAAGTTTGATTTCAAACGCAGCTCAAGTGGTTCTCAGGACCATTAATAAAGAATGGAAGGTAAGACAAATGATTACTTAGGGAATGATCAATTTGAGTTCAGCAAGGGGAGAGGCATATCTGATGTCATTACTGTCATGAGGTTGATTATAGTATAGAGAGGATTTTATGATACAATCAGGATGTATTTGTCTGATTCCTAGATTTTGAAAAGACATTGAAATGAGTGAATCAGGTTAAATTAATGAATGTATTGCAGAAAATAGGAGTAGATATTTGGGATGGAAAACTTCTCCACAACCTGTACATGTCACAGACTGCTCAAGTGTGAGTGCCGATGGCCAGTCTGCACAGGTAGATGGAAAGCCAGGATGGGCAGTGTTAGAAAGAAGAATAAGACAGGAGTGTCCATTATCACCTGTGTTGATCAACAATTATGCAGAAATAGTGGTTAAAGAGGCATGAGAAGAACTGATAACAGGAACTAAAGTCTACATGGAATTAATAAAATCAGTAATATTTACTAATGATCAAAATTTAGTTTGTCTGTCAGCCAAAGGTTTGGAAGAACTGTTGAGCGCATTGGAAAGTTGGTCTGATTGGCATGGGATGAGAAAAAATACAAAAAAGATGAAGGCTATGTAGTTTTCAAGAAAGAGAAAGGCTAAGTTAAATACTAAAATAGGAGCTCATTAACTAGTTCAGGTGAAACAGTTTACCTAACTTAGAAGTGTTCTGGAACAATATGGTCAATTAATAGGGACATAAGATGAAGAATTGTTTTATGCAAAGAAGCTTTTACAGAGAAGAGGGATTTGATAACAGGGATGTTGAGTAAGGATGTTAAGAAAAGGCTCATCAAAACTTTAATATGGAACATGGTTTTGTACATTTGAAAACATAGTCATTAAGTAGGATATAGGCGGATGGTTGGAGGGTTTTGAAATGTGTTTGTGGAGAATGTAGAAAAAGGTGAAGTGGACAGGTAGGAAAACAAACAAATAAGAGCTAAACATGGTAAGGGGAGAGAGAAAATTTTTGGGAGAAATCCAATGGAGGTAGGAAGATGCTTACAGAGAATTTTGAGAATGTTAGTCGAATGAGGAAGGGGTAGGAATAGGATAGGGATGTTGGATGGAATGAAGGGAGGAAGCAAGTACATATGTAGAATTGAAGAGGGGCTCCTTATGATGTCGAATGTCAGGTTGTGCTTTTTAAGAGAGACAAGGGTATTGTTGTTGCTTGTGCCCATCTAAAACCCACCTTAATTGGTAGGTCATTGATAACAATAGATGATTTTAACAGGAGCTTATATATGTAATACTGCCAACAAATTCTGAATTAATCAGAGGATAAGCTCTAGTCAAAAATGGTCATCAATTCTAGGATTGGTTACTACAGCTCCCTACTCAATGCTCCCATCACTTTAGCTCATCATGTGCCACCTAACATTTTATATTTTTCATACTGCTTACCTGTATAATGTCTTTCTATATAGATAATTCTTACCATTGATGTACTTTGCCTTTCACAATTACAAGACCAAAGTCACATCTCTGACTTAATGCCACTCTTATCAGTCTGTATGCATATGAAATTGTCTTCAGAGAACTATCATAGTATTAAAATTTATTATGTCACAAAATATCAACAATGAGCATTCTTTCTCAACTTCAATTGTTTCTCTAAGCATGTTCTTTGACCAATTTATGTAGCACTAGATTTTTTAAACCATTGACTTTATTTCCATCGAAAAGATATGGAATCAAGGAACTCAAGGTTGATTAATGATTATTTTTTCCAGGGCAGTGAGATAATTTTCCCGAAATGAAGTGAAACATATTAAAATTTATATTTCATCAAACATTCTCTACTTCAATTTAGTACAGCCACAAATGAATAATTATTATGCACACACATGAATCCATAATGTTTGTTAAATTATGCTGGATTCATATGCTGCCCTTCCCCGAATGAAACATTTCCAATAAAATGGCCAGTAAAGTAGGTAGGTATCTACACTCTACTTGAATAAAGGCTTTTATATGAATAAATAGCTACCATTCATAGTTTTTTCAAAAGATATAACATTTGTAACTTATGGCAAGAAATTAATTTCTCAAATATGAACGGTGAAATGTATATATCTTCATTTCGGAATATCAAACATAGAGGAATGCTAATTGGATACCTCTGAGGCATCACAATCCATCTTCTGCCTACATACGGCGGATAACAATGCTGACCTTCCCATGAATCCACTGTCACTAAATTCTCAATGTTATAGTGCAAATAAAGATGTTGGCGAGCTACTACTTAACATTCAAACTCCAGTCAATAATAAAATTTAGTGGTGTACATAAAAACAATAGTGTGGGGGTGACTAGTCAATCTTGCGATATAGGGGGAAATAATATCACTTTTAAGCAATGGAAAAGAAATCAACGAAAAGGATAGGACTGCAGAGTAAGAAGATATTTCAAGTGTTACAACAATGGCCGTCAGTCAAGCCTAAGTGAGATGGGCCCGAATAAGTGTTTACTTGATATAATAGAGGTTTCTAAATGAATAAGTTTAATTGAAAAAGGTATTGGTTCATGGAGAGACATTAAGTGTGATTGTACAATGTTTACTATCTTTTGTTACTATTACCAATCATTTTAGAGGATGCCAAGGACGTATGTTCCAGTTAACTTCACACTAAAGTGTAAAATAAATAAATAAAATAGGATAGATGAATAAGCAATTGTATTCGTAAAAACAGGTAATTCTCGCGCAAGTAAGAAAATATGAAAGATTCTTTCATTTAAATACCATGGCTATCACGAAAAGCCATATTTCATCATAAAACCGGGAAAACTGCTGTATCCTTAAATATTACATGATTGCGATTACTTTGATTAGCCCAAAGCGAAATTTATTTCCTGATACGTCTTTCGAACTACTCTCTTCTTAGTTAGATAATTGTCTGCAAGATGGAGATGTAATACTATTCTAATAACTCCGCCATTGCTTCAAGAAGACTCTTCACATTTTTTTATTTCCCTTTCCAATCGAATGACAACATTTTTATAAGTAATTGGCAAATTCATTATCTGTTTAAAAAATAAATCCATTCCCAAGCAACATTTCTTTTCTGAAAACTTTGTAATGATTAGTCGGTTAAGGAAATCACTTGTGTTCGCTTTAAAATTTAAAACTTACAAATAATAAAACGACAGATGGTAAATAGTTATGATGTTGATAAATTCAAATTTTCTAAATTAGGAATACTGTTATATGTATTTCTCTTGATGCTGAGTAGTAAGGGTATTAAGCTTGCAAGCGTCTCAAATCTGACTAATAACGAACTTCAACTGTTTTAGGCGTTTCCCCACATCAATTAAGAGCTTATACTTACAAAGCCATTCACAATGTTTATCTTTTCGTGTGTGTCCTTGTGGCTATTTACCCTAGGTAAGTTGTGTAATGTATAATATGCATTTGAAGGACCTCAGTATGTGCACATAATTAATAGATTTTTCATAATAAAAAATGCATCAAAGACGTATTTTCACCGTTTTCATGATCTCCCATTGATGGATAACAATTTTTGCTCTTTATATCCTAAAATAATAAACATCCTGCAGAGTTTTAAATAGTCACGAAAGGTCATTGAGTGGTAGCATATCAAGTTTAATTTGATTGCTCATGTTCAAGGTATATATTGTGTATAACATGTATTTACGAAAAGTATAACCTGTTGTTATTTGATCTGTTTTCCTAGTAATGAATCGATTTCATGTCCCAGTTCCAGCGGATTTGAAACTTATATATTGTTTACTTATTGCAATTTTTACGGTGGCATTTCTTTGAAAAACGATTGGATACTTTCAT
Source organism: Hetaerina titia (assembly GCA_037158775.1). Classification (NCBI taxonomy): domain Eukaryota; kingdom Metazoa; phylum Arthropoda; class Insecta; order Odonata; family Calopterygidae; genus Hetaerina; species Hetaerina titia. The sequence goes on from CM073770.1 coordinate 113,097,236, forward strand.
TGCAGCTACTTGCCAAAGAACACCAACAATATCATATATATCCCAAGAACAAATTAAAGATATTGGAGGTACTGTCGAACTGGAATGCTCAGTTCAGTATTCAGCAGATATTCCTGTTGTCTGGCTGAAGACCGATCGCTCAGGCATAAGCCAACCAGTGCCTATATCTACTGGGTCAGCTTTAATTATAAAGGATAGTCGTTTAGCACTTCGCTATGATTCCCACAGTTCAACGTACACTCTCCAGGTAGGTTATTAGTTATATAGAGGGATCTCCGTTTTCTGGCACTTGCCAAGTTGTCAACTATATTCCTTTTTGATAAATGAAGGTCAAAGTAATGCATAGAATGCCCATTTTAGTTGTGAATGGATCAATTACAAGTTAATTGTATTACTAATTTTCATATTTTCCCAACAGATTAAAGATATTCAGGAAACGGATGCAGGAGTGTATCACTGTCAGATCATTATTTCAATAACTAGTAAAGTTTCAGCAGAAGTAGAACTTCTTGTTCGGAGGCCACCTATAATTTCCGATAATTCTACACGGTCTCTGGTTGTCAGCGAGGGTGAAGCCGTTAGACTTGAATGTTATGCTGGTGGGTTCCCCCAACCCCGAATTTCCTGGCGCCGAGAGAATAATGCTATACTTCCCACTGGTGGCTCTATATACAGGTAATTACTGCATGCCGGTTGCCATTGTGTAAACCTAGTTGTTTCTACAACCTTTGAATTAAACAGATGAAATTTCGTATATTTCCGCATTTGAAAAGAAATCTTGATATTTAATTTCAGTCTGACCGGCTTCAGTGATTTCTAGAAAAATTCTTTATTGCTATTCCAAGCATTGTTTTCCGGTATTTCTTTTGCCTATTTGCACTATTTTTCGTTATTGTGATGTGTTTTACGTATTATTTTCAAATTATGCGCGGATCTAACCCTTTTATGGGTTTACATAAGACTAAATAAATTGTAGTTTGTCAGTTGAACCAAGTAAAGACGTAATAAATATTTAAGTGTTAAATCTCACAGGGCTAGATCATGTGACAAGATTGAAAATGTCGATGGAAAGATTTCTATTAGAATATGGCATATGACCATTTTATGACTTAAAAATCAAGGATGATGGAATTTTCACAATCTAGAATCATTTGTTCGAATAATCATGAGCCATTTAATCATACAAACAAAATGCATGTAATTTGGAAATATGGAATTTTTACTTCTCCAAAAGTGAGAGAATTATCTATGTATGTGTATGCTGTTCTGTATATACCCTCCTGAGATTTGTTTATGAAATGCTCTGTAATCCCATCCATAAATATTACTTAATTAGGGCAGCTGAAATAAGTCCAAGCTGTTGAGTAAAATTACTATTCTTTAAAAGTGGGAAAAACTCATGTACCAAATTTCGATATGTTGTGTTTTAACATTGAATACAATCATTATTTTCTTATAAAATATTCATATTTGATGTGAGCATTTTAACCCATTGACTTTCTATTTTATCTCTACTTTCTCCCCGGAAATTACTAATTATTTCTGTTAAACTATTAAAAAATATTGTAACTATAAGATTATTTTCCTCATTACATGATTAGGTCTGTAGGTCAGATGCCTGTAGGTCATTATTTCAATTATTATTTAATATATTTTAAAAAGAATGGTTTGAGGTGTCACTTTGTGGAAGCGATTCATACCGGAAAAAGAAATACTTAGTTCTTCCACACAAATTTAATTACATACAACCTAGGTTTTGACTTACAAATTCATCATCAGGTAAAGAAACAGAAGACATTAACATCAATTTGCCAAGCACCTCATGGACACACCACACCAGTGACTTTGTTCCCGAAATTCTTCACTTAGAGAAGAAAGGTTTAAGATTAGATACATTGGAACAGTTGGAAATTTCCAAAAGCAGCCATCAGAAGGGTATATTAGTTAATGACCTGACCTATACCTCCCGTTCCCCTCTACTTGACCTCCCTCTGTTCCAAAGCCCCTCTCCCACCCTAACACCATACCCAACTGCTCTCTCCCCCCCTCAACCACCCAGATGCCATACCCACCGCCCCTTCCCTACCTTCTCACACAACAGTTCCCCCTCCAACCTTCAATAACACCTCCCCTCTCCTCTTCTCTGTCCACTACATAAAGCGGTGTGTCTTCTGTTTCTTTACCTGATGACTTTTTAAGTCGAAACCTAGGTTGTGTGTAGTTAAATTTGTGTGGAAGAACTAAGTATTTCTTTTTCTGTTGACATATTTTAAGCCATTTCATTAATTTTATTTACCGTATTAGGACCAAAATCAAAAGTGTATCATAAAATAATCAAATATTTATGTCGTTATTAGTCTTGTGCTAGGCAGGTCTTACCTTTTCTGCCAAAGTTCCTATCCTTTGGTCTTCCCTTCATATCCACAAGGACAATGCTTGGATTTATGTAAGTCAACTAGCGGAAATTATTGATTTTGAAGAAATTATTGATTGTCAACCATCACTGAACCAAAGGTGTCACTATTTTCACCTGTCCAGACAGGTCATGAGATAGTGTGTTGACCTAAAATTCCCTCCCAAGTGCTGTTATAGTCGAGGCTGCTTCCATGATTTTTCTTAGTGTTTTTTGCACTCAGTTGATTGCTTTTTATGGACATTTTTCTCACCATGCTTTCGAAGAAATTGTTTTATATAGGTGGGTCCTGCTTACATTGATAAATGACACTGGAAATACAAATTATACACCTTGTGCACCATTAGGAGAATGCACCCTGTTGTGCTCATACTTCTTTCATTTGGGAAATTTTATACAGTCTTCATATGCACATTATGGTAGATGTTTTTCATGTGAACAAATTTTCTTTTATAGGATTGGGATATAATATTCTTAACTCATAATTCTGTCATTGTAAATTCATACCTTAACTCTAATGATGGTGTCAATAGCACTGCAAAGAAATTCTCAATGATCATGGAAATTCTTTTCAATTACACTTCCACATTGGACCAGAAATTTATTGCAATATGGATACTTGTAAAGATATTAATAACAGTTTTAGAATTTTGTGTGATAGCTTGTGGTGCATTTTCCATGTTCCTAAATGTTACTGGTGGCTTTGCTATATTCATCACAGCAACTATGGCTGGTGTCAACTTATGACATAGAAATGGAAAGCTTAGGGATTTCAGCACTTTTTGTGGAACTGTAGGCATCACTTTACTGTGTTTAGTTTTCTAAGGTATTTTCATTATGCTTGTTGGAATCCAACTATTGCTTAGCTAACACTTTTAACTAACATAGCTGCTATAACAATATCATGAGTAAAGGTGGATTAACTTGTAAATTGTGGACATGGTAACTAAAAGAGAAATTATTACAATGTCTGGCTGTCAAAAGAAAGAGAAAGCAGATAGGAAGGTCTCTAGGGGCAAAGAGTTAAGAATTTGAAATTATATTAGCCTAATGAATGCATTGATTAATATAACTACAGACTTCAGCAATTTGTTTAGGGCAGTAGCTTGGGTATATTGCAGCTAGCGAGAAGTGCTGAATTGGACCTTTACTTATTCTGAAATCCTCTCTTTTTTGGCTTCATGATGCTGTGAATGTTTATTGTTGCCCTTGTTAGCCGGCCAACCTTTTATGTACCGGCCGGCCGGCCAACCATTTATGATGTCTTTTGAAACATTTCATCCACTCTAAAAAATTAAATCATTGTTGTATCTTTAAACTATACAGCAATGACAATAAGGTTTACTGATTATGTTACATTCCAATAGTCACTTTGTAAATAATATAATACCTTTTCAGGGGAAACATTTTGAAGCTTGCCCATGTTCAGAAAGAAGACAGAGGAACATATTATTGTGTTGCTGAAAATGGTGTTGGTAAGGGAGCACGCCGTAATATTGCTGTGGAAGTTGAATTCAGGCCTGTCATAACAGTCCCTCGACCTCGCCTGGGTCAAGCCTTACAGTATGATATGGATCTTGAGTGCCATGTGGAGGCTTATCCACCCCCGGCATTGGTGTGGATTAAGGATAATGTACAACTGTCAAATAATCAGCACTACAGGTAAATATGCATATAATTTTCTTGGTTCTTGTTTATGTTTAAACGCCCGGAAAATTTATTTCATTTGCATACTATCATTGTCAGATAATCTGAACTTAAAAGTGAGTACATTTTCATGTATTTTGCACATGCGTACACACATTTAACCATATTCACATTTTATTTCAAATTGTGCAATAGCATATCAATGTAAACATTCATCAAAATGAATAATTAATTATGATCAAGTTAATCATTAAATGCTAATCACAGTTTTTTCTTCTATTAACACTTGTCAACACTCCACAGGATGTGATTTGGAAAATGTTACACAGTGATTGCTTCTGTAATTAGTAGATTTGGTATAAAGTGACTTGTACATTAGAGGAACTGCCCTCTAAATACAAGTGATTGCAATTTAGGTGCATACTAGAACACAAAAATTAAGTGATTACATTCTAAGGAAGTGAAAAACTATAATAGTTAAAGTTTATCTAAATATTTATAATTTTGTATACTTTGCACTTTCAGGTTTCACTTCGTGGAATTGTTTGATCTTTATATTAAATGAGTTAGTTATTTTCTACAGATTTCTTTGGAAAATCGCAAACTCATTTAATATGACTATTTATAATTTGCATCATGAGACAAATGCAATATTTTATTAAATATATAAAATTTATAATTTAGCATAAAAAATCACATTATTGTTTCAACATTTCAAGTAATTATTTTTTTGTTATCTTTTGATATATACATTCAATAAAAAATCATAGAAATTCAGGCGTAAAGGGGGGTAGAGGTTACATCTTTGCGGCATATACAGGATGTGCTGCTCCTTCAGGCATTAATGCCTACATTTTCTCTTAAGTGAACTGTGTAAATTCATCATTTTTCATAAAGCCTGTGAGAAAAATGGAAAGCAGGTTATTACATTGCTTGATGCCATGCTTGCCAGCTAATCTTAAGGTTTAGAGCTTGAATCACATTCATATTTAATGATTGTATTATCATAGAAAAGATTGTTTTTAGAGTAGTTTGTTGTATGTTTTGACATCAACCCTCTAATTAGATAAAAAATGGAACTACTATAGGCATTAAAGTTTCAAACCCATAGATATGTATGTTACAAAATGCCAATGAGATGTTCCTCTGAGGTTAATTAAGTAGGCAATGATTATTTGGTTTTGGGAAGGGTTAACTGCATTAATATCACCCTAACATGTAAGTAGACATGTCTATACATTTCATACTTTTTTCCTCTAGTATTTCCCACTTTGCAACAGCTGATGAATATACTGATACCACAATCCGTGTAATTACCATTGAAAAGCGCCAGTATGGAAAGTACATCTGCAAAGCAACAAATAGGTTAGGTTCAGCAGAAGCTCAGGTTGAACTTTTTGGTGAGTTACAAATATCTTTTATTATAATAGTGCATGTATCCCATAAACATTTCAATTTTTTCATGCTTATGCTGCCTTATGTGAGCATGCATGCTTTTAATTATTGTTTTTAAGATACTCCAAATGTTTGCTTTGGCTTTTTTATTAGTGCCTCATTGCATATATGTACATACTACCTGCCAGAGTTTTTATTTCATGCAGTCTTTCCCTGAAGCCTCATTTTCTTTTGGTTTTAATTTTGTTGCATAAATGTTGTGTATCCACTTTGCAGAATCTATTATCCCAGTGTGCCCTCCAGCGTGTGGCCAAGCCCAGTATGGTGATGCAGTCCAGATTACTACCAGCATGGCCCTTGTCCTCATCTCTGCCCTTTTACTCCTACTCCACTGGTATGATTAGTTGTAGCCAGCTGATTGGTAGTCCTCCTAATTTGTTGTACTCCCCACTTTTTCCATACCTTATTTGCTCTGATTACAGAAGATGTACCTTTGAGGAAGAAAAATTGCTTTACCTTTGTAGAGAGTAGAAATATTAGTACTTGCATTGCATTTGACCTTATGTTACACATTTAGTCATACAGGGCCACTTAAGTCAAATTTTCACTTGCTTGAGTATGCTGTTACATTTTATGCTTTGCCTGAACCTCTTTTTAACATGAGGCAACTTATTGTGGTCACCACGACAAGGCAACAGTGATGGTATTATTATTAAAAGTAGATCATTTCAAATATTATACTTCAGCTGCTGATAGTGCTCATAATGTTTCATGGCAAGAAATAAAGTGTGGCTGGGCATCTGTAAAACTGAAAAGAAAATAAAAAGATTCCCCAACTGTCTCTCCCATCCACTAAAATTCTAATCTAGTTCTGACACAATTTTTTAAATATTTAATGCCAAATATTAGATTTTATTTCAAACCCTCAATGTGTGAGAATTCTTTGTTGTTATTACAGTATACAGGATTGTTAGACCTAAGAAAATTATGTTAGGAACAAGAATTTTATGTCTTGTACACTGTAAGGGGACAAAGGCATACTCATGCACAAAAGTACAGAAATTTCACATCACCTAACTCGAGTTTTAATAAGTTGTAACAAAACGTTATGTTAAACTAATTGAATACTGCAAATGACATATGAACTTGTGTGGGGACCTTTTGACATTCCTATAATTAAACTTACATAGTTGGCAGAAACTTTGTTTAAGAGAAAATATTTTAAAGTTCCTCCCAGAATGAAAAAAATCAAATGTGCTACATTTTTTGGATTCAATGACATTTAAAGTGAATCAATGAAGACTCAAAAGCAATCACTTCTCAGTGAAATTGTCTGCTTTTCTGTCTTTGCCATGAAAACATCACCATTTCTACAAATTTCATGATTCATCACTTTTTCCTTGATACATTATCAGAGCTTCTTTTCTATCATCTTGGCTGCAAGCAAAAGAATGGAATTATTATTTATTACTTTATCCCTCAGCTCGGTTTTAGGACCAAATGCAAGTGAACAAACTGATATGTTGGTCTTAATTTATTTGATCCCAGTTTATATCATTACTGTCCTCACTATTCCCCCTTTCCCAGCTCAATTCCATCTCTTCATTTCAACTGACTCCTCTGATTCTGTAGCAACTCAAACCGGAGTTCACTTACTTGTTCTTTCATGTTTTGTAATTAGGTGGTTGCATATCAAAGTAAGTAATAATGTCCTTTTGTTTGCATTGTTTTCCAATGGCTTGTCATCAGATTAATTATCCCTTGGCTGGGATATTCACTGAGGAAAGGAGTGAGGTTTTGGTTGTATGTTTAAATTTTTCAAAGGTGTTTCCATGGTCTTTTGCTAATTAGACTGAGATTTATTCTACATTTTAGTTTGTAAGTGTGTGTAGCCTGAGAGAATGGCTGTGCAGTAAACAGGGAAGTGCCACCTAAGTCAAAGGGGGAAGTTAAGAAAAGAGGGCATAATTAAAAATCATGTAAAAGCACCCAGAGTTAAATTCCATATGCAGCACACCACTACCACAAAATATGCATTGGTGAACAAAGTGAATATTTACAGAACTCATCTGAAAATGCTTGGTAAATGCTGATGCGAAGGTAAAACTGTTATTTGGAGTGTGCAGCATGGGTGGAGCAGTGAGCTGCAGAGCTGATGTGGATTTTAAAATCAAATGACTCTAATTACTCTGCTTCTTCATCTGATTGCATTACTGACATGTTTTTCACTATGGTTTTGTTTTATATGCCCATGCAAATTTCTCTTCCATTACAAACCATTAAATTAATTAAAAACATTACATACTCTAGTATGTAATATAGTATAGTAGGACTGGCACGACCCGTACAAATTATTTAGTATTCCGAGTTGGGAATTATTTGTTTAGCTGCATTTTAGAGATATTTATTGTCAAATGAATTTAAAATGTTTAGAAAGCATTCTTATTTTGATGAATGAAAATAAATTTTTAATTTTAATGAAAATTAGCAAAATGCTATTAATAACTTTTGTTGCTAGTGCCATTGTATTTGTTGCCATTCATAAAAAAACACATTGTTCTCTTTCACTACAAGTTTTACTTACGATTTTCATGCAATTTTTTCATGTATTTGTACTTTTACTCTTTGTGCATTTTCCACATACTAAGCAATGCCTTCTTTCATTTCAATGCCAGATTTTTTTCAATGTACTTTAATTGCAATCTTTGAGAAATTATGATATTCAGATGATGAATTTTTGTGAATATTTTCATTAGTGAGCACCTAGGAGAGTTTCAGCTGGAAGTTATGCCATGAAATAGTTTTGTCAACTACCATATTTGATCTATCCTTGCATTAATGCCTGCTATATCAAGGATATGACTACGTGTGTGTAAGGGCCATCAGTGAGCTCTTGGATTTACTGAGTATTAGTGAGCCATTTGGTTAACAACACCTACACTGTATTTTGTGTTACTACAAAACCATCTTGGGCTTTCTTTTTGAATCTATTCCTAGATGGACACTGAGATGGGGAATACTCAAAATAAGAATGTATTTATTTAATTTCCTTTGATAAATTGTCTTGAGTTATGCAATTTATTTTCAGCAACTTGGTGTTAAACAAAGGAGTATGAAACAATTTTGTAGCTGTCCTTACTTTTCTCTTGTTTTGTTCATTTTGTACCCCTAGCTTTTACATTTATGAATTAACTTTTTGGCTAGTACTTTTTAAATACCTTTTTTAGAAACATAATATTTTCACTTGAGTGGAATTGCTGGCATAGGACATATGGTGCACAAATTAAATGAGAAACAGGATAAGAATAGCATTGCAACTCAGTTTAATTTCACATTTTGTTTTTGTTAGATCCTTTGGTTATGAAGGTTAGTACTTTCAATTTAGAGATGTATATGTTTGGCATGCAAATGTGGTCATTGTAGCAGGAGGATGGATGTAGATTGGAGGCTTTTGAAATGTGGGTGTGGAGAAGAATGGAGAAGGTGAAATGGACCGAAAGGAAAACAAGTGAGGAAGTACTAGGTATGGTGGGCGAGGAGAGGGGTTTGTTGGGAGAGATCCTATGGAGGCAGGAAAAATGGATGAAAGGCGTATTGAGCGGCAGTGGGATGTTGAAGACGGTAATAGAGGGAAGATTGTTAGGCTAACGAGGAAAGAGCAGGAACAGGATAGGGATGTTGTACGGGATGAAGGGAGGAAGGAAGTACACAGAGATGAAGAGGGACCTGACGTAGAGTAGGTTGCTGGATTGTGTTTTTTTAGGAGTCGCAAAATATTTATTTGGTTGTTGTGTCCATCCAAAAACCTACCTTAACTGGTAGATTACCTTATGATAAAATAAATTCTCCTAGTAAACCGATACAATATGGTAATAATTTGAACCCATTTGAAGGACCTAATCACTTTATTGATTTTTTCAAAAGCACTTTTCTCATGAATGTGAAAGTTCACTTTCATTTCCAATTTCAAATCAATTCTTGAAAGCAAAAGGACTTTTATAAATGTAGTCTACTCTTAAGATCAAATTGTGTTAAAATAGTTGACATGATAATTTTCACTTTTGATACGCTATGAAATTGACCATGTGGGTGTTAATAACTTAAAATGAAAGATTTCCCATTACCTGATGCCACACAAGGGAATTTCATAAATAGGGTTAAGAGGAGGGCCCAGTAGCACAAATCCATTGCATGCTGTGAAGAAGGGAAGCAGAAATGGGGACTGGTGTGACCTGGAAGAGTAAATTAACTCTTGGCACTGAATTTCAGGAGAGAACAATGTTTCAGTGGATGTGATTTTTCAATATTTTAAGAAAGCCTTCAACAAAGTATCTCGTAGTAAACTACTTCTAAAGCTAGAAGCATATTGCATAAATAAAAATATCCGGATTGAATTAAAGACTTTTTAAATGTCAGGTTCAAAGAGTAGTGATAGAGTTAGCTCAAATGTAGGAGAAGTACTTCAGGTGTTCCCCAGGGAAGATTTATCGGACGTCTTTTATTCCTACTTTACGTTACAACATTGACTCCGTAGTCACTAGTAAGATACATTTATTTGCTGATGATGTAATGGTTTACCATGATATCCGTGATCTTGAGGACAGAGCAGCTTTTTCAGATGACCTTAATGCTATACAACACTGGTGCAACACTTTGCAATTAGCACTAAAACCAAAAAAGTGCGTAATCATAAATTTTTGGAAAAAGATCAATTCTCACCTGAACGCCTACTGCATTGGGAACACTGAAATGGAATGCATAGACTCAATTAAATACCTCGGCGTTACCCTCATTCAGGACCTCTCCTGGGTGAAACACATACGTGGAATATGTGGAGAAACTAACAAAACATTGGGGTATTAGAAGAGTACTAGTTAAATGTGTTGAAAAGATCAAAGGGAAATGTCATCTGTTGCTGGTTAGGCCTCATTTAGAATATGCTGCAAGTATATGGGATCCTCGTGAAGTTACATTAATTGCGAAATTGAATTGCATGCAGCGTAGATGAGGTAGATTTGTAAAACATTGTTATGATAAAATTAGTAGGGTACCCAAAATATTATAGCAGCGAATCACTCACAGAGTGTAGGTTAAATTACAGATTGAAGCTCTTGCATACGTTGGAAGGTGTCTTTAGTAGTGAGGTTGAAAATGTATTATTTCCCTCATCGTAATATGGTAGGAGATATCATGTCAGTAAAATTAAAGTGATTAAGTGTAGAACAGATAGATGTAAGATGTGATTTTTTTCATGAACAATAGGGTTTCATAATAACATTGTCTGACCACAGTAGAGTTATTTTCAGGTAAAATTATTCTGGTACATATTCATCCCCTTATCTAATTTAATAAGTTAATTTCAATGCATGAACTCATCACCTCTGAATGTATGTGTGCACCACACGAAAAAATTATTTTTCACGATTTGCACATTTACAAGTTTTTATTGAGCAAAAGCATATCGTTGAAAATCATATAGAAGGCAGAATTTGAAGCATAGAAAGGAGTACAGTTTTGATCAACTTATGAAAATTCATATCTTATGTTAAATGCCATTTTCATGTGAACCTTAGGTTTTTGTCATCATTGTATGCATGGCTTTCCTTCTATTGCAATATTCCACACATTTTATAGTGAATCACCCTTTTCCAAGGAGTTCAGCCTCCCCTCTTCACTGTTAATGTTGATTTCACTATTGGGAATTATTATTTATGAATATTAAAACAAAAAATAGTACCTCAAAGACTTATTGTCACTACCCATGCAATATCATTATCGTCCATGCTTAATGTATATAAATGAGTAGTGATGAAGGTAATAAAAAATTGAATTAAATACAATAAATAATCTATTAATATTACCTGGGTTCTAATGTGTCTCAACAGAACCCAGGCTGTATTGGTATATCATTAATGGTATTCAATTTTTCATTGTCTTCATTATGGGCAAGTTCCACATAATTAAGCCTGAAACAGTTTTGGAATAAATCAGTATAATTTCACTTCTTTAATAAACTGCAAGAATTGTGGGAGATGCTGTGACAGTTCATTTTACTAAGTCACTCACTGATTCTCCCCGAAAGGCAGAAATTTCACACTCTAAATATCATTTACCTTCACTGGGACTCAAACCCAGATACCTTGATTTGTGCCTGAGTGATCTTCTATACTCACAGTGTAAGAGTGTGCTACAGTGGCTTAATTGTTTGAACATTTTGGCTGGAAGTTGAGTGATTCTGGTTTGAGTCCCAGTCAAGGTGAATGATTATTACATTGTGAAATTTCTGTAATGATCATCTGATAAGTAAGGTACCTTTAGTCTGAAGCATTGAAGTTTATTCCAGCACTAGTATTATTTTAAAAGAAGCATGTATATATTTTTGTGTACTCTATTTATGTTTAGCAATCGAACTAATGGTTTGAATTTTTTTTATCCAGAAACTCCTATTCCAAGCATAACATATCCTGGGATCTTAATGCTCCGAGCTGGAGGTGGTAGTGGAAGGAACATGGTCTCCATGCTGACAGTGTTCAGCAGTTTTGCCATATCAGTGTTTGTCCTTGTGTAATATTTTCCCACTCTTTGATCTACTGTGCCTGTAATACTCAAATTTTATATCAATCTGTGAGTCATTTATCTTTTAACTAATTACAATTCGATGTCCCTTTTCTCAGCTCATCATCGTGTAATTAGTTGACATGGTTTGAAAGGGATTATGTGCGATTTATCACATATAAAGTGGAATAAACATTGTTTAAAATGTTGTTGTAAATGTTTAAAAAAAACTCAACTTCTCTGTCAGCTTATTAATTCGTAATAGGAAGTAGTTCAATAGTAATGGGAATTTTAGAGGATTTTAGCCATGATTGACGAGTCTCTTGTGTGTTTGTTGTGGTTTAATAACTTTTGATGATTTTTTATTGTTCTTTGCATTGAACCATCTATGTCATCTCATTTGTACAAAACTTTATCCTTTCCAAAGGAGTTAGTGTGTTTTTGGAGGTTTACCTTCTCCATTCCAATTGAGTTATGTGCCACAGAATAAAAAGGTGTGGCGATGATAATCAGTGACAGAACTAAGAGTGGAAAAAACGTTGCAATGGGGGAAGGAAGTAGGGCAGTGCTGGCAAGGGGCACCATGCAGTTGCAAAATGATGATAGAAAACTTAATTTTTAAACAAATTGAGATATAAAGGACTGTGGAAGCCATATTTTTTCCCACAGCAGAAGGACAAATATTTTTGAGCTGCTTTTAAAGTTTTAAATAAGGGGTTACATTGTTGAAGATTGGGCCCCTTGAATGAAGTTCTGTCACTGTCTGTAGCCCCCTATAATAATTTTTCTATCAGTTAAATGTTGGCAATGCCTCATGACGTTGGCTCATTTAGTTGTTGCATTTCTTATATAAGTATTATATTGCTCATGGATGAGTATTTTATACTGCACCTTGATCAAAAAGTAATAAAATAAGGTGTTCAATCCCATAAGGATTTTATTGTTATAGTTTACCAAATATTTGAACATGAATTTTGTTATAATGAACATTGTTTTACTGAAAACAAATTAGTTATATTTTATTTATAACTTTTATTCTCACTACATTATTGTAGTGTTTTTAACATTTTCTTTCACATAATGACCTTACATGTTACATACCATGTTACATACCAATCATGCACAATAATCTTTGCATATGTGAAATAACAGGTAATTATACATATAGGAGATTATATATTAGGCTTAGAGAATGTGAAAATTATCTTTTGGAATCTCATTTTTCAGACCTTCAAGAGTATTTTGTATCACACATTTAAATATTATAAAATAAGAGAGAATTGAATTAACTGAATTGTATTTTCTGGCTCTCTTTGTGTTTAGTCATCATAAGCCTTCAGTCTGAATTTTTATCTCATTATATAGAGCCTTTTGTATGCCTTCAAAATGCTTTAGTACTGCAGACTGTTATTGTCATGTGGAACCATAATTACTCAAAATGGTGGCTGCTTTTGCATTTCAAGTAATTTTGTGATAGCTTGATTTTACATCCCATATAGGTTGTGCATTTTTACTGTAGTTGATAAGATAGCATTGCACTTATTTTGTATCAATTTTTGGAGGCTTATGTTAGTGTGAGACCTCTGTATATTAAATAAAAAAATTGTCTCAATTATTGGATCCAAGATTTTTGTATAAATATTTCTCAGGGTCACCTGTGCATCTATTGATAACATTGAATTGAACTTCTGTAATAAAATTGGATCTCTATTGGCTGAGAAATGCTTTTATGTTCATCCTGATTCATTACTGAATATTTTCATCCACTGTGTAAATGATGAAATGAGTTATATTAAAACTATTTACTAGATGATGGGTTTTTAATGTCATCTCTGATTTAAATAATTTGTTACGGGAAAGGGTATGTTGAAAAATTGGTTGTATGTATTGTAATTAAATGTTACTTCAATGAAAATTCTTATCATTGAAAATGTAATTGAGTTAACCTTTTTTCTCATGTGTGAATTCCAAATATGCAGAATTAAAAAAAAAATTCGAGTTATCAATGCAATTTTATACATTTGAAGAACTTACCAATTGTACTTCATTATATTTGTTTTGAAAAATTCTTGCAAAGTCAATTGTGAGTGAAAAATATTTAAAAATTTGTTTTGAGGAAAGTATAATTGTAGATATAATTATTAGATGGAATGAAGTACTGGCAAAGTCATTAAAACAGGTAGATCTAACTTCAGCCAAATACTGAATAAAAATAAAGCTGTGGTTTTTGGCTGAACATGCATATTAATCTTGACATTTTTATGAAACCTACTTGCTAACAGATTGGTTTAGATATATACTTTTTAACAGATGAAATTTGTCTTTATTAATGAAAACTTCGTTGCAATTTTCCACAGTTTAACTGTGGAAAATTGCAACGAAGTTTTCATTATGTCTCGATTCCACAATATCACGCCTGATTCTTCACTTTTTGTCTTTATTAGCTCTGCTTTCCATATTTTTTCTGCATAAATTTCATATGAGTCTTTTGTTATGTAAATAACTTTTACTTGCAATAGGGGGGTGTTTGCACTATCAGGGATAGTAATCAGCCATATTATCGTAGCTTTCTCTTTGCCACTCATGTTGGTCTGTGCACTCACTGGCAGACCCCATGATTGTTAAACTTGCATTCTACCTATTGTATGGATATTTTATGATTTGTTTTTGTGGCTAAGAAACTGAAGGCAATAATTTTGCAAATGAAGCTGATGTTGATAACATGTTGCTGCTATGATCTCCACATCTTAGGACTGCTCTACAGTGTGGGGAGAGTGGAAATGGAATAAAGAATAAAGCCTGTTCAGATGATGCTTAGGTCATAAAAATATGTGAGATCAAATAAATTTGACCATTTTCAGTATGACCCAGTAGAATAGCATTGTATAAAATATAGTGTATTCATGTAATGTACATTGTATAAGAACATTGTGGCTCCCACTTCTCTTTTTCTAAGAATTTTTCAATGGCCGAAAATAAGTTCTAAAAAAGACACTAATAAACAAGTGGGCCACAAATGTAAACTTCGTACATAATTTTGTAGAATTAAAGTATCCTTGATGATAGTGTAAATATAATTGACCATCATCACCAAAAATATTCTTAGAAGCATTCTTGGTTGCCATGGAATGGCATTGATGCGAAAAATGTATACTTCAACATGGATATTATGTTGCGAGGTAACAGAAGCTTCAACTTTCTAAAATAAGAGCTTTTAAAAAAAATTGACGATGTGGGAACTTTAACACACCTTTAATGGCTGTTCATTTTCCAGGGTTGTCTGCTAACTTTGTTAGTAGAAAACCATAACTGCAATAATGGTGAGTCTCTTCTCTCTTTAGAAATACATTTTGACTCCAAAATTCTTTGATCCATATAGTTTCTCTTAACATTTATCAAAATTATATTCTCATTTCGTAGCTTGGTACTCACTCACTTAATGAGTGGGTGGAGAGTGAGGTGAAGAGGGTACGGTGCTTATTTCAACTCCCAAAATATAGCACAGTTGTTCAAGTTGATGTATCAGAGATTCCCTTTCACAACTTATCATTTATTTTAATTAATTTATCATACAAAACAATTCCCCCACAATGCCCATCCATAATCAATTCCCTTAAGGGAATCAGGGAAAGTTTAGGGCATGGGTGGGGGGAGCATTAAGAGGGGAACTTTACAACTTGAGGTTCTCCCTCCTGCCTACTTTCTACTCCTTATTCTGGAAAAAGTGACTGCTTCCTCTGAAAAAGCGACTGCGAGTACAATGCTTTGTTTTGCTTCAATAGTAAACTAATCACTGCCCATCAAGTTGCATGATTACGTGTGGTGTGACCAATGTCAAATGAAATTTTGCTAATATGATGATTGACTTTTCCTTTATATGAAAAAGATTTTTTATTAACTTGGGTTGGCAACACATTGCCTTGTGTTCAATATTTCATAACTTCCTTCATTTTTCTCAAGTAATATTTAGGCAGCAGAAAAATTTCAATCACAAGTTTTTATAATTTCACCGATTTTAATAGCAAATTAAAGCTATCATCTTAAAAAGGCCTAGACCAATCTCAACCAAAAGCACAGGTGTCCAAATAGAGCTTAATTCTCCAATGCCCCTCAAACATTTTCTTCTCGTATTTACCCCGTATTCTAGCCTCATCTTTATGTGAGGCAGCATTCATTTTATCTGTCTCAACCCCTTATGAAAAATTGTTGGAACAATGACCATAATTTCCTACAAAATTAATCAATGGCAGTGGACGTTGAACGTTTAATTGTGTTCATTCGGTTTAATGAATTAAATGAAACTGAAAATTCTATTATTATGAATCACCGTACAATATACGCATATTTCGAAGTCCAACAATGAGCCAGGCTATATGTTAATTCAATCAAGTATTCGCTCCAAATAACCCACACTCTGAATCACACAATATTCTGATTTAGTGTCCTTATTCTAATAAATATAATGTGTTTTTCTGGAATTTTAATTAAAACAAGGTTAACTTAATAGTAATAGGTGCATTGAAAGCAACGGGCAATCAACACTTTTCACGCTGATTTTAAAGGACGAAATTTTCGCAAATGTCATTCGGAAAGTGAGGCGAATGCCGCCAGGTGGCCAGGGATAGGGTATTGTGGGTTAGAGGTGCTCAGCACTGTTGACGGAAGTCGATTCTTTTCCATTGCTTACGTGAGGGTATAAGGATATCTTATCAGTTTGCCGGTAGCTTTCAAGTCGATTTCGTGGGCTGCATCAGACTGCTTTGGTAAGTTGAAACGGATATCAAATGAAAACGACTGATTAACTTTGGATCTCGTTGAGTTTCAGATGGAAATAATTGGTAAATAGTGTAACAAAAGTGAAGACGATATACTTGGGTAGTTAAGTTTTCCAAATATCGAATATTGTCTAAAACTACACATTTTAATAGCCATTTTATAATGGTTTCCTGAGTTAATGCATTAACAATAATGGATTAATTTTCTTATCAGTTAGATTAATTTAAACAGTTGCTGTATCTAGAAAGTTCTATGAGTGTCATGGCATATGCGTGGTGTGCCGTAGCCGTGGTTACTCTGTTTTGGCGGGTTTTCTACAAAACATTATTTCTTTATCTTAGGAATAAAGACTGCAACATTTCTACTACTCTGACTTTTGTAAGTCTACTGTGCGAGTATTGTGTTGACATCCCTACAGCGTTCCATAAGACTTGACGTTCTTAGGTGTTAGAATATTGAAAATGTCATAAATGGTGTGGTTTGTACGTATTTGATTGTCACTTGCTATTCTTTAATTTCTCCAATTTTCAATGAGAATAACTTTCAATAATTACACTTAGGCATTAAACTGACATCCTTATAATATTTAAGGATTAGGCTACGTGATATCTTATCGAACGCCTAGAAGAAATTGAATTTCAAAACACCCTCCGTGGCCTTGGACGTGAATCATCCGCATTTGCGATTGACATTTCAGTTCCGGTTGAAGAGTCTTGCTCATACGTTTTGAGGAGCACTTTAAGCGTTTGATATTTTACCATGAATTCATTGTAACTATTATGCAGCGACATATTTTACTTGGAGAGCATTTAAACGTATTCTAAACTCATGTCCTCCAAATGACATGAAAATCGCGTTAGCACCTGAATTTCCCTATCGAAAATTGGATTCGTACTCCATGTAGCTGTAGCTTAAAATGGAATATTTTAGACTTTTTCGATTCGAGTTGTCAGCCGTCTTGACTATAGTTGGGCAAATTGCTTCGCAAAAATTCCTCTTAGACCCCTAATCGGATCCTTTTGTTTCGACTGTTTATAGCAACATTAAATGTATCAAAGAATTAAGTTTAATGCTGCAAAGTGTATTTTCCTTGGCTAGGGAAGCCCTCGAGAATTACAGGAACCTTGATGACTTGCTATTTAATTACCACCGTCAGTTTTCGTTTCTTCTATTTATATTATTATTTTGCTCGATAATTGTCATTTGTGATGTCACATTTTACGGGAATTTTTGCAAACCTTTTAATTTAGGAAAACTATTGTAATGTTTTTTCCCCCAATAGAAAAAAGGTTAAAATTGAATAAAATGTGAAAGCAATCAGAAATGGACGTTGAACGTTTTTCATTCAGGCGAGTTGTCTGTGCATGTTCAACGTAACCAATCTGAGATTTTCCGTGCCATAACTTAATGCGATATTGCAGGTGCCAGAGGAAATGGAACTTCCCACACACCCATTTCAAGTTCATGGTTCAATTTTGGTCTGTTAAATTTCGTGGGTGTAGGCCCTTGTGATCTCGACCACAAAGTTACCATTTGAATTTCGTGGATAGTTTGAGCAAAAGTGTGAAAAACATGATTTAACAACGTACAGCATGATATAATAGCTCTAAATATTCAATAACCAAGTTATGTTTTGGTTTGCCATAAGTTTCCAAATGATATTCTTTTGCCTGATAATGTTATTATTTTATCTGGGTCCCATTTCTGAATGTACTTTCTATTTGGTTCTTGACTGACCTAATGGCTGTTAATTTCATTCTGTGGTACTAATGACGAATTGTTGCAATGAGAGTAATCTGGTTCTATTTCGTGGGGCTTTCCATAATACCTTTTCCATTTTTACATTTCTGAATCGGAGTTTAATTTCATCCTTTTTTGTAAAAATGAGAGGACGATGGGCTGGTGAGGAATAGGATAGGTAGGCATCTTGAATGCCAGGCTGTTTTTTTAGGAGAGGCAAAGAGACAGTTATTGTCTTTGTCCATCCCAAACCTATCTTAAATGGTATAATACCATTGCTGAATGAGTTGTGTGACATCCTCAACGAGGGCACTAGTTTAATATGAAATTTAAATTCTGGTTGTCAAATATTAATTTGGAAGAGAGATGGGATGCTGGTGGGAAGGGTTCATAGTGACTTGTGCACAAATGTGGAGCTGTTGAGGTGTAGGCAGTCAAATTTAACATGAGGATGTTAATGAGCAAAGATATTTGAGAGTTCCTTGTGAAGGCTTCTGTGGTTTGCAGATATTGAAAATGTAATTTGGAATTTAGCATTTGTCCATATTTCTGGGACAACAGTTTTGATGGCATTCGCAGTTGGTATCTTCAGGCCAGAACCTGAAAAGACAGACTAACACCATCAGAATTGTTGTCCCAGAAATATGGACCTATGCAGATTATATCCCAGAGAACTTCAATATGTGAGACAGATTGGTGGATTGCAGGACTGGAGACATATCAAAATCTTGGTTAGGAGGAAAATTTTATTTCGATGGTTCGTTTCATAATTTTTCTCCTAAAGCCTTCATCTTGTGCTCAATAAAAGTTTAGAGACATTGTTGCCATTCTGAACACTTTTAAGCCAGCCTAAAACATTTTTCCCTCATGAAAGTCAGCAGTTCTTGCCAATATGCATGGGGACGGCAAAAAGGGGAGATGGCTACTGACCAAACCAAATGAACACATGGTAAATGTATATTTTGTTCAATGGAAAACTTAGTGTGTGTGACTGCATTTGTTCCTATGTTCAAGAATTGTTTG
This sequence comes from Hetaerina titia, assembly GCA_037158775.1. NCBI lineage: Eukaryota > Metazoa > Arthropoda > Insecta > Odonata > Calopterygidae > Hetaerina > Hetaerina titia. Next base: position 113,116,785 of record CM073770.1, read on the forward strand.
AGTGATACCTGGCTCAAGCTTGGTGTCACCCTAATGTTTATTTCTCCTTTTTTTGCAATTCCTTGCATTTTTTCCTTGTTTTCTGGTAATAATCTGCTTTTCTAGTATTCATCAAATGAAATGTTGGTTTATTAATGAAAATAATTTCCAAGGTAGAAAGCATCATTTGTTTAAATGGGTGTATACCAATATTGTTAAAACTTGCAAAACAATAACATTAAGGTGGTGGTCTCCATTACAGTTAGGATTGTCAAGAAACTCTGCACTTCAACAATCTCTAGTGGAAGGGATCACTGAAGGGGCATACGTTGCTTTGTAGGGAGCTAGATATAAAAATGTTCTTTTGGATTTATTCATGTAGCTTCAAATATTAGTTGTGATATTAGCTCTGAATTGATAACTTGTATTATTATGGGAAGAATTGAGTAAATTGATGAGCTAATTGTGAGTTGCCCAAATTTCCTCCCAACAAAAATTAAGATTTGCCAATTTTCTCTACAAAAAATAAGTTGATTTTACACAACAGGTTGTTTTTTTCCTTAATGTACTTTAGAAACTTGTCCAAAATTTTAATTAATCCATAAGGAAGGTAACTTCCTAATATTACATGCTAGAATTACATGATGTGCAATAATTGATTTCGGATTGTTGACAATACTCTTTAGTGATGGGCTATTGAAGAAATGTGATTGTTGGTGTCTGAAATAGTTTTACTGTATTACAGCCTGTGCAATACCAATCATGACAAGCTTTTGCATTGCTCGGGGATGTGATGTAATTTTTGCAATAATGTAAAGGTCATACATACACTTGATGTGTATAAAGTGGAGTGTTGTAAAATAGTCAGATGAATGGTTGCCTGTGGGCCTAAAAGCTGCATACATATCTTGGTTTGTGCTGCAAATTCTCCATGGTGATGCCAGTATTTAAAAAAAATGTACCCTCATCTTTTGTATTTTTTTTATTATATGTATCATAATGGATGAAGATAAATTGTTTGAGTACTCAAAATCTGCTCCCATTACATGTTTGGCTAGTTTACTTTTAATGCTTGTAAAAATTATCCTTATAGTGAAACTACATTGAAAAAGGACTCATTTTTGAGAATTCTAGACACTTCTTGTGCTATAATTATTTTGAGAGAGTAGTACTATCATTTAGAGACCTATTTGATTTATTTTTTTATAGGTTTTAGATCTGCCATTTGTTAAAACTTCTTCAGAAAGTATGGGTCTTCCAGAACTCCAGAAGCCAGCCCCATATTTCAAGGGTCCTGCTGTTGTGGATGGAGCTTTCAAAGATATCTCTCTGACTGATTACAAAGATAAATATTTAGTGCTTTTTTTCTACCCACTGGACTTGTAAGTGGAAAAACTTTTAAGTACAAATAATTTCATTTGGTGTTTTTGGTCTACATTGATGCCAATGTTTACACTCTGGGTGTAAACATTTTCAGATCTCATATACTCTCAATCAATAATTCAAAAATATGGATGTGTATTACACAATTTGTAGTTGATTAATTGTTGCTCCTTGGCATTGCAGCACATTTGTTTGCCCCACTGAGATAATAGCCTTCTCTGAAAAAGCTGATGAATTCAAGAAAATTAACTGTGAAGTGGTTGGAGTGTCTTGCGACAGTCATTACTCCCATCTAGCATGGTAAGTGCACTTCATTGGGAAAATCAAATTTCAAGCCTATTTTAATTCTTGGTGCCCATTTTCAAAGTGTATTGTACAAATTTCATGTGCAGGATCAATACTCCTCGCAAGGAAGGTGGATTGGGGGAGATGAATATTCCTCTCCTTGCCGACAAGTCAATGGCAATTGCGAGAGCATATGGAGTTCTCAATGAAGAGTCTGGTATTCCATTTCGTGGTCTGTTCATTATTGATGGCAAGCAAAATTTAAGGCAGGTCACAGTAAATGATCTCCCAGTTGGGCGGAGTGTTGATGAAATTCTGAGACTGGTGCAGGCTTTTCAGTTTACAGATGAGCATGGTGAAGGTAAGGTTTTTTATTAATTTTTCATTTAGAATTTCTGTACTGTCTTGTATTCATATGACTAATCACTGTATTTGATTGTTGTAATTTATATTATAATGCTTCTTATTTTAGTGTGTCCTGCCAATTGGAGACCGGGCAGTAAGACCATGGTTCCAGATCCAAAGGGCTCAAAAGATTATTTTCATTCTCAGGAGTGATTTTGAATTCTAAAATGAAGATTGCTTGATGATAATTTGTCCTGAATGATATTCATCCATGTATACCCTTAGAGCTATTTTTTAATGTTATATAATTTCAGTTACTAGATTAATTGGCAGTTGCCAGTTAGCTCAGGCCATATTTATAGATGTGATGTACCACTTGTGTTATTATCTCAGCCAGAAGAGTATGCCAAATGTCTTTTGTATTTAAGTGTACTATTGTGCATGATAAATAAAGTTGTCTCATGTATGACAAAAACTTGACCAAAGAAATTAATTTTTAACAGTATTAAAAATGTGGAATGGCGTATAATGTATGGGTGTACCAATTGTTTTTTATTTAAGTTGCTGAGAATTGACATTGACCAACTGGGAGATAATTTTTTTTACCTGCCTTAAATCTTATATATTTTCCTGTTTACCTAGGGGACAGGAATGCTTTTTTACCAATATTAATAAAAATTATCAAATTACTCCTTTGAAAATAAGGGCATGTATTTGATTTCCCTGGTTGCACTTTTTTTCCAAACTTTAATAGAGGCCCATTGTATAAGTGAAATTGGTCATCCTTGTTTTTCTGATAAATGCAAAACCCATTGAATTGGTTAGCCCTGGGAGTCAACCTATTTGTTTTGAGGTTGTTGAAAATTAAGATTGATGCAAATGTGAGTATATACTCTTTAACTAAATTTAAGGCATTCAACCTACATAAATGAAGGTTTGGACTCTAAAAAATGCTTCAATTTTAGTCATGCAGAAATTCTGTTGGCACCTAAGTTTTCATTTCTTGGTAACTTTGCATGTGTTAATGCTGCATATAGAACCCACCCACCCCTACCTTAGACACTACATGATCACTGTCTTGAACTTGCCATAGCCATTCAATATTATTTCCTTCTTCAGATTTCAATCTGAAACGTCCACTTATTGCTCCCACTTAAAACTTTAGCATTCTTTCTTCATTCTAGTCTTACCCTCTAACCAAATTACTTTCTTCCTTGTCTACCATGCTCCTGTCTGGAAAACCTCAAATATACTAAATTTATCTTGCATCAAGAACCAGGTCGTGTTAATAAAATACATTCCATATTTTTAAGTGCCGACCTTCATACCTTTACTAAAGTGTACTAGCCAATTCCCCTCTCTAGTGCAGTTATCTCCAGTCTACACAATGCATAGTTGAAATATTGGTAAATAGCTACTGTTCCTTTCATTCTAATTTAATCACTCGTACTTAAATGGTCAACTTGGCTTTCCTTGAGTATTCCATTGATTTTGTTTTCTTTTAGTTAAATCTTCTACGTCGTCGCTTGTTTAGGCGACAACGGAAACGAATCACTTCGTCAAAATATCGTATTCTAATCCCTTTCCTGGTGCTACTTTGGTTGGGGTCCCAAGTAAAACCAAAGTACATTTTTCATACAGAAAAAATGGCAGCAACATCAAACGATTTCGTGGTACACCACGCGAAATTTGTCTAGTTTCTTTAGGTTAATTCTTAAGTCGTTTCTAAAAGAAATTGTGCTGGCTCATGAGTGTTCATCAGATTTTGCCAACAAGTGCCGTACCCGTGGTAATATTGTTATAAGCATGCGGAAATAATTAATGTGAACTTCGTATTTTCTTTTTATTAGCATTTTAGCTGCTTATAGTAAGCAGTATTCGCAACGTAATCTCCGCATTGGAGGAGTATATAGAATTAAGGCGTGGACAAATATGGGTTTTCTCTAGTAATTTATATTTACTTGCTCTAGCAATTTGTGTGCATCGAGGTCTTCCAATGTTCAAAGAACTGGTTTAGTTCGTTCTCAAATAGTTCAGTAATAATGGCAATGTTTCATAATGCAGTAGGATTCGCGAGTTACCGTCATATGCTGCCATCTATAAGGTACTCACTTCCATTAGGGTATTTGACATGTGATTTACGGTGGCGCCAACTGATTTCTATGAAGGAGTGTAAGAGAAATTATTATACCTGATATTGATCGATTTTGTGTTTTTATTTTGATAGAATATCTCCGCTTGCCCTTTGTGGCTGTTTCGAAAGAGCGTGTGCATCATTAATAATTACCTTATTTTGCCGTTGTATGATTCACTGTAATTAGGTGCTAGCTAACTATTGACGTAAATAATTTATAATGCAAGCTATAATCTATGTCTTTTATGTTTGGATAAACTATCTGTTCAGCATGGAGGGCTCTTCATAAATGTATTTAACTGCCCAGTGTATTCTTCATCTTCAACCACGGGATGTAGCAGAGTGTAACTGAGCTGCCGTCTCTCTTTCGTTATTGAAAATTAAAGTAATTTTAAATTCTAGGCAGTGAGATGTCATTTTAAGATCCCAAAAAATATTGCCCTCATGAAGAGCTGTTCTGTGATTTCAAGTTATTATAGGACGTATCACTGAAGCAGGAGGATAGACGTAGATTGGAGGCTTTTGAAATGTAGGTGTGGAGAAGAATGGAGAAGGTGAAATGGACCGAAAGGAAAACAAATGAGGAAGTACTGGAGATGGTGGGTGAGGAGAGGGGTTTGTTGAGAGAAATCCTATGGAGGCAGGAAAAATGGATGAAAGGCGTATTGAGCGGTAGTGGAATGTTGAAGAAGGTAATAGAGGGGAGAATGTTGGGCAAGCGAGGAAAGGGTAGGAACAGGACAGGGATGTTGGATGGGATGAAGGGAGGAAAGAAGTACACAGAGATGAAGAGGGAGCTGATGTAGTTTAGGTGGCTGGATTGGGTTTTGTTTGGAGTTACAAAATATTTATTTGATAGTTGTTTCCATCCAAAAAAACCTACCTTAACCGGTAGATTACCTAATAATAATAATAGGACGTATATCATTCATCACATGAATCATCATTTCCTCGAACCGTGGGTAGGGAAGTGTTTCAACAGTATAGCGACAGAAGCGCCCCTCGTTGAGCAAACTTGTCTTCTGAAGGTAACTGCTTTTGGTTATAGAGGTTTCCGTGCTTCGCTTCATATTATTCTCCACCGTCAATGTTAGCGTTAATTATATACGCCTTTCCTGCTTGTCTAAAATGTATGCATCAAAAAGGAATTGCAAGTGGGTTTATTTATTTAATATTCTTCAAGCCACGGCTAGAGTATATGGCAGGGGGTGTAGACACACCAGAATAATTTTACCCGAACATGATCCTACCGCGGTCGAACAATGGTATTATGATCCAATTATTGTTCGTGGAAAAAATTACATTTTAAATCTATCTGTTCTACACTTAATGTCTCTAATATTATTAGCAGGATCTCTCTTACTGTAGAACTATGGGGATAATTATACATTTTCAACATCACTGCTAAAGACACCTCCTCCCAACTTATCTCTACATATCAATGAATTTATTTTGTTGCTAGATATTTGGCACCGGAAGGATATTAGCGGCTGATTACTAGTCTTTCTGGTGTTTGATTGATACTTTTATTTTAATTATGTGTAAAAACCCACGACCTAACCGTAAAGCACTGAGCTGAACGGAGTGAGAGATAAGCGTGTACTCATTAAGTATCGTATTGTCTTTAGACCTCGATGTTCTGAACTTTTCATTCTTGTAAAGATTCGGAAAGAATGCATGCATCACACACCAGGATAATAACATTTAAAAAGTCTAGTATGTTTAAAAATTCCATTTTTAAAGTCAGTAACATTCACGTCTATTGGCATTTTAATATTTACGTATCATGAGTTTCTCGAAGCAATCATGTTTATGAGATTAATCAATACACACTAGCATGAAATCTCTTGTCTAAATTTTTATCATCTACAGAGACATTTCCAAATGTTTTAGTGACTTGGCAAAAGAGCTTAGTCTTCTTCATTTGTTTCGAAGACTTCTTAATTACTGTTCAGAGATAGACTACGTGTAGCAGAGAATTTTTTAAGTCCCTTAGTGCTTAAGTTAAGTCCCAGTGCTTTTACGGCAGACGTAAAAATCAACTTAATTAAATACTTGAATGGACTGTGGGTACCCACGTTTTGTGTAATATAAGTATGTCGTGACGCTTTTCATCCTCTCGATGTATCCCGTTAAGTATTGATGAATAATACATACTTTTACTGTTGGCCCTTAAAGACTGTGAGCTAGTTATCTTTTTGGAAAGTACGGAAGAAAATCACGCGGTGATTTCAATTTGCGATCATTCGATATATTTTCAGTGTAGTAGCTCAAAATAACTTCATGAGCTTATTTTTAGCTGCTACACATTCCTTACTACATTCCCTATTATTTAAAAGTAGGTTGCTTTCGCTGGTTTAGGAATATTTGTACAGAAAATGTTGTGATTCATATATTTAGCCTATCTCATTACATTTAGTTACATCTGATCTATTGTAGAGGTGTATTATTAAATTACTAATTGCTACTCTTACTTCTAGAAGCATTTTACCAGTTCGGATGTAGGTAGGTTTGTTCATTGCAAAGCTCATATAAGATAAATAAAACTGTTTCTGACGTGACTTGGTGACAAATCTCCATATTGAAAATTAACCTTAGCTTTCCACATAGAATGTGGAAAAGCTAAGTCGGTTAATTTTCAATATGAAGAAGAAGTCGACCAACTTGGCTTTTCCACATTCTATGTGGAAAAGCCAAGTTGGTTATTTTTCAATTTCTAATATAAGATGTTGGGTTTTTCTTAGCAATGTGTCCCTTCCAGACACCGATTAACATGGCACAAATAACCGACCTTCTTTCATCATAAAAAATTTCGTCATATCTACTTTTCTTTCAAAACCCCTTTAAGTTGGTCGATTAGGATTATTTTTTTCGCCCCTCTCTTCACCCAAATTTCTCCTTTCAATCGCAGTCTTCCAAATGCTATCGCCACTCAATTTATTTTTCATTCGTGTGTGTTGCTGTCTTTGATTTTTCCCCATGCAACCCTCTTCCCTTGCAATCCCAATTTGTTTGTCTTTCTTTCCGCTCATTTTCTTTTCGCCGCACTCAAATGTTGATAAATTCAAACTGTGCTTATTTTTTCTCCTCAACGTTCGATTCCGAACCAAACACATCCATACGTTTCAGATAATTGATGATTCAAGATCATAACTAAAAGATCATAACTTGATTCGTTGGTTTAAATTAAGGGATGTGTTGGCACAATCACATTTCATTGTGTCACACTGGATGTTACTTCTGACTCTGTAGGGCCCTTCTCTTTCCTTTTTGATCCCATCCCAGCCTTTATGTTTTCAGTAGGCTTAGGTAAAGGAGGTCCCGTCTCCATTGAATCAGTCTCTTCTGTACCACATAATCTAATTTAGTGTACCATATTGTTGAGACTTTGTCAAATGCTTTTGGAACTCTAAAAATTCTGCATCTATTTTGCTATTAATTTTCCCTTATTTTAGAAGGCCGTGAATTAATAATGTTTCTACAAAGATCCACCATCTTACAGTAATTTGCTTCTAAACTTGTACATATTTCAGGTTTGATGTCTTTACTTATGAGAGAGGTTAGATCACATTGCTAGCAATAGCATGCTCATAGATTTTTTTTAGCATTCCCAGGTATCCCTAAGTATCCGCACCTACCATATCGTCACCTTGTATATGAGTGTGATGTGGGCTAACTTCCTATTGCTTCATGCCTGAGTCTTTTGTTTCTTTGCGTTGGCTCTGGCCTGTTTCTTTGTGTTGGATTCATGCCTTTCTTTTCTTTGGTGTCATTATGCAGCTCCAAGAAACTGCGGGTGATGCCGCAACAGTAACTTTCAACGAAGTCATCCGCTAATATGCATTTCAATGCAACAATTTCAGGGTGTAAAAAATCATTTGCCTTGACCGGGCTTCGACCTCGAATTCCTCGATATCCGAATGCTTTAGTCAGTTAAGCTATCGAGGCGTCCTCTTAAATGCTGAAATTTTGGGGGGTTCAAAGGAACAAGATGATGTGACGAAATAACGTGCATACGTTGTCACAGACATTCGTAGTCGTGTGCCACAGTCCGCGAGGTTAAAGCCAACTTTAAACTCTTAGGTTGTTTTTACCTTTGACAACATATCAGAGTAAAGCACTAAACAACTAAAGCACTCGGCTGGACATCGAGGGATCCGGGTTCGAATCCCGGTCATGGCGAATGATTTTTACAAGCTGAAATTTTTGCATTATTATTCAGCTCATTTGGTCATTATGTTCTCTAGGAATTTCGTTTGGCGCGCCTACATTTCCTATGTAGGCCTGGTAAAGAAATGCATTAGGGCATTGGCCTTATCTACAATGTCGATGATAATTTCGTTATTGTTTCCGTTAATGATTCTACAATTGCTTTTATTTTTTAAGGTGTGGCAAAACGGTTTAGAATTATTCTCTGAATATTATCATTCAGTGTTTTTTTGAATAAACGAAGTCCTTTGCTCATATGACATTTTTTTCTGTTAGTTTTCTTTTGAGAGCTTTCTTTAGATCCCCATCGTTACCTTTTTAACTATTTTGTGGTAAAAGATTCTTCTAACGGGGACGCGGTAGTCCAGTTGGTAGAAGGCTGATTAACCGTTACCGTAAGGCTCGGGTTCCATTGCGGCTGATGTCTTGGGACACCCTTTGCTTCGCCCAAGTTGTGTAATCTTCGGGTACCACATCTTCCTGGGAAATAACAGCCAGCAGGAGGAAAGGGTCTGCCCCCCTTACCCTAGCTTATAAATTTCATTCTTTGTTGGGCTTAGTGTTAGGCAAGCTGTACCATCACATGTTAAACAAACGTTCGGGCTGATTACTATGCTTTTTTACTCTTCGGAATTTTGTTGTGCCATCTAGGTTCTTTAAAATGCGCTCAATTTTTTTATCAGATGTTTCCATCCCCTCACTTACGGTATTTAAGAATAAATTCCATTATTTGATCAACTCGATGAGACGCTGAAAATATACACTTGGCATAACCTTATGATTTCTACATTATTAGCATCGCAATTGTCACAGAATGATGGATGATACAGTAACAACTATGAGACTAGGCAAGAGGCAAGACTATGTTGCAGGAGATTATCGGCTCGACAAGGGTCTGCATGAGAAACGCATGGTGACCGAATTCTGGCCGATGAATTAAGGACGAGGGATCTCGTATCTATTGAGGTGCTGTCCTTAAATTATGTTAGGTAATTGTCGACTTTTTTTACCCCTTCCCATTTGTAATAATCTTGAAAAATGAACCACTTTCTTCCCCCAAATGAAACAGCCTTATCATTAACAGATCAAACACGTACCTTTTCTAAATTAGGTTAAAACGGCATCATTAGGTAACATAATGAAAAGAGAAACTTTATAATTCCACATAGATTAAAAAGTTAGATTATAAAGTTTCTCTTTTCATTATGTTAAGTCGATTCCATGAAGTCACGCCCGAGACAACGAATTACATCATTAGGTAAGACGAAAGTAATTTTCAAAACGATTTATCTATTGTTCACTTCAAGGATAATTCAAATTCTTTCTACATAAACGATACGTGAAATGATGAAGTAATAAACCTTTCGTGAGTTTCCTCCTGAACGTACGTATCCCTCACTACGTAGGGAAATCGGAAGAAATGGCACATCCCTCCTGCCCAAAAGCCTTACGAAACATAAAGATATCCATTTAAGTGATATATCACTGTTGCTTTCCATGATTTTACTTTATTTATTTTTACGATCACAAATCATACGGCATACTTCCAATGAAATGTGATGGAACCAAGAATGACGTCAGTATGAGCTCTACAATGCAAAGTATGAATAACTATGATAGCATTATCGTTATATATGTCGTTAATGATAATGTACTTGCATTATGAACATCAGTGATCACGACCCAGGTCGATTACGAATGCAGTGTCCTACCTGACAACCAAAACGTCACGTTTCAAATCCTTGTTCTTGTGTTTGTTTTAGGAGTTGCTAAATCGATTATATAATAACTCTGGCAGTTGAAGCACTAACATATACGGACTAAACCGAAATCTACAAATACTACGTACCTACATTCTGTGAAATCTTGTTGGGTATGCTTGCACAACAAGAGTTGGTGCCGGGGCTCTAATGGATCCAGCTATATTGAATCTAACACGAAATAAATGTAGATGGGCACGTCACGTCACAGTAATGGGTCCCAAGGCTGGATCCAAGCCCGCATCTTGCTTGCGACTGCACCACTCATTGGACAGATCCGGTCTGCAGCAGAACGTATGAGAGAGGGCATTGCACTCGCTCAGTCCGCCACCATTAGGATCCGTCCAATATTTTAGGCAAACACTTCGGGTCACTTTTTAACCTCATCTCCTCCCCTCCCGTTAGATAATTCAAAAATGTGCGACCTTCCTCTCTATTGAATGCAAGTTATTCCTAACTGAATATGGCACCTCGGGTCTGAATGCGATCATTCAAAAAGCGATCAAATATGGCCTCTCGAACGACGGCAATTTTACAAAACATGGTGTCATACCCACTCCTCTAATATGAAGCAGTGTGAGAATACTCCGACCTCCCACTTACCATAATACACTTTGCGCAATGCTAAGTGAACGACCCCCAATGAGCCCTGTGCCTAATTTTATTCAGTGGCTCGGCGTAGGAAGCAGAGGTGTGGTCCGCTCGTCTCCCACCGTACAGCGTTTTCAAAACCGACACCTACATCGCTTACTAAATTAGACCTACTTCCGCTCTCATTGTCGTCTCTCATATGAAGTGGCTCTCAGTAAGCCACATATTTTCCTAACCAGAAGGGTCACCGCCTTGATTATGCGTTGTGACGGGATTTGTGGAGTCGGAAAACAATTCTTCGACTCAAGACGCCAGTACGACTGCATGAATACGGCTCCTGCTCCTTCAGTATCAATCCCATTGCATGTGATTATATCTAAAGCATATTCACTTAGTTGCAAACAAAGTTGGTTATTTTGATGCACCGATACTGCAAATTAAAATGTCACTTGGTATGTAGCAATAAAAATGATCCAAATTGTAAGTGCAGGAGAATCGCTTTAATTTATGCAGTCTGCTAAGCCATTTGAAACTAGACATTTTATGGCACAAAAATGCAGACAGGAGGCTCGTTAATAACTCCATATTAATTATTGCAAAAAGCTACCCACGGGGGTAGGATCAATGATGCCGTCATTTCACACTTCATTTACATTTTGATGAATTCTTTCAATTGTCAATCAACGCTTTCACCTCCTTCCTTAAACGCCAGATAGTAACTTAGCTCTCTCTGGTTGCATATAGTATGTGCTCTCCTGCCATCTTATATCTGTTCTTGACATTATTTGTTAAATTTTCATTATTTTTTATTGCTTTTACTCGTTCTTTTTCAAAATGTATATTATATGTCAGCCAATGTAAAAGCCGTTGTGCCGTTTTTGGCTGATTTGTTAAATAGATAAATTGTGTCTCCATACCATGTAAAATTTGATGACTGGCGATGCAATTTCTGTCAGCATGATTGAAGCGAACTCTCAATCATTGCTTGACTTTTTCCGAGCATGAACAAAAACCATGAGATGCATCACACAGCTGCATTTTTCAAAATGCGATCAATACCTTTATTATAATTTGCAGGAACACCTTTTTATCTCGTTATCTTGCATTTTTCCATCTGCTATGAATACGTTTTAATAACGCGCACTGTAACGATATTATCGGTTATATTTGGGGAACTAACACAACTTAACTATACCGCTCATTTCTATATTTGTGAAATTTTGTAATGGCAAACTGAAAAGCGTATCAAATTTATCAGAGGATCTAGGTTGGGAATCACTTACGAAGCGAAGGCTAAATTTTAGATTAAATCTCTGGGATAAATTCGAAAGATGTCTCTTTAGTTTAAATATACAAGGAACGTAGCTCTACGGTCGTGAATCAATGCGAACAAGAAAATTCCGGGACCGTAAACTTGTTCCCGGTCCCGGAATTTTTTGTTTGCATGTCTCTTTAGCACTGATGTTGAAAATGTGTTATTATCCCATCGTATTACGGTAGGGCAGATCGTGTCAATAAAATTAGAGAGATCAAGTGTAGATCAGATAGATTTAAGATATCACTTTTCCCAAGAACGATAAGGGATCAGAATATGATAACGTTTGTCCGACCGCGCTAGGAGGGAAAGGTGCTTTGGGCCTATGGTAGTTTGATATGTTAGTATCACCCCCTGCCACACACCCTAGTGGTGGCTCGCAGGGTACTAAGTAAACTAAACTATGTGCATTTATTGGTGATATAAATTTGAGTAGTTTAGGATTCGTAATAGTGAGGAGGTACAATCAACAGGAGGAATTTGGCGTGTACACCTACTATTTTGGAATAAAAAACAAAGAAAGTTCTCGATTAAAATTGAAAAAAATTAAAAGAGAAAAAATAATTAATTCTTAGTCAATTTTTAAATTTTGTTTTTGCAGTACCACCGATTTGGACAATTGACTGTCATCATGTGCCTGGATATAAGCTGTTTTTATAAAACAACAACAAAATACAACTGTAACGGTTTCCAAAGAAGTAAAGTCGCTTGGAAAACGATAAGTTCCTGCTGCGTAACTTGATTTATTCATCCTGGACATTAAAAATTAGGATAAAAAAAGATTGGGTATGGAATTTTCAACATTTTACAATACAACCAAGTTCAAAAGAGGTTTTACCCTAATGCCACGCAAGAATGTGCTAATAGAATTTACTAGCTAATTAATTTAAATAATGGTGGCAGCATCTAATTTGTGGAAATGAAATCTTTTCCGAAATAATAAAAATTGCAATTTTCCACGGCGATTTATTTCGTACGAAGTATTTCAATGTCAATGCATTATCTAGTACATGATCCGTATTATGTACCTGGCGATGATGTGTCCATAATTAAACTCACATTCGTAACACATCGCTATGGAAAATTCCAATCATTTGGGAATAATAAATTTGGCCAATGATTTCCTTTCTGAACGCGAGCATAAAGTAGAAAGTAGAAGTAGTAGACCGAATTACCTAAATTTTTGAGTTCATGATTTTGGTTTCAGTATCACTGAGCATGAATACCGATGGAAAGTCCTTTTAAAAAAATAACAATTTAAGTGGGAGTAATAATTCCTGCTATTAAAGGCAGGACAACTATCTGGAGAAGGCCACAAATTGTAGGAGTGCATTTTTTATGAAAAGTATCTTTACAATTCAATATATGTGTCTCTGTCGCATAAAATCATTAATTGCCGGCTGATTGAAATCTATGGAGGTGAAATGTCAGTTAATCCAAACCATCTCACTTTCATCAGGGATGTCATACACTTCCAGCTCATAGTTTTGGTAGAATTTAATAGCTGAGATAACTAATTGAATAAAAATATAATTACAAATCAAGAGAGTATCGAAAATACAGAGGAGTTGATGGAAATACAAAGAATTTTTTTAATCTGAAAATTTAATAATCTGGTGAATTTAGCAGCGAATAATTTTCAGCAAAACATCAAAATTTTTGCGTTTGTTTCTTAATTGGTGTTAATGTTATTATTTGGAAGTCTACAATTTAAGGTAGGTTTTGGATGGCGCATACTAAACAAGGCTACACTTCTTAGCATCTCCTGACAAAGAGGAATCCTGAATGAACCCTTCTTCATTCCATATACTTCCGTCCCCCATTCATATCGGCCAATATCCCTATCCTTTTTCAACCCCTACTTCGCTTGCCTAACGCCCTTCCTTCTACTATAATACTCTTCAGCGAGCCATCGCCGAACAGAATGCTTTGCATCTATCTTTCTTGCCTCCTTTGAATTTCTCCCGAGAATCCTGTCTTCTCCCCCACTACGTCTAATACTTCTTCGTTTTTTTTTCCTTTCCGTCCATCTTCCTTATCCATCATTTGCCCCACCAGCATCCGAAAAGTCCCCAATGGACACCTAGCATCTTACTTCAATGACCATGTTTCGGCGCCCTACTACGCTCCACAGCAAAGTTTTCACTAATGTTTTTTCAACACCCTTACTCTACGTTCCTCTCCTTAATTCCCTCCTTATAAAAACTTCTTTTCCTATCGCAATTCTTCCTCGTACTGCCCGACTACTTTGCCCATCTTAATCCAATGTATTGAAACAAAAATTACGATAAATTCTCATCTGAATATAAGTCATGCTCTTCCTTTTCTATCCCATTCCATATCCTGGGTTTTACCCAGGATTACCCAGATTTACCCAGATTATGGGTTTATTTAGATTTCTCCAATGTGATATTATTAGAAATCCCGATTGTTAATCATGTGAAGCCGTCCGATGAAAAAAAATGTTTTTGGGTCCTCATTTGCCACTGTCCTCGAAAGTTTTCTTGCATGGGGTTGCCGAGCCTTCGTATATTTGAGTGTCCTGCTTCTATGGCTTATCCCGACAATTGGCCAATTGGCGTAACTGCCGCCTCGGAAATAGCCGCTCTGTAAATTAACGCCTCATGGACGGTGGGAGGCATGAAATACTACCACAAGTAAAGTTTCCCTTGAAGAGAAGAAGATTTTTTTTAGGGTTCCGGTTCTCCTTTTCTGATAATTCCATACATTTCATAATTAGTAACGTTTCTGAAGCCCATTTTCTCCTTTATTAAGTGAAATTAATGCAACTTCAAAACGACATCAGATGAACTTAGCGGTAGAAATAACACATCTAACGCCATAAATTATTTCATTCCATATTTAAGCCAGGGGTGATTTTAAAACATTACGTGTATCGCGATGCATAGGAAATTGTTCAGAAAACCAAATATGATTGAGATGCGGAAACATTTCGTTTTCTTGTTTGCTGCAGATGTTCAGACACTAAATAGCATTGCGTACTCCCTAACGACGTCAGACTGATACGATCAACATATTCGAGGAGAAACAGAATTTTTTGCCCTAATATACGAGAATCAAGAATTTTCCGAAATAAACGATTAATCGTGTCGAGAATGTCGGCTGCCAATGTATACACGTGGCCAAGAAAGGCGATCAATTATTGATCCATATACTAGACTCACGCGTGGCGATATTGTTCAGTTTATTGGAAGAATCTTGACAAAAATCCACTGAAATTCTGTTTATCGAAACCGCGCACCTGTTGAAGGGACAAAACATTCCTTCTTTGGAGAGAGATCATATTCGTCGTACACAAGGCTTGAGGAAACGGTTCGTGGTCACTGAATATTATTGCGGTCGGTCGGATTGTGACCAAGCTCGCCTTGGTATCTCTCGAAGGGTGAAGGACCTGTCGGGAAGCAAACGAGTGGTGTAACTGAAATAGGTGCAGCATTCAAGTGAATTGTCGTGTATTCCGATCTCCCGGTGTAAGAAATGAAAATTTTTCTTGCTGCAAATGAAAACTTCCTTCCTAAGTGGAAGGAAGTATTTGTGATGGTGCAATATTTCAGTAGAAGGAGGGAGCCATAGGAAAGATCTCGTTATTTATAGGATGCTCCTGATTTAATTCAGCATCGCTAATATATATTGAGAGAATTATTATCATGCTATAGTACTTGTAAATGTATCAGCTAATGTCTATGGAAAGCCGAAACACTTTCCTGAACGCGTGAAAAAGTTAAAAGCAGTGTTTTGATTCCAAATGTTATTAAATTTAAATAAAACAGTTTCTGGCGTAACTTGGTGGAAAACCTTCATACTGGCTTTTAATAATCAAACCACTTTACTTTTCCACATAAACTTTTTAATTTTTACAACCCAGGTTTCGTTATAGCATTGATGATGTTATGCTATAACGAAACCAGGGTTGTAAAAATTAAAAAGTTTATGTGGAAAAGTAAAGTGGTTTGATTATTAAAAGTCATTATTAAATTTACTTCCAGGAAAGGAAGTTGAGCACCAGGTCAGGTCTAAAATAGCATTTAAGGTCATATCGAACACAATATTGGACAAGATGAGATTAGGCAGTCACGGGGAATGTAAACTAAAAGTACTGCAGGGGAAAACCTCAGAAGTGATACGAGTACTTGAAGCAAATACGGACAGTTCAAAGCGATGAAATTTTCAAAGAAAATTTTATGTCATCCAACTCTACTTATAGTACTTGACTGTCCTTTTCCTGTAATATTTTCATGTATCCGAGAAATTTTCTTAAGATCGTTTGTTAAACATTGCTTCTAAATTCATAAATGATCTGTTGTATCATTAATTAATATTTAAATTTTGTAACGCACATCAGGTGTGCAGCGTGAATAATAGAACAATACTTGGTCTTTAAAACTATTTAAATGTATTTATGCCAACATTTTAACAAATTATTGTTTATTAACAGAAGAAAACAATGAGCTTTGATTTACCTTTATTGTTTTCGCCATTAATGCCTTGGGTTGTCAAACCAACTTTTGCTCTGATCTATTAAAATTTCCGATTACTCGGGAAGTACAATGAACGAACAATAGCAATGAATAAAACAGAGATTATGTACTCTCCCGTAGTCGGATATTAATTCAGGCTTTGATTGGTCTAGCTTCAAATATTTCATTCTTTCAGTGCGTTGTTTACAGAGGGATTCATTTGGTCACCGACGGCTTCCTACTCCCCCCCTTCCGTCGATGATAATGCTTCCCCCGGTAAGTTTTAAGCCGCCTTTAAAACGGTGAACAGCTTGAAGGCAGTGTCATCGTTAACTGGTCATTAATGATTAATACTTCTGTGTGAGATCCAAATCAGGTTAACGATTCATGAAACATTTCTCTCAGTATGTGTGACGTCATATTCTATAGAAGTTCCTTCTCATTACCTTCCGTAGCCTACTCTTTCAGTACGCATTAAAAAGTCTATAAATAATATAATAATAAAGTCTGCGAAAAGTATTCGTTGTTGTAGCTAATCGTGCAACCGAGTAAAGAAGTATTAGTTCCCAAACTGTATCGCATGAAGAAATCAAAATTTGAATATTGGCGTCATCTCTCTGTCTACGTGTCATTGATATATTAGCGAAGGCATTGTCTTTAATCTATTGTCCATAGCTCGGGTAATTTTTTTTTCTGTTTTGAAACCAGGGAATAATCTGTAGTCGTTATCCACTAGGTAATCACATGTTGAACATTCTTCCTCGCCCATCAAATGATAATGACTGTAAAAAATATATAATTTTCGTAAATGGAGCCTACCGTACCGGAAAAAAAGGCGTCAATGGTCAGATGAATCATAAGAAGTGAAATTAATTTTACGCATGTCTTTGTCGAAAAATGCTCTTCGAAAAGGGAGCGAAGAGGGGCCCTCATAGTTTTTTTCATAGCCGTAGCTTGCTCAACTTGTGCATTCAACCCCGGCCCTGTGGGAAACGCTCTTATGTGGGGTGTAAGAGTTTCTGAAACATAATCCCATTGCTTTTGATCACCCATATGTCTGGATTCCACTACGGCGAGAATCAGTCCGAACTGGTTCTAGCTGCCCTCTTGCGGGAAACCGATTCGGTATAGATACCTACTCGGAATAACTACTTTGGGAGGCAATAAACCGAGGAAAAAAATGAAGTTTTGAGGCTTCACTCCCTTGAGCACGCATCCCCCTCTAGGTATGGAAGGGTTTCCTTGCCGCCCCAACACTTGCACGTGCGTTTAGTTGAACGACTACCATTAACTTTTCAAGGGGGGGTAATTACTCTCATTCTTTCGGACTTTGTGGTGGCCTCTCAGCAAGGGGGGAGGGGGAGGGGGGAGACATTGTATTGACCACGCAACCACTCGCTTCTGAAAGTGACGGCTGCCATGCCGTCCTGCTCCTCCCATTTGCCCCTCCGGGTCCACAAATTTGAGAGCCGAGAAAATGCGAGGAATGCCTCCTGGCGAGTGAATGTCTTCCAAAAACCCTAACTTGAGAATTTCGCGAAGGCAGAAAAAAAATACTAGCCTCCCACCAGTACTCCGCCCAGATGGGTTTCTTCCAACGCACCAGTCGGAGTGAAAAAAGGATTTGGCGTGTACGTACGTACGTATGCTGTCAACGGTGAACGCCGATCGCAGAGAGCGGACATAAATGTCTAAACTTATGTGGAAAACAATAATTGAGCTCATTCTTTAAGTGCGCTTCTTAGGAGAGTGAGCAATACTTTTCCCAGACATTATTTTTCCAAGAATAATTATTTTGAATGTACTGGTGACTTTTGATATTACTTTCTCCTCATGAACGTATATGCCCATGCATTCGTTTTATGTTAAATGATATAAAATGAATTCATGATGCGACACTTGGAAAATTAGAATGAAACTTAAAAAAGTGCGTAGTCATAAATTTTTGGAAATAGAGCAATTCCTTTCGGAACGTCTACTGCATTGGGAACACCGAAATGGAATGCGTAGACTCCATTAAATATCTCGGCGTACCCTCATTCACGACCTCTCCTGGGTGAAACACATGCGCGGAATATGTGGAGAAACTAACAAAACATTGGGGTATTAGAAGAGTACTAGGTAAATGTGAGAAAAAAGTCAAAGAGAAATATTTTCTGTCGCTGATTAGGTATCATTAAGAATATGCTGCAAGTATATGGGATCCTCAAGAAGTTGGATTAATTGCCGAATTGGATCGCGTGCATCGTAGAGGAGCTAGATTTGTAAAACGTTGATATGATAAGCTTAGCAGCATATCCAGAATATTAGAGCAGCTAGGCTGGGAATGACTCACGGAGCGAAGGATAAATTACAGAAATCTCTTGCACACATTGGAAGGGAGTCTATTTAGCAGTGATTTTGAAAATATATTATTACCCCCATGGTACTACGGTAGGAGAGATCATGTTAGTAAAATTAGAGAGATTAAGTGTAGAACAGATCGATTTAAGATGTCACTTTTTACACGAACGATAAGGGATCATAATAACATTGTCCGACCGCGGTAGGATCATGTTCGGGTAAAAATTAGTCTGGTGTCTATTCGCCCCCTGCCACACACCCTAGCGTTGACTTGCCGGGTATAAATAAAATTCAATGCAACAATTTCAGAGTGTAAAAATCATTCGCCTTGACCGGGATTCGAACCCGGATCCCGGTCAAGGCGAATGATTTTTACACTCCGAGGCTAAAGCACTCGGCCGGACAATGAGGGATCCGGGTTCGAATCCCGGTCAAGGCGAATGATTTTTACACTCTGAAATTGTTGCATTGTAATGTTACACGTAGCGGATGACTCCGTTAAAAGTTACTGTTGCGGCATCTCCCGCAGTTTCTTGAAATTTAAATAAAATACATTAAAAAATATTTCTCCCTCTCATTAGAATCTTTATTCAGTAAAGATATTTATCCTTCTGGAAGAAGGTGCTCGTGCATGTCTTTAATGATATTGCAATATCAAAAACTGCAATAAAACTTCTTAAAGTGATCATGTTCAATTCATCACTTTTAATTGTAGCATTACGTGACCATGTACACTAATTTAAAAATTACCTACATTATTGGATCCATAGCTAGGAATTATTAAATCTGTAACTAATTGTTAAGTATAGTATTGAGTTGTTCCTTTCTCACTTGTACTACCCGTGAGATCTACAGTTGCAAAATAAAAACAGACATGTCTATACTTTTTAGATTATTTAAATTCGTATTGTATGGCAGATTGTTCGATATTATTTTAATATAGAATCCTGAACGCACCCATGCTCTCTGATTGTATCGTTCTCGCTTGATCGTTGCTTCGGAAGTGCTCTAGACGGTGAGTCATGCGGCTTTGCATTGCGGGACACGGATAATCGGTTCGAGAAGGATAGAAGCATACAGACAGATGCTGTCCTTGTTTTCAATCCGCTGTAAGTTTTCCAGTCATATCATGTATCGAAGACTTCACGACGCAGGAAACTGCATCCGAAGGCACGTATCAAATAAAATAATCGGAAGACTTCCTTAAGCGGATAAATAAAATCAAATTTCTTATCCTTTCACGTCACGTGAGGCTTCTCACTGTGAAATAATTGGTTTATTCTTACACATGTATTACATTTACGGCAAAGAATAGATGTATGACCTTCCTCTAAGATGTCCTTCAGAGAAATCGCAAATGCATTGAAGGAATGTTTATCCTCTCAAGTTTTCCTATAACTTTTAGCGCGAATCTTGATCAGCTCTTTTGACGACTTCACTTTTTCCTGGTCAAATTTAGACATTAAAGAGACCGTCTTATCACTCCAGGACTTCCTGAAAATACTAGCCGTCAAACGTAATCGTGATTAAATGATGCAATTTAATGAATTCGTAACGCATAAAATGTTTGCGATTCATTGAATAAATTGCGTTGTGCAACTACATGTGAGTCGGCGTTTTCCACGTTCACTTCATCATCTTTCCAGGTAAATTTATTTCTTCCTGATGACGGAGTCAAAATATTATGCCTTCGAGCTGATCGGAAAACGGTAGGATTTTTAATCTCCAAAAGAAACGACGCAATGGCAGAAACTAAGCGGTGTCGTTTTTTTCTCATATCAAGTGGATCGATTACGCTGGCAGATCAAGGTGTTTCGAGACAGTCGTAATTAGTGGAACGAAAACTCGAATGAGGTCAATAGGAGAGATCAAATGACATACTATATATGGCAAATACGGAAAATGCGTTTGGAGATGATTTAAAGGCATTGTTAACTTAGGCTTAGTGTCAAGGGAAAGCTTCGAGTAATACACATGGGAAATTGAAGACATAGTTAGGTGCAATGAAAACTTTCGCAAAATTCTTAATCTCACTCCACTTTCCTGACATTCCCGACTATTCCAACTAAGGGCCCAACTGACACATCGCGAAAACGTGCTCGGGTCTGATTACAACACGCCATTGAACTAACTGCCTATTGTTCGTCGTATTCTTATCACCGAATATCGATTGTTATTGAGTTCTGCTGTACAGTATTGCAAAACCTTCGAGCATTATATAGAAAGAGGCGGCTGTAGACACTCTTTCCACTTCCACGGCCTCCCTTCCTGCCATAATGCGTCTAGTTTACGTTTCTGTCTCACCGCCACTCACCGTTTAATGTCTTATTTTCATTTCGCAGGGTGGTGTGAATTTCCAAGGATTGTTTATATCCCGATCTCTCTTGGTTGAGTTCATGGATTTTTATGACCACACGTTTCCTGCGATGGGGGAGAGCCCCAACGCCAACTTTCCTAGGATTTCAACTGCTCGTAGCTGTTGTGAGAGAGAAAAAAGTCAAAGGCTGAGGAAATGTTGCAACACAGGTTAAAGATCCTCTTGCCGTCATTCTCAACTTAATGCGACTAGACAGTTTTTTCCCTGAAGATTGGAGCCCCATATTTTCAGTCGTAACTTAAACTCAACTCACAGCCCCGAGGTAATTTCCAGGGCATTCCCTTAGTACGGTAATCTCCGGGGAACATGCTGTTTTTTGACGCTAAACAAAAAATGCTTCACAAGGAGAAGATGAAATTGGAGAGGACGTGAACCCTGCCCGCCAACTCGAAAAATACCCGCTGAAGGGTAGGTATCGTAGCATTCCCCGCAGATGACGTCAGGAGTGATAGAGGAGCATGGGACGACGAAATCGAGCACGGTCCTGCGGCGTTGAGTTGTGGCTCGAAAAAAGTTTTGGCGATTGATTAAATAAAACATATCTGGTTTTGGTGCCAGAAATGAAAAAAATATGTAGCCACAAGATTTGCAATGAACCTATTCAGAAGTTTATGCTGATGAATTCGCAAAACTTTCATGCCAGGATGTATTTATGCTGGGACATGAGATTTATTCTCAACGTATTTTTTGAACAAACATTATTTTTAGTTTTTATGGGAATTAAAAAATATGCATTAAAATTATGCTCAGCTGTTTTATTTTAGATCGTTACGGAGTAGGTAAATATGCAACTTTCATTTGTGGCCTAAAGAATATGTTTTCATTCCGGTAGAGTTAGGATAAGCATTTTGGACGGAATCGTGACAGAAGAAAGGAGAATGAAGGTATGAGACCAAACCAAAAACCAGTGGATTACAGTTATTTAGTTAGATTTATATTTTTTTCGTTGGGCTCCTTGGACGAGGACATTTAATGTTCTAAATATAAACTGAGGCAAGAAATGTTAATTTTTGCAAATGCAACTTTGTTGTGATTTCTCCGAAAAACGGATTATCCAACGTAAGTTAAACCGCGAATAGTAAAATGTAGATTATTATTATTGGATATCAATTATGTATGCATCTCACGTTTGAGCATGATGGTCTTCTCTTTCTATTCAGCTCCTTTCTCATGAAACTTCTTAAACACATACCACCTAATTTCGGAAATCCACGTGTCAGAGTCGGTGGTCTGAATTTTCTCGCATACCTGGTCCAATCCTGGCTCGAGGATACAAAGTTAAATGAATAACGGGTCGCCTTATTCATTCTACTACCCCCCTACCTTCCTGCGCTGCCCCCCACAGACCTAACACGCGGCGAGAACAATTGGTTTGGGTCTTGTTCTATTACGGGCGTAGCGTCAAGTAGAAAGTTAAAATAACCTTCAGTTGAGATTCGTTCGATATTGCGCAAAGAAATCACACCACATTATTCCGTCATTGATTCAGAGGCTAAGAATGCTGACATATTAATCCAGCATTTTTTATCAACAGATATTCAATTTTGTCTCTTATCTCACTGTCAAAAAGAGTGTATCAGCTTCGTTGAATGCCTTGCTGAACGAAACTTACTGCCTTATCAGCCTTTGGACTACCCTTGTAGACGCGACGAGGCGTTCCCATTTGATGTAGCTGGAGGGCTATTTTTTATGCCGAAGTTACGCTTGAATGGTCTTTCGGGGAGAGCAATGGTATGAGACAAGATATGTGGGGAGGGGGCAGGGAGGAGGAGACTAGCCCTAGAGCATTCCTCAGCTCCCGCTGCCCGCGACAATCGAGCTTACTCTCTCAAGTGATGACTCCCCGCGAAAAAAACCCCGAGCTACGGCAATTCATGATTCGTTGCCCGCGCTATTACATTGCTACGGATATTTTTAACTCGTGCCCTGCACTTCTAATGCTTGCTCAAGCAGAAAAACAACCACGGTGCACTCCCGAGACTTCTGAGCTCAGCATTGTGAGATCCGCCGTCGGGAAAATCGGTTCAGTTATGTACACTGACCGGCCCGAGACTCGCATTCATTTGATGATCCCCGCTAAACAGGTGGTCGGTGTCGCTCCCCGCGGCCTGGACGCATTTAGATTCTAAATACGAAATGTTTTCCACGTGCAATGCTAATGGTCGTGCCCGAACTTCGAGGGTTTCGTCCAATAGTCGCCAGACGCTTCCCTTCCCCTCAGAAATCCTCTTCCCACTCCTACGCCACCCCTCGCACTTCCTCACCCACGATCCTCTCCCCCGCCCGCCCTTCTCTCCCCCCTCTCGGCACAAAATGCTTCTGTTCCTATTCTCACTGAAGTGAAGGGAAGGACGCAGCTGTGAAGGGTAGGCCTGCGAGAGAGAAGGGATAGCGCTTGTGGTAGGAGCGGAGGAGGAGGTGGAGGAAGGACGACGAGGGCTCTGCGGGTCTGGGGTGGAGGGAAGTGAGGGGGATAAGCCGGGGGAAGTTGGTGACGCCGCGGCGAGGGACTGTCACATGCACAAAGGGGACGAGTCTTGACAGGAAGGTTTAGACCGTTGCTCGAGTAGAACGCTTGAAGGAAGATGGTATCAGTTCTCTGGTCGGACCTGGAGGCAACGCCCAAATTGGAATATACCGTGGAATTTAGGTGTGCTCGAGGAGACCGCTCTCACGGAGGAATGCGCCTAGTGGGATCCCGTGATTTACTTCGTAAGCCTGGGCGATGGAGACCTACTCGCCAGAGAACTCCGCCGTGAAATCGTGGTAGGTAAAATTGTGTTTTCGTCTTATCTTCAACCTCAGGCCGCTGCTTCCTCTTGCCGTAAACGTTGAGTCACATATGTAGACTGTACTATTCGAATACTGGAAAGTTACACGCATACATTTCATGAGTTTATTTCAGAGATTCAATTTGATTTTTCCTCCTTACGCGCAAGACGTCTCAGGCGCACTCTTTTCATTTTGTGTGCTAACAAAGAAGTTTTTCATCGATAGTATGGCAATCAAAGAACTTTTGTTCAGGCTTTTACATTTTCGTTATTTTGCTTAAGGGACCAGGTTTAGGAGGGCAGTAAATTCCAAAGATTACCTCCTAAGCCTCTGGCGAAGCCTTTAAAAATGACCTGTCCGTCGCCTGCCCTAATAACTAACTACTACTGCTTCAATTTAAGAAACTTCACCGAACCGACGGAACCGGCCAAGCAAGTTCTCCTAAATTTTTGATAACACATTTTTTTATTTTTCATTTTTTTCGTAGAAGCGATGGGCTTAATTGTAATGCCCTATCATGAAAAAAAATTACTCAATGAGTGCTTTGGGGTTCGTAACATATTATTTATCGCTAGTCGTTGCGATCATTAACATAATAACACAATGCCATGGTTTTGGTGCGTTACCTAGATAGTATTAACTTTTTTGATTAAAAAATCCCACATTCTCTTAATTGATCAGTAGGGAAGTTTAACTTGAACATCGGAATGGGAGTTAAGTTGGTCCAAGCGAGCTGGAAAAATTCCTACGAGGAACCCTTACGTCAGTACGTGATCGCACTGCCTTTTTCGTTGGCATCGTCACTCTTTGTATGACGGGTCCATCTTGACCTGAAAATGTTTACTTTCTGTAGATATATAGTTGTGCAACTTATTGAACTGAACGAAATCTCTGAACGTGTTCAGCCACAGGTTCAGAAACTATTTTCAGGAGTTGCCCACAGTTACTGCGCTGGCAAAATTAGCTGGTTCGAACTCTTCTTCATGCGAGAATTTTGTTTTACTTTTGACATATTCTTGAATGATTTCCCATATTTTTTGTGTTTTAAAACAAGCCATATTGAATCTCTCTTTCGTCATTCAAAGTTTTTGTTGTGGAAAATTAATAAGGTAACATCTCGTAAATTGAAATTATTTTACATTCCCCTATTAAGGTTTGGAACGACGCAAAATGATTCACTGTGACGTGGAAGGTTTTTACTAAATTTTTTTTACTAAATGCATATTAATATTTGAAGTTTAGCGAGGTAGTCACATTGTTTTTATTCACGATATCTACTATATAATCGGAAATCTGTACTTGTGTAAAATGTAAACTTGCTGTAAGCTAGCTGGCACGTTCGTGCTGCATCCTAGGGTGGAATTATTTGTTGTAGGTAAGCGTATGTACTTGCATGCTTTTGGAGTGAGGATAGGTAGATGTGTGGTTGCATGCGCGTCGAATGATGGGGTGTTGCAATGAATGTGTGCACTGTTGTGGATTGGGGTTTGCATGTGTGTGTTGGTTTTGAATGCGGTGTTTCTTTTTTCCTCTTTCTTTTTTCCTTTTTCTTTTTTCCTTTTTTTGGGTGGTGGCCTAACACCCCCCGCCACACGCCCTTGCGGCGGCTTGCGGGGTATTATGTAGATGTAGATGAAATCATTCGTTATTAAGTCATTCGTTAAGGTGAAGTCTTAACCAGAGTGAAGCACATATGTTCGGGCATTTTTTCTTGCATTTGATAGCTCTATGGGGCATAGTGAGTGTGTGTGTTTCACACGAATGTTACATTCTGGTTAGAATAATCTGTTGGAGGAAATTTTGACGCGAGAGAGTGAGAGCAATACATGAGAATAATAAGTCAACCATGAAAAATTTAGTAATGAAGAACATTCTTCAAACGTTGGATGTACTGCGCATTCGGATGGACTGGACGAATGAGGAACATCCTTAGTTAACGCCATCCTTAGTCAGAAACGGAGTGGAACTGATTCCAGTTGAGGGGGCGTGCAAAAACAGAGCAATAGGGATAATCAATCCATAGTTATGCACAATAGATCCTAAATAACCCATATTAAAACTCATAATGGCTTCTCTGCAACAAATATAACCCAAATGAAAAATTGATTTTGAGAGAATATCCTTTTTTACAAGAATAAGGAAGATTCGTACCGATGACGATGATACTTGGTGCTTAAGTTAAGCTAACTACGTTTTCTATAAATTAAAAAAGCTTTAGGGGTTTTCAAGTCATAAAAAGTTAATTGTAACGTAATTAAACAAAACTCCTTAAGGAAGAACGCACCTTTAAGCTTATATGCAAAATAATTTCCGTTTCGTGAGTTTATTTCAGAAGCTCACGTTGTTTTTTCCACTTATGCGTAAGGTGGCTTGTACTCCATGGATTTGTTTGTAGTACTTCACAAAGTTTGCCTCCGATAGAATTGCGATTATCGTGCTGCCATGACAGACTTTCCATGGTAATTTAATTGCGGATACATTTCTCATGCCAGTAAGATCTTTTTGTATTAGCCGTATCTTGCGAGGACGAGTTCTTTTGGAGAGAGAGAATTGGCCATTGAAACCAACATACTAGCGAGAGCTCCAATTTGTCACCCGAACGGGTGTGAATCATCCTCACTCTTTCAGAACCGTAAGGTCAAATTAATCTAAAATAATTATGCAAAATTTAACCAGGGCGATCCCACACCCAAGAATTTATTAGTGGTGCGATATGCACCATTTTTCCTCATGTTGAATATCACTAACCATTGTTTGCATGTGATGATTCACCTTCTCAATGTAATGTGGTCCAATTCCTTTTTGTGCCGTCCGCAAAATGCTCATAATTGTTGGAAAGTTGTTCTTATTCTCACTTGAGCGTGTTAAAATCAAGTGCAGCATGTTTTTGATCAAGATGTGATGAAATCTTTTATGAATGCATGAACAGGAGAACGCAGTGAGATATGATTGCGTTTTGAGTGAGTGTGAGATGTCGGCGTCTCATTTTGCGAGAGGGCGAATCTCTTGATTCTTGGAAGGTACAGGAAGGCATTTCCTTTCATCAGCGTTGTCGTAGCAAGCACATGCATACTTAAATACGTAGGTAATGCTTCCAAAGCTTATAACAAAATCAATGCATAGAGGCCAGCCTTCTGATTTGTGCATGCGTACGATTTGTTTGCAAAGCTTGAGTAGACTTAATATGCTGAACTATGAAGGAAATTTGTTGGTTTGATCCTCGTATTTCAAAACCAATCTTATGACAAAATGAGATTTCAGCAGTATGCTTAACTGGGTTATTTCTAAGAGACGCTTTTCAGCAATAAATTTTATATTATTGGCGAAGATTTCAGTGGAAAATACATTAATTTTTGAATGAAATTAGTAATAAAACTGTTTAATTATGAATATTTCATAATTTCTCAGCTTGGGAAAATTAATCGCCAGACTTCAGGAAAGCTGATGAATCAAATTTGGAAATAATAGAAATTTGACTGAATGTGAATTTAGGTGAAATTTCTTGCAATAATATATCTCAACCCGATACATATATATTAATCCCGGACCAAATATTGCCCGTGTTAAAAGTTTCATTCTGTGAACCTCGAAATTTTGAAACCATTGCACATCGAAATCTCTGAATGCACAGTAAATTGTTTGCAGTCAGCATAGAATTCAATATTTTTTAGCATTTGATAGTCTAATGTGGGGAAATATACCATTAAACAAACATTTTACTGACTGTTATTGTGATCGTTTTTCAATGGGAATTCCGAGGTATATTTAATCTACATCTACATAATACCCCGCAAGCCGCCGCAAGGGCGTGTGGCGGGGGGTGTTAGGTCACCACCCAAAAGAGGAAAAAAGAAATACCGCATTCAAAACCAACACACACATGCAAACCCCAATCCACAGCAGTGCACACATTCATCGTAACATCCCATCATTCGACGCTCATGCAAATATAATTTGTCCCGTGGACACTACCGTGAATGATGCCTTTCGTATTAAATAATTCGGGATAATTATTTTCAATTTTCTTCATAAAAAGGTGAATACAAACTCGTGGAGAGAATCTCTGATAAATATTTTTAAATCTGAGACGAGTGGAAAGAAAATGTCGAATTATTTTTACTCATACTGTTATGAATGACTCAAAAATCTTTCTCCTTCCAAAGCTGAAGAGCAAAAGAGATGAAAATATTTTGGAGGATAGGAATGAAGTTGGCTCTCTCTCTTCATGACGTTAACTAAAACTGCCGAGTCACGTGTAAATATTGGAGCTAAGGCCGAAAATAATGTCTTATGTACGTAGGTAGATGCATGCAATATTTTCTTATAATTGCTATGGACTTTTACTTCGCTTGTTAAATATTTGATTTCTGATTGCGCCCAACATTCCATGACAGTGACCTTCACCGTTAGTTGGATGTCAGACGGAATGCCAACATTTACGGATTTTGAGACGAATTTGCTCTTGAAGACACCAGCTGTAAGATAACGGTGAACTGATAGACAAACTATTTGAATGTAAAATTAAAAGTTTATTAGCAAATCGAGAGCCAAGAGTTATTAATATGATAATATTCCAACATTTGTGTGATTACTGAAAATTTTTGGCGAGAAAATAACTTTTATTGTTTACGAGATAAGAAACTAAATAAAATTGTTTAAAGTCGACGTATAAAAAGCTCAGAAGTACAGCGCTTTAATAATATTCAACTTTGATTTAATGTCTGGGGTACTTCATATGACTAAACAATTCGGAGGGTTGCCGGTGAAAAAACAATGTGGCGGTGTTGATTAAAAATTTGAAGGATAAGGAAAATATCATATAATTATGTGTCACGAGTCGATGGATCGACGTTCTCTTTTGATTTTTTTACGCCCGTACGTAATTTGACTTCAGGTTCTTCCGATTAAAAATTACTGGAATTTTATGTTTTTATTTCATTGTATATGTATATTCACCGGGTCGCGGTGGTCTAGTGGGTAGAGCGTTGGACTACTGACCGGAGGGTTCCGGGTTCGATTCCCGGGCACCTCTGGGCACCTGCAGCTTCACCCAAGCTAGTTGATTTTTCGGGTACCAGATCTTCCTGGGAAACCATAACGGGCACAGGGAAAGGAGCTGGCCCCTTAGGGTAGGGGAGCCAGCTTTTGGTACATGGGTGAGCTCCAGCATCACCTACTAAACCGACCTTCGGGTTGATTACTGTGTTTTTAAATATATTTTCTCGCATTTTTAATTCTAGGGAGACGATGCGACGAGTTGAAATTGATGTGTTGAAATTAATTTATATCCAGGTTGAGAGCCCTGCTAAGAGCGTAAAAGTTTACGATTCCGTTATAATGCAGTCGATGTTCAATATAATTTTATTATAGCTTCACATTTACTAATGAAAAAGCAGTGAAAAGGATATTTATTATATCTACTAAGAATTACATGCGAACTTTTTGGTGTTGGGCGCCGCTCATTGGATGTCAATTCCAGTTTTTTTCGGGCATCAAAGCAGTCCGTTACCCACAAGTTTTGGAGTGGGGAGAGAACCGGCCCCCACTGGGATCTTGCGACCATGATTTGGTGAGAATTGCATGGTTCGTAGAAGTAAAAATCTTTATAATTTCGGACCAGAATCAGAATATAAAGCTTTATGCGCTCATATTCTTACAGAAGTAAACATTAACATCGCATTAACATTGTGAAAGAAGATCGTAGAATAATGTAATTATGTTAAGATCACTGTCATAATTATTGAAATATTCAGTAGGTACCATCTTTTGGTTGATAGCAGGAAAATTTCCCATGAGACTTGTTTGTGCGCAGTGAGTTCCAAGACTGCTGATACCCGGGCAACAAGACGTTCGCGCGTAGCTAAAATTGATGCTATAGGAAGATCAGTTTCTTTCAAAAGTTATCACCGCAGATTCAGCTACAACATGTGGAGGATGAATAATTTATAAAAATATTGTTAATCAATCTCTGTATCCCTCTTAATTAATCGTACATAAAAGAAAGCAAGTGAAAGATAAAGGAAAAACTTAAAATGGCATGTGCGATATAACTTGTCACATGGGTGCTCTAGTCAGCCCTTAGAAGTTAAGTTCTCACTTCCGGGTACAAATGCATTGCTGTTGCGGATGTTAAGTGCGCAGTTAATTTCGAATAATAGGAGAAGTGAGTGGGTAGGGCTACAGGGACAAATCTCACACTTGTGAAAAATGTGTTACTACATATTGAAGGATTAGGAGGAATACAAAGTCCTATATTAAAAACAAAATTTGTTGCTGGCATCAAAATTTTACTGGCATTAAAGGATTAATCAACCCATAGGTTCGTTTGATAGGAGAGGGTAGATTTCAGATGACAAATACACGTAGTAAGCCCGACCCACAATTCATACAACGGGGTAGGGGCGTCAGTTCCTATCACTCTGCCGCCTGTGGTTTCCTAGGAAGACCTGGCACATAAACTCGAAAAATCACACAGCTTGAGGGAAACCGAATTCTCAGAGGAGTCACCCGGAATAAAAACTAGGCCCTCCGGTTAGTTGCTAAGTCTACCAGTGGACAACCGCTCCTCATGGGCATTCCAGATTAGACGAAATGACCTCAGCGATAATGAAATATGTTAGAAAGAAAGACATTTATGCAGCTGGAATGATGCCAATGGGGAAACTTGGTTTTCCCTTTAAGTGCCAGCCGTATAAGATCGAGGTGGATAAATGCGAGCATTAGTCGAGCAGTTTGCTTTACAGTGCAAGCATAAAGAAGATTCCCGAGATTATATGAATAAGGATCTAATGAAAAGCAATAGTATCCATCGATCAAGAACTACACAGCTCTAAGGGAAAAAAGATTTTCCGCTAGAGCTGTGTGGAAAGGGAATAACAGGTTTCATAGTGGTCAAAATGCACAGCGAATACACACATTTAATGATCTACTTCAGATTGGGAAATAATTAGATGAGGTTCCCAGGGACAGAATGTTAAATGTTCTCGAGTAAACTAGAGTGCCAGTTTGTGCAAAGGCAAAGAAATTTTAATGAGATTGTATGCCTCTAAAATATGCTTGTGGTAAAAGACTGTCATTGATTATGAGAATGTGCCCGCTCGTACCTTTTCTCAAGGTTTTATGATAAGATCAAAAATAAATAAAAGGAAAATAAAGTGAAGGACGGTGTACGCGGAGAAAGTAAGTGTGCGACACTTTGATGATGACACAGAAGTATTAAGAGAGAGAGGTTAGATTAGACGTGCAAATTATTCTCAGTGGGAAAGTTAGTATTTATCAGGAGAGGCGACCGATAGCTATGGTTGCGGTGGGAAAGGTTATTAAAAACAACTAACCAAGCAGTGATAAGGTGAACATCTAGAAGAACAAAAACGGAAACGAGTGGAACAATTTTGTTACCTCTCAAAATTAAAATACATATTTTGTTATTCTAATTTTCTTTTTACTACCGAGTGTGGCATATTTAACGGTCAAGATATCCTCTCGTTAAATATCTCGATTACCTTTCAATACCCTTCCAGCGTATTTCCTTAACAATAAAATTAACGGTGGACGAATACAAACTCTGTTTTCCTCATAACCGACAAAATTTCCAGGATTCATAGCCTGATACACTTAACTTATATTTGAAGTGTGGGCATGGGAATATGATCACTAGAAACACTCAGTAGCGGGAAGATACGTGTATAATAAATTCATCAGAAAAACGTCTAGCTAACAGACAGCTGAATGAGCTTGGGAATAAGGAACATTTCTTTAAGCATATCTGGAGCATTTTTTCTGCGTTGGTGAAATATTGATAATGTTAATGGGAGAGAAAAAGAAAGAATGATGAAGATTAATTATACAGAGCTAATCACATACACAGTAGTTCGACAAAGAATATGGCAAGTGAGAAGAGTTTTGAAAAAACTGAAGGGGAGGAGAAAAACTAATAGGATGTTCTAAGGTATGTTAGCTTCCTGAGCCCCTGAGATGAGTTGTAGGGAGAAGAACTTTTGGGAAGAATCAGGGAGGAAGGCTGCAAATTCGATGTCTCAGACAGGTATTTAGGTATTAAAAAGTAAGAATTCACAAATAAATGAAAGGCTAACTAATTAGAGAATCCAGTAAAGATAACCGCAAGCTTTGCATCGACAACTACTGCTAATAAGAGAACGTGAGATATCAGATATTGTAAACATGCTGAAAGAAATATCAACATAAGAAGTCTTTTGAGGCGAATGTCCATTTCGTGCATATTATCTCTGTACCGCGAGAGAGAAATGAAGGCCTTCATAGATGCACTGACATTACAATAACTTCATAATATTAAAATACACTTACCCTAAATATTTCTGTCTTGAAGAGACGATAACGGAATAGGTCAATTTATGAATTATATTCC
The DNA here is from genome assembly GCA_037158775.1 of Hetaerina titia. Lineage (NCBI taxonomy): Eukaryota > Metazoa > Arthropoda > Insecta > Odonata > Calopterygidae > Hetaerina > Hetaerina titia. The sequence continues at coordinate 113,149,142 of CM073770.1, forward strand.
TTCCCAGAGTATATTATAGTACAATGTGAAAAATATTCCTTGCGCACCGAGTAAGCGAAGAGAATTTACATTTTTAGACGCCACGAAGGGATATGGGGCTAACAGGAGTTGAGGAGGGAAACGTGAATGGAAATTGGTGTTTTATTGGGTTGTAGAGTTGAAAAAGTGATCAGGGGTATTTAATAATTTTCAAAAACCGTGCATGACCGAACTTCACGCGGAAGATTACTAACATGATGACTAATACCTGTGTACTTACAGTTGTTCTGATACTCTTGCGCCATTAGAAATCGTGGTTATTAGTGTATCAAATATTAAGAAACACTGGTGTAGACTATACTCAACGAGAAATTATTTCTGGCCTTACCCTTTATTTCTAGTCAGCTGTACTTGACAGGACGTGGGAGATCCAAAGTTGGATGCGTTCATGCTTGCTTCCAAGGTCTAATCAGAGGCGAGAGGAATGGGAATGTCGATTGTTGACTACCACTGGGCGTGTGGAGATAAATTCCATTCTGCTCAGCGGGAGACTGGAATCGAACAGGTACCGTCGGCACGCATGAAGGTAACTCGCCACAACCGTTACTATCAGAACATTCATTAATAATAAATATAACATTCTTTCATTAATTGCTACATGTGTTTGTGTGTGTGTATATATATATATATTTATGTATGCAAGCACAAACTGGCGTTGAGCGTAGTTTTGTACCGTTCGGAAACTTAGTTGTTGAGGGAAGGATAAATGTGCAGATTGGATTTGCGTAGCGTAGACTCGTGTTGGATTCTGATTTTAAATGTGGCTATGGAAGAGGACGAAAAACACGTGATGGAGAGAAATAAAAACAAACGAAGAAGTTCAAGGCGGATTAGGAGACGATAGGAAGTTGTTGAAAGAAAATGAAGGAAGTGAAGAAAATTGTGGAATGCTGAAGAATACGATAGATGGTGAAACGAAATAATTAAGCATGTTGGACTTGATGAAAGTAGATAGAAATTATGTGGAATTGTTTATTGCAGTTTAAATTAGAATGTCATCATAGGCTGAGTTTAAAAGTGTGTCAGCGGTCAACAGTGTCTGTTTCCACAAAAACCTATCCTGACTAGTTGACCACTCTTAATGAAAATCATGATTTCAGTCTCCTCTTAAAAAATAATAAAGATTTGAGTTAGCATCAGCCTTTCACGTCTAATACTTTCCATTCTAACAAAACGTTCACTTGAATTTACATGTAGATATTTAGTAGGTTCTGAAGAATTTATGGAAATTATTTAGGCTCCTTTTCTAGACCGTTAAATATTGTATCACATTAGAGTCTATTACTACCCTGTCCTTCAAACGGATTCACCTGCGTACGCTTGGGTTACGTAATATATCATTCTATGGGAAAAAGTATTTACACGCATTATTCAGTTTTGTTGTATCCGAATAAAAGAACATGCAATGGGTGCTTACAGTATGGAAGTGGGATAACGAAATAAAACGATATAACGAAATTGAAATGCAGTAAGATGTGAGTTTCTATTTGAAAAATTCGTTGGAAAATAATCAAAATAATCCACCATTTCAAATATGAGTATTACTAAAAGTAGAACTCACACCACCCGCCATACGTCCCTAAATGATCTTGAATGGAGCTCTAGTGGACACGATGAAAGTACCGAGCATTTCAATTAATGATAAGAAAAACACGGACTAATCTGATTAATTTTTTCACGAAAATCTGCGAATTAATTTTAAAATGAAAAAAAATATTTTCTGGGGAAATGAATAGCGTTCACCTATTGCAAAGAGATATGATTGAGATCGTCATTCAATATGCTAATTTCGGTGCACAATAGTACTGCGATTGACTGAAATGAAACGATTGACTTTGTAATTCCACACACTTTATTTAAAAATACGACTCAGGTGTCGGCGTTGAACGTCATCATCAGGTGGTGATGACGCTCAACGTCGAAACCTGGGTCGTGTTTTAAAATAAAGTGTGTGGGATTAAAAAGTCAATAATTTCATTTCAAATCTAGGGGTTATTGGCTCATTCCAATCACATCATTCCTTTTCCCCTCACCACCCAACCAAAATGTTTTCATACAGTATTGTATACGATAATTTAGCCAATAACAAAATGTTAACATTTATTGTAATGGGTGGAAGTATTTCGCATTACCCATGTTTATACGGCCTAGTTTGCCAAGAACGACAGTGTATCTCCATTGCAACTGACTTTTTGAAAGTTAGAAATATTCGTTTATTATCGCATTGTTTGCTAGCATTCGAAAGACGTGAGAAACAAATGGGACAAAAAGAATCATTAGCCTTTTAGCCTCATAACAGCCCCAAGTTTTTAAGTGTCAAAAGCGTTATTTCGTACTTAAATGCGTTAAAGAAATTGATTCTAAGTAGTAAGAAAAACGGTTTCACATTTTATTCAAATGGAAAGAATTTCGCAAATAAGTTCGTCGAACCGAGCATAGATTATTAACAGAAATATAAACATATATAATCCATGGAAGTTTTAACCCCTCGTCTTTATTTGTTTTTAAGATTCTTTTAAATCGCCTTCAACGTTACTGAAATGCCAGAAATAAAGTTTTTCGGGGCTTTTTAGCTTCAAACCTATGACACTTAGGAATTAAGTTTCACTTATTCTAGTAGACACTTTCAAAAGACATGAAATTAAACACATGGTGGATCCACGAACGTATATACCTTTATTTGTATATCTGCAACTCTCAACTATTACCCAATATTTCCAAATGTCTAATTTTATATCATGCCATTTTGATAATTATCAATTTGAACATCCTCCTGACTTTTCTTGAATCATTAGTTTATCGGTCGGAATCCCATTACTTCTGTAATTTTGAAGAGATTTAAATCTTTCAATCAACTGTTTTCTATTGCTCTCACAAATCCTTCTCTTGCAATGTAAGAAGATGGTACCTATACTATGAGTATATTAGTTTAGCATTTACCACAATATTACTATAAATGTTTATTCATCGTGCATATCTGTTTTCAAATGGAAAAGCGTATCTGTTTAAAATGTATCGCCTAAAAAGTATTTATTTACCCCACCCACCACAGTAATCAACCAAAAGGTTGGTTTAACTATGCTAAGTGAAATGCTTGGCTGTTGTACACTGTTTATAGTTGCAATTATACTAACTTATGTTTTTCCACTGATTGTCCAGCCTGTCCCTAAAATAAATTGAATGAGAAATGTCGTTGCTGACAATAGGACTATTTATGGTTGCAATTATCCCACTGGTGTAAACATAAAAGTTCAAATGCAGATTTTGAGGGAGACTATCGAAAAGGTGCAAATGAATACGAACTATCATATATTCTTCTGATTTTCAATGGTAATTGAAGGTCACAAGGGCTATTATTTACGTTTTAGATTCGGTAAAATACACGGTAGATGCATAACTGACGTCTCGTGTGAAATTTAGCAGCTGATCTCTTCTTCTACATTTCAGCCGAATCCATTCATGAATGCTATCCACGAAGCGAATGAGTTTCCAGTTGTAACGGGAAGTGAACAGAAAAATAAAGGCCAACGAAAGAGTCAGCACATACTTTTTTAATATGTGAAACTTACATTACTTTATTTCTTTGATATTTAATTTAAATCACAACGGTAGCTTGGATAATATAACATTAAAAGCCCATTGTTTACCTGTACACACCTTTATCTCTTACTGCTACTGCTAGTGACCTTGACACAGTCCCTGCGTTAAAATGAATGGTTTGCACCCGACACAATCTCTCAATTACTGAACATATCACGTCATCTGTATCAATTAATGATTTATGAAGTAACTTTGTTGGCAGTATACTATCATAAAAATGCTGTATTATTTTATCCATACAAATCTCAAAAAAAAGTTTATAAATCTGTCTCGTGAACGAAAACAAAATTTTTTCAAGCATCCAATTGGCAGTGTGGTAATTTGTCTTCATTTGTTAATCGTGAATGCCATAGGCTTTCGTTTTGCTGGACAAAATGTTGATATATTTTTGGTTTTCAATTCTCTTGTTTGCTTTTGGTAAGTGCTATTTTGCTTCATGCCCAATAAATGAGAGAAATCAAATTACTGGTTTGGATGATAAATAAGAGCTGTTACCAAGCATTTCTTAAAATGAACGGCACAATAATTCGTGATGAAATTGTCGTCTTAGAGCAACCGAAATAATTTGAGACTCAGAATTGAAAATAATATTCCTATGTTGACAAATAAAGTCAATCCCGTTGGTCACGTTTGGCTACCTATTTTTATTTGCAGCAAAATGCCAAAGAACTCCTACGATATCATACATATCTCAAGAACAAATAAAAGATATTGGCGGTGTTGTTGACCTGGAGTGTTCTGTTCAGTATGCCGAAAAGTATCCGGTGATATGGATGAAGATAGATAGCACAGGCATTAGTACACCATTACCGATTTCAAGTGGAACATCTCTTATTTTTCCAGATAACAGATTTTCTATTACTTACGATTCCCGCTCATCAACGTATAAACTTCAGGTAATATTCCACTTAGTTATTCCCAGTTTCGTTTTTGTGTTATAAAGCAAACCATCATTTAAAAAGAATCGGAAATACTGTATACAATGATGTTGAAATATGACGTTTATGTTGGCAGCAAATTATTAAACCATTGAAGGGTGCAATTTGATTCGAAAATTTGTTATTTTAGTCAGTTGGGGTTGGAAGAATAATTACCCTATCTTAAATTAACTTTCCTTCTTGCATTGTGGAATATGTTGTAACAAGGACGGTTGTTGCCGTTAATTGCCATTACCCAAAGAAACAAAGTAGTAGTAAGAATTCATTCCTGGGTTGTGTATGGTTATGTAAAAGATGTATCATTGTTTTAAATGGTTTTTGAATCAGTTACCTCCACCTTTCAAGATCCTTCTAACCTCATGTTGTGAGCCTATTAGAATTATTACTATGTATATAAGAAAATGCAATTCTTCTTTAATATGTTGTCGTTTCAGTTGTAGATATTTCCAATTCAACCAAATAATGAAGTTCATTTCATATTTTATCTTTTGCCATCATGTTCAACATAATCGCCACCTGAGCCATGCATTTGTGCTTTCATTGAAGTAGATCTCTGTGCTGATATCCATTGTTATGTTTAGTGTTTGCTCTAATACTGAATAGTGAGTGTTGTGGTCATTTATGGTGCTTAATCTAGTTCTTTCTCCCTTCAATTTCTTTTCAATTGGTACTGATCCAAAAATATAGGGACTAGTTCATATTGAGATAACGTACTAAATTTTAGTTAGTGAAAATTTATAGCTTATTATTGTGTCTTTATGAATATTGAAGTAATAATACCATTAATTTGCTGTCATGATGCCCACATCTATTCTTGGGAATCCAATCTGAAAGGTTTTAGCTTTGAACCTGGATCTTTTGCTTCACAGATCAAGGATATTCAGGAAACAGATGCAGGAGTGTACAATTGTCAAGTACTCTTATCTGTTAATGATGGAATAACAGCCAATGTGGATTTGCTGGTGAGGAGGCCTCCTACTATTGCTGCCAATTCCACTAGCTCCTTGGTCGTTGGTGAAGGTGATGATGTCCAGCTTGAGTGTTATGCATTTGGTTACCCATACCCTCGAATTTCGTGGCGTCGGGAAAATAATGCAGTGTTGTCTACTGGGGCATCTATTTTCAGGTGTGTTTATGAACTCATATTGTATTAAAATTTGTTACACACAGATGCGATGGATATTATAGTGTGAAATGTGTAAATTACCTTGGTGTCAGACTAACTAAATGAAGGAAATACTATTTTTTATTGTTGAATAATTCATTCCTAAGTTTCCAGTTGAACTTATTGATTAATGTTTGAATGCTCATATACCGTGTGTACATTTGGAGGTATCATTTACGTTCCATAAACATTTATCATTTGTTTTGAATGATTTGAAATCATCAAATTTCGATGTTAATCCTTTCTCATGATATTATTATTTTTCATTTTAAATTCCAGCTCAAGCTTGTACAAATATTTCCAATACTTGGGGGGCATAATATATAATGTGGCTTTAACTATAATATGAATTGAAAGAAATACTTTGTCTGATTGAATCACCATTGGCAGGGCAGCCTATTATAATTTGAAAATTTGTTTAAAATTTTAAATAGAATATTTTTAAGTATGATGAATTTTTAATTTAAATTGTTTATTTTAATTCTAGAGGGAATATCTTAAATATTACTAATGTGCAAAAGGAGGACAGGGGAACATACTACTGCGTTGCTGAAAATGGAGTCGGAAAGGGAGCTCGACGTAATATTGCAGTGGAAGTTGAGTTTAAACCTGTAATCACTGTTCCACGACCACGACTGGGGCAAGCATTGCAGTATGACATGGATTTAGAGTGTCATGTGATAGCCTATCCTCCTCCTGCTTTAGTTTGGATGAAAGATAATGTTGTTCTTTCAAATAATCAGCATTATAGGTATGTAAATACTTGGCAATTGTACTGCTTCATAGATATGTAGTGGGAACAGGTTAACAGAAAATGTAAGGAATAAGCCCAAATACTAATTGGGTTTAAACTCAAAGACCAAAACCCAAACCAAAAGACTATTGAATTTCTTGAAACTCATGTTAAATGAATTTAATACCTACATTTTTCTGTCCCTCTGAATAAGAGGGGTGTGTATAGTTTCATGGATTGACTCACTTATATTTGTGATATAAAAATCACATTAATTAAACCAGTGAACTTAACTAATCAATTCACTTAGTGATTTCAGCAATTAAAAGAACCCATTAAAATAATATTTTATGTATACCCATCATGATATTAAGGTCAGTTTGTCCATTGAAATGTCTACCTTTTAACAGAAGTATGACTAATTTTTTCAGATTAAAATTGATGATTATGCTACATGAATGTTTCAACTCGTCAACCAACTAGTATACTTTGTCCCCATCTTTCCAAGTTTATAGAAAGCCACATTCTCATATTGGCATTCCATGGACATCTACAGCACTCAGTGATGGCATTATGCCATCACATTAATCATTTCTTTCATCATTTTTCATGTTGCTTTTGGTGTACCAATGTATACAATGCTGCTCTACATGTATTAAGGTTATTGTAGTGGCAATGTGAATAAAACTGATCTAAGCTCTCTACATTCTCTTTGAGAGATCAATATTAGGGTAATTATTTTCTTAAAATACATTTGATACTTCTTAAAGAGAATAATTTTAAATGTGAGCTTAAAGCATAAGATTGTTGAAGTCTAATGGTACTGAGCTCAAAAACATATTTTTTATATGCATATATAAATTGTCAGAATAATGGTAAATTATAACTATAATTATTAATTATGTCTTGAGCTTTTCCTCATCATTTTTCCTACTATGTAAGCTAGCTATTTGTACTGAAATTTTAGAATCTCATGTGTTGTTTTGTATGATTGTGTTATTTCTTGGGAGACCTTGCCATAATTTTTCATTATATTTAAAATTTTTCATATGGCTGATAATACTTTAATATTTTTCATATTCTCCCACAGTATTTCCAACTTCGCCACTGCTGATGAGTACACAGATACTACAATTCGTGTCATCACAATTGAAAAGCGTCAATATGGGAAGTACATATGCAAAGCCACTAATAGGCTTGGCACAGCTGAAGCGAATGTTGAGCTCTTTGGTAAGTGAAAAAAATATTTTTTCATTGAACTTAGTGATCACCTCACTTGTTAAGTACTGCTAAGAAAATAGACTCTTGTCTGTTGAAACAAAGTTATCACATAATTCTTAAAGCTAAGATATTTTCATTGATTTGTTTTTTATTCAGAAGTGAGTATTTGTGTGTGTGTATCCTCTTTTTTTATGTATAGATTTTTCTGTTTGTGTTAAGCAATAATAGCAATCCAAGGCAAAACTACTGATATGGGAGACTATCAGTGAATTTACTTTGTGGAATTTGGCTATGTGGTAAATAAATCACTCTGTAATAATTCCCACATTTGATTACAATGTCTCTACAGTTTTAATTTTACATACGTTTGTTTCAAGTGTTTTTTTTTTCTTTTCTCACCATCTCATCTTTATACATACTGGATATATAATGGTAGGGAGAGATGGTGGGAGTAGTTTCGGATTAAGAAGCATTCATGTGGGAAAAACTAGGGATAAGAGTCTTTTCAATTCCATGGAAGGAGAATGGGAGAGGAGGACTCTAAATAGTTGCAGAGGGTAACGAATTCAAAGGAATAAAATAATTAATTAACTTGGAGCACAACATTTTGTAATGCATTGTATATATTTCTACAAAATCAGTTGGAACTCTTTCAGAGCATCTAAAATCTTGTGGTTAAAAACTGAAAAATGATACATTTAAATGCTTAGCAAAGAACAACGTATTATCACAATTAGAAAAGGAATTAAAGTATTCCATACCAACACTTGCTTCTAGTCAGGCAAGCATATACATTTGCATTTGGATTATCAATGCATATCAATTCTCCCAGTTCTTTCCATTATCTTAAAAAAAGTTATTCAAAGTCTTCTTCTCTTCACCATTCTCCACTTGTCCCCCAATAAATGGCTTTCTTCCAGGTTGTTCGTGTCTTAGTAATCTCCTCATTGAATCTTTTGAGCAATAATCCCAACTTAATGTCTTCAGCACTGATTTCTCCAAAGTATTCAATGCATTATTTTGCCCTCTTCTGTGTGCTCTTTCTGTTGATGATATCACTGACCCTGTTCTAACCCGCAACTGCAGCCTTCCTCTTAATACTGATGTCTGCTAAAGTTATTTAATTTTATTTTTTCATTTTATTTTATCATCAACTCTTGGACATAATGCCTAACAGTTTTCACCAATTTTAACTGTATTGTACTCTTGTTTCCCATTAACACAAGGACATATAGTCCAGATAGCATTTATATATGTACAAAAATATGTTTATGCTTAAATTATTGAATTGGGTTGGGTACTATATTAATTAATGTATTCAAGGTAGTCAGTCATCTTCTCATGTGCACACTAACTTGGCAAGTGGTGTGGTATAGGGATGTGGGAAGCAGACATTTTCAATGAATTGAGTAATCAATGATTCTTGATTAATGTCTAATTTAATTAACCATACATATCAGCCAATTTAAGGATTGTTGTAGAGTTGGAGGGTAGTGTGTGTTTTGATTGGAGAGACAAAGAAATATATGCTTACATAGTCTGGGTTCATCTGAAACCTGCCTGAAACAGTAGAATACCAGTAAGAGTAATTACACAATTTATTCTGTTAAAGCACATATTTTATGCTAATAATTAACAACATAAGGTTCTGGAAAGATCAGGTAATCATAGAGTAAATAGCAGGTATTAAAAATGGCACAGTATCACAACTGACAGCGAATTCAACTCATTTTTTTCCAGCAAAAGACATATGTTGTTGGTACACCCTTATGCTGACTTTTACATGCCTTATTTCCATAATCAAAGATATTATAATTAGATGATTAATAATATATTAGATGATGAATACTGATTTTTTTAATTGTTGAAATTCCACAAATATGCATCTCGGTTGTAGTTTGAATTTTGAAATAACTTTCTAAAATACAACAACCATATTTAGATAACGTAATGTATTGGTGTATTATTCTTATGTTTAGCATTTATTTGAATCAAGCCATTCAAGTGATTTACAAAAAAAATATTTGAAGGGAAATTTTGTGTGTTGACCATACATTATTTTATAAAAGGCGCATTACCTTTTTACCTTGGGAGATTAACTTGATAAACATTATAGTGCACCTCATCTCTGATTTGAGTTGGTTATGAGTGGTTTGAAAATTTTTGGAGTGGTTCTATGAACACAAGTGACACTGGGCATTTGGGATGCTTAGTTTAGGTTGCTTCTCCAGAATTCATTGATAACATTCATCACAAAGATGTTGGTTGAAAGATTAAAGGTGTGTGAGAACGCTGATGCTGTGGACATCTTCATTGAATGGGTACATAATATTTTGCGTCAAAATTTGGATATTACATCAAAATTTGGTGGATGCTACAATTGCTAGCAGTCGACCACAAAATGAAATGTTGTGACCTCATCCAAAGCCTGTTTGCAGCTGTTTAAGCAAAATCCACAGTCCTCTAGGTGTAATTCTACACTGAGCAAAAGGTGGATGTAACTCAGTTGGAAACAGTCCAAGCAATGGATTACCAGCAGGGAGCCTGCTTGAAAGAAGGTTGACCATTCCTCTAGTTAGGAAGTTTATGGTGACTGTTTTTAGGGATTCACAAAGAATAATCTTCATTGACTATTTGGAAGAGGTTACTATTGAAAGTGCATACTGTGCATCTCCATTCAACTGTTCAAAAGCCAAGTTCCAAGGAAAACATCCTTAATCGGTCCACAAAAAGACCCTTCTTCACCATGAAAATGTACCAGCTCATATCTGTAGTTGTGCCAAAAAATTAATGGAATGATGATTCCATCACATTCTCCAGATTTAGCTCCTTCAGACTGTTATGTTTACCATTACAAAGGAATGGATTGTGGGAAGGAGATTTTTTGTAAGCATGGGGTGATTATGGAAACAACTGCCTATTTTGCAGAATTGGAAATATCACATTTAGAATGGGTCAACAACATGGGGCAGTCAGTGTAAGATGGTAAGTTTGAAGTCAAAGGAGACTATGTTAGAAAATAAAAATAGTTAATTTTGAAAAATTAAATAGTTTTCATTGCTGTTGGTAAATTAGTGTGTGGTACAGTTATATTTTCCATTTATCTCCTTAGTAGGTATCCAAAAATGTTTAAACTCATCTCGTGATACCATGTACATATTCATGTCATAATACCTTATACCATGTGTTTTCCTTCTCTCAGAAGCAGCATGCAACAGGAGATTTACACCTATTAAATATAATTCAGTGTTTTATTTCCAAACTAATGTGCAAACTCTTTATTATGCACGTTTTGATGTACCTTTGTGGTGAATGTAATCTTGCAGCCATGGGCAGAGTTTACTCAAGCACTAGATGTGCAATTTTCTGAAATAGCATCTTTTTATCAGAAATCTTACTGAAAATATCAACAATCATAGTTCACCCTCTTTGATGCTTGATATGATATGCAAAATGTCAAAATTTTCAATATTCCCTGGCGTTGGACTTTATTATTCAAGAAACTTTGTGTGTATGCAACCAATTTTGCATTTGCAGAAAAAAATCTACTTAGACATGAATGGATATGCTAGAATAGTGAATAATTCACTAAATATTAATAACTTTGTGCAGTCCTAAAGAGGCTTGCATAACAAGCACCACTTGTCAGATAACGAGTGACAAGGATTCCTGGAATGATTGTGTGCCTGCTGCATCAGGATGTGTTTAGCACTTGTTCCACTAGCATTTTAATGTCGCTAGTTGTCACACATTTTTCCAAACTTGTCCGCGGACATGTTTTGTGTGATTTTTTTGTTCAAAGTTTGATAATATTTTGTGCATAGTTTAAAAAATATCTCTGAAAGAATAGCTGCAAGATGACACCTTGAGAGACTAAAAATAACTATAGAAATCTAAAGTAAAATCATTGAAAAGCTAGCACACTCACAAAATCAGACAACATCAACCATTTGCACTATTCGCAAGAAGAAGGACAAAATTAAGAAGATAGATACTTCAAAGGGTAAGAGTATCAATGCGATGGTTATGTAGGCTCAACATTGCAGAAAGGTTGCTTCTCATATGGGTAAACAGAAAGCAATCGTAAGGCAGTGCTATTAACATGATCATTTTTGGGAAGGCAAAAGTGATTTAGGGTGATCTCATTAAGAAGATGCCAGGATTATAAACGGCCAAAAAAGAAGTATTAAGGGAAGCTGTGGTTGGTTCGAGAAGAGAGTATTTAGAAGAGACAAATCAGCATCCATAGCATTGGGAGGCATGGTGAAGCAGCAAGACCCAAAGGCAGAACTTCATCAGCAATTTCAAGAAGCTCATAGATTGTGAGGGTTACCTGTCAGAGCAGATTTTTAATTGTGATGAGATGGGTCTCTTCTGAAAAAAAAGCAGGAATGATCCTATAAAACAGCAGAGGAGAATACATTGCCTGGCCATAAGCCAATGAAAGACCATCTCAGACTGCTATTTTGTGCCAATGTAATTGGCAATTTGAAAATCAAGCCCCTGATTTTATACCATTAAATTTGATGTGGAGGTGATGAGAAGCTATTTTATCATACAATGTGAAGGCTCACTCAAATAAGGCAATGCCTATGCAAACGGCAAATTTATTTAATGATAATGTCATACTGCATTTTCGCTAAATTTTGAAGCATTGAGGGAAACAAATGCCTCAAGACAGCTTTCAAGTAAAAAAGAATCAGAAATGTATCGTAAATAATAAACTAATTATTTTGTTTCTTTGTTGTTTTCTTCAGCTCAATTTTGCATTCAATGAGGATATAATTTTATTTATACTTTGCACATTTATTTTTATGGCATGGATCCCATTATTGTATTTAATGATAATAATTAAATTAAAAAATTTGGTTCATTTAATAAGTATTTTGCTTCACAATAAAGATTCCTCAGATTCGCAAGGTTCCACTGTACATTCTTCCTCCCTTCATTCCATCCAACATGCCTATCCTTTCCTACTCCTACCTCCATTGCCTAGTGTCCACCCCTCCATCACAGTCTTTTGCATTCTATCACCTAACCAAATACCCTTCTGCATTTTTTGCAGAATTTTGGTTCTGCATCCACTCCCAGGAAAATGTGCGACTTAATTATGATGTCCCTAAATCTGTGCCTAGCCTGTACCTACACTTATTGTGGTATTTAAACCAAGTGTTCATATGATTAGTCGAAGTCTCCTGTGGTACTCCATTGCTTTCTCCTCACAATCATCCTTCTTCTTAAACCATAGTATCCTTCCTTATTCTCACCCTTTCCTTTGCCCAGTTGTCCAAGTTCCTATCCCCCATCCATCAAATGTTTCAAGTGTTTATAATTGTGGATCACCTCAATATCTCTAGTTTTACTATGTTAACATAACCACAGACCCAGGTGTTTGGTGTGCATATAAAGCTTATATGTACCCAAATTTTAGTTGACACATTATTTGTAGATATGGTGTTATTTGCTTAAATCTTTAATGATTTGCTTTACAGTTCAGTAAAAAGCTCCAATCATTCATAATACATAAAATACTGTGAATAAAATTCCACCAGTAGAAATAAATGAAATGCCTCGAGTCATTCACTATAATTAACTCATATAAATATTTATAATTCTTAGATCATCTTTTCTTAAATGTTGTTGTCATTTTGAGATTGCTCTGTAGAATATTTTTGAATATTCTCTGAAGTTCTAGTTTCTCTCTTCATTAATTGTTCTTCATATTTCAGAGTCTATTATCCCAACATGCCCACCTGCATGCAATCAAGTAGTGTATGATGGAGCATTGCAGGTTACTACCAGTGTGGCTGTTATTTTTATTTCTATCACAATGCTATTCTTCTGGAGTAATTAGATGTGAGTTCCCTGTTTGACTTTTCAAACTGCACAATATTTTTGGCTGAGGTACACCACCTGGAGCCCGTTGTATTAAATATTCTGAAAGCTGACCTAGAAATGTGCTTTGATATTGAATCATATTTCTGAACTTCGTAAAATATTACATATCTCATATGGAGGACATGTGGAATTATACATGACCAACAGCGCTCAGCAAATGTTATTGTAAAAGTTATCTGAGCTTACCCAAATTTTGGGAAATAACAGTATTGGCACTGTATACTAATGATCAGTCCATGGAACTGGGAACATTTTTGAGTAATAGGAGTTTCATAACCCTTCAGCTGTTTCCATCATATTAGCAGATATAAGTTCCATCTTTGTCTGCTTGAATTTTTTGTATGTTGCATGAAATATTTACTCCAAAAGCATTTAATTTTATTACAAGATATAACGAATTTGAAATTTGAGTTAGCAGATAATGGCATATTTTAAAAATTAGTATTGAATTTTGAGGTTTCAAGGAATATTTAAAAAAAATAAAATATGGTTTTTCATGCGCAGGGACAGTTAATGCTATGAATTTCTCAGTTAAAGGTTTAATGGAAACTGGGAAGTAGCTTTTATGTTAACATGGGATGGATCAAGGTGCATTGAAGGTCATAGTTTATACTGGACACGTATTTATTCAGAATATATACATTTTTGAAGCATTATATTTTTGGCAATTTTACATAATTTTTATCTGCATCAAACCTGCTATTCATATTGAGATTATGTCATTCAATATTTGTATTAAGTAGTAATGTAATACCTGGTACATTCATATTTTTACATTGATATGCTGAGTGTTTTTGAATGTATAATACTTATATAGAATTTTATTGTACACTTTGAGGGCTGGTAAAAGTCAGGGTTATTGAAGACATACCCTATGAATTTCTTACATATGCTTCCAATGCTAATATAGATTTATAATCTTTTGAAAAACAAAAAGAGTAATTTAGTGTAGATTGCCAGCTATTCGCATATGTAATTTGTACAAATGCACAGGTGAATCTTATTTAATAAGAATGTCACTTAAATATACATTTGGTGTCTATGGCTATATTGATTCTATAACTCCAGTATTTGATAAGATATTGTATCCATGTTGATTTATGAGAACCTTTATCCTGTTATAATTACTGTGGTTACAATGCTTTGTTGGTGTGAGTGAAAAAAGCATGTAGGTTATTTTTCTGCCAGTAGTACACAGAAATATGGAGGGGATAGCAAAGTGAATGTCTTGGTTCTTTCTTTGTTTTCAATTCCCTAATTCTCTCACTACCCGTTTTTCTTTTTATACCTTTGCCCTGAGTTCACTTTTGATAATTTCTTCATTATTTCCCATTTATTTTAAAGGATGTTTCTTTGCAAAAGACATTTTCATGTGATTGTATATTCCCAGCTCTTCTTCAGACTTAGCTCTTCTGCCAAAACTTATTTTTATTAATTTTTTAAGCATTCCATTTTGACAGTTTAAAAAACTGTAGCCATGATACTGATACATTCACATTTTTTAGCTGTGGACATAGTTTATTTTAATCCATTTGAATGTAGTGCATAGGACTAGATATCTGCCATAGTAATGAGGGAACTTCATGTTAGTGCATGCCTACTAAGATGTGTTCGCATACCACTTAGAACTCTAGTGGTACCTGAACTTATTTTAATCTTAAAATGAAATGCATTTGGTATTATGGTTGAAAACATGTTAGAGGAAATTGAGGTATTTTTCTGTAAGTGATATTCCTAATTTTTGTATATTTTATACTGTTTTTCTAAAGCTATTTTATTGCATGCTATTGAGCAAGGACAATGTGAAATTCATAATATTTCTATAATGGAGACCTGAAATTTGCCTGGATGTTTTCTGCATTTTCAGTGTTCCATCAAACCAAAGAAAAATATTATATGCTAAAACTTTCCTGTCTCCATTTCCTTTTTAACGAATGTGGACATATCCCCAGAAGAATATCATACCTGATATTTTTATCATAGTGAGATATTTGTAGTGTTATTTCAGTGTCCCTTCTGGACATGGTGCGATATTAATAAAGCAGTCTGAGAGAATCATATGCACCTTTAAAATGCAGCAATTTGCAGCTCATATTCTATAGATAGAAAGAATGTCTATAATTCGTAAAAATTATGGGCCCCCAGGTTTTTTTCTTCATATATATGTATTATATGAATTCCAGTTTCGGTTTTATGGTTGTTTTAAGTCCAACAGTGTCACTATTTCTTGTGGAGATTTCGAGTACTTGTGAATGTTAACATATTTGTATGCAGCTTTTCTTTTTCTTGATTTTAGTATCAATTATTTCTAATGGGGTATTAAGGGCAGTAGCAACTCTTATTACTAATATTCTAATAATATTATGCTTGGAATGTATAAGATATTTTTAACTAATTATTATTTGTACAATTGTGAGAATTATTTTAAATTATATTTTTGTTATATATTGTTTATTTGGCCTAAGCAAGTAGATCTTGTGTTGTTTTTTTTTTGGAGTCTTTAAAATATTCCAAAATTAATGTATTATCAAGCACACCGTACCTTATTTCATTAGGAATATTTATTGATCCACCCAGAGTTTCCTGAGGATTGATTTCAGTAATATAAAAATGGATGAACATCAATAAGACAACTATTAACACTTTGCATTATCCATTTAAAAAAAATTACATTTACCCTGGATGGCCTTATTTGAAGTTTATTGCTGATTGGCCAAGGACCTAACCAAATAAACCTTCTTCTTTTGATGATTATTCATTTTTGAGTTTTTTGAGAATTAATGTTGTGTAAGGGGCTTTCCTCAATTACAGAAGAGATTTTGATACAGATGAATTGTTAATCAGTAAAATTTGAAGTTTTAAATGAATTGTTAAAATTTATAGTAATTTGGTTCAAGTAACTGAAATCTTCAAGATATTTATGTATAATTTCTTGGAAGCTGTTGTACTACTGTTTAAAATGCATTCTAGAGTCCGGTTCTAATATTTAAAAGTACAATGGTGCAGCAATATCCACAGTAATCAATGTTAAGGTTAGTTTTGATAGATGAAGATAGAGCTTACCCTTAAGTAAGACCTGAGACACAATTCACCCATTCTGGAAGCTGAAACTATTCTTTTTAGTTATTTCTATTTGCCACCTGGGATTAATATCAAATTTATGATAACTAGGAAATCACACAGATTAACCTAAATGACATAATGGTTTATGTCATATTATGAATAGATATTAATTTTTGAGAAAAGAGTGGCAGTGTGATTGGCAAAATTAAGTATACATTCATAGTGAAATTATTTTATGTTCTAATTGCATTGCATATGCCATAGTGATCAACTCTTAGGTTAGCTGAATAGTTAAGGAGCACTTGAACTTGCTCCTGTTGCATTTGAAATTCATTTAGTCAAGTTTCTGAGCCAGACCCCGTTTCTGTCACATTAGAGATGTTATTTTTGTTTTGAAATAAGTTCAATTGATTTCACAATATCTTTCTAAATAATGGCTTCATTTTGTTAAACAGATATCGGTATTTTCCCTCTGTAGTGTTTACCACCGACTTGACTGAAAATGATATTTTCTACTTGGTATACCAGTTTTTATACTTCCCAACTGTCTTTCTCTTACAGACCCTTATGAATTTTTCTAGTATATATTAACTATGTTTTGATCATTAATTGATGCTTAATCATAGCTCAAATGTTACAGGATTGTGCCATTTTCTGTAGATCTAACCACCACAGTAATGAGCCTGAAGGTTGATTTGATTGGTAGATGTAGAGCTCCCCTTGTACAAAGTCTAATAGAGCATGTGTACTGAACATTCCTGGGTGCCAGTTCTGTTCTCTGTTCCACTTGTAGTTTCCCAGGAAGATCTGGTACCCAAACAATCATGCAGTCTGGGTGAAGCCAAGGCCCTGAGTTCATTGCTCTGCCCATGGAGTAACATATCCCTTCTGCAGATAAATGATTTCTTTTTTACAAGATTCTCATCTTTTGAACTCATAAATGAATTTTTCACCAAATGAATTAAGACAGGTGGTATTTTTTTTAATTTAGTAGAAGAATTGAAAAGGTTTTTCTTGAATTATTCTTTATGCCACATCATGAATCATTTTTAATTTTTTATACTTTAATTTGGAAGTCAGATAATCTGAACATTTTAGTTATTTGTCATATCATAGAAATTTTTAATCCTTTTTTTTTATATCCAAGTATGACCAATTAAAATGGAATCTTTATTGTATTTGTCTTTGAAAGCAAACCCCTCTAGCAATACGACCATTGACATTTCATAATAAAACTGAATGATAGTAGTATATGTTGTTAGGTGGTCTAATCAAAGGTCATTATAATATTTGGATTTTAAAAAATTTAAATAACCAAAAACAAATTATTTTCAATGGTGGGCATAATGATAAAGCCAATTGCTTTGCTTTTGTCCTTTTACCATATTTTATAATGTTCCTTGTTTTCTTATTTTATAATTTGACTCCATGTTTTTAATCCATTAGGAATATTGGCCACTTCTTGAAAATAAAGTAAATTTAAGGTTGCAATGATAGTACAACTTAGTGAAATTGCAGTGTTTATATTTTAGTACTGGAGGAATCATTTCCTGCTACAGATTTAACTACTTTTTGTGATCTTACCATCATTCATAGACCATAATAATAAATTCATTATAGCATAATGTCTTTTATATAAAGAAAAATGGAAGACCAAAGTATCTGAGAACAATCCTAAGGACAACTCTAATGCTTATTTTCACTTTCATGTAGTGTTGTGGTGGAAGTTACTATGGGAAAAATATCAAAACATAGGTCAGTGATAGGTGATATAAGATGTGATATTAAATCATATGCTGCTGTTTCATTTGGTTTCTATATTTATATTCTTTATTATTATGTTGATTTTTGTATTGTCTACATATTTTTTGAAACTATTATGAAACTACCATATATTTAAGTTAAATTACAACAAGAAAGTATATGTGCTGTGTTTTTAGTTTCTTCAATATGGAAAGCAATTTTATTGTTTTAAGAAAGTTGTGTAGCCTCCAAGGTACATTGATGATACTCAAATTTTTTTAGTGCATTTATTCCTGTTTACGGTAATGTGATATTAATTGAGCAGATTTGATCAAGTGTTGATTGCTTGATGGTGTTCTCAAAATGTGCAAAAACATGAACACTAATTTGCAAAAAAAATCACCAAACAATTAAGCTGGCATTGTGGTTGCTTTATTTAGCAAAGTTTTTATGACTAGGCAGTTTTAGTTAAGCTTTCCTGATAGTAATATTTCTTAATAGTATTTTAAAAAATCCCTGCTATCTTAAGCATCAAGTAATGACTTTTAATGTCTTGAATGAGTTACTCTACTCCAAACACTACACTTATAACATTTCATTCACAAAACAACATCTTTTAACTCTTTGATTGTGGCTATTGTCTTTTCTCAATCATCATCAGTTCACTGATGTAATAAGTATCTTTAATCATTTATCAATAATTCACTAGTGTGAGTAATATACAAAAAGCCTAAGTTATACTGTTAGGCCATTCTTAGAAAAATTGCATAGATGTACCATGTTTTTGAGATTCAAAAAGATGCTGAAATTTCAAAAAATTGTTCTTTTAAAAAAATCCCCCCAGCTTAAAGAGGTTGCCGCTTCTAGAATATCTTTTTCCTAATACCTGTGGATTCATTCCTTACAACTGATGAAATTTGAATGGATAATGAAAATTGACAAGTTTTTATGTAATGATATTCTGTATTAGAAAAGTATTGTAGTTTCTCCATAATTCTCGTAAAGTCATTAATTTATTATAAAATAGTGATGTTTTGAGAAAAAATTATTCAAAAAATTACATGGAGCTTTTTTGGAAAAATATTTCTTGCTCAATGTGAATTTGTGTAATCAGTTTTCTGGAATAATTTTTTGTTATATGAAATTTTAGTATATCAAACCCAGGGAAGTAGCATTTATCAATAGTTGTTTTAAATTTTATGCAAAAATATTTATAATATTTTCAGTTGTACCAATTTTTACTCTCCACAACATTTTGTTCCAAAGTGAATAGGGCAAAATCTAATTTTTATGGCATAGATTCCATGCAGAGTAAGAAGATTTTATGTTTAAAATTGTATTACTCCAGATTTAACAGAAATTAATGAAACTATATTGGCATCATTTGCTGGCCTCTTTTTCAATACAGGTCCCATTCAGAGATAATCGTTTCCCAGATTTTAATTAATGCATTGGCATTCTCTTTCAGAAATACAGGGTCATATTTTTGCCCATTGTAACACAAAAAAACTTGAAAATATCCTTTATTTTATGTGTACAGGAGGTGATAACCATGTGTAAACCACATCATTACACTATATTACTGGTTGTCATTTTCGCTACTTATATTTTTTAATTATGGTCACCATGAATTGGGTAAAGGTCATTGCCTGGGAAACCACATATAAGTGTCAGAATAATATTGTGGAATATGGCAATGGATAATACATAAATGATGATTTGATTATCTGGCATTTTTTTATGCAAAACATCACATTTTATAGTAAATATTAGTAATGCTATTTCTTGAGTTTTACATAATCTCCAGACCCTACCAAAGAGCTAAAAGATAATTTTGTGCTGGTGTAATATTAATTTGAATTCATATTGTAAAAAGATAGTGGGTATATATATGTATGTACCTGTGGTAATAAGCACATAAATAATAGCTATATAATTATATAAACACTTCATAAGTCAAGGCTATTTTTAAATCCCATCACAATCAGTAATAATTAGATACATATGAATTCTATGTTTGTATAATACATGCATAATGAAGAATATCTAAAACTGCTATTTTGTATTACTGTTGTATGAATATTAGTCAATGCAATTGTCAACTATTCATACTTAAATATGGTGTATCAATTTTTGCAATTATTGTCTATTGGTGAATGGAAATAAAAGCTTTAACATTCTATCTCAATTTTTTCATTTGTTAGTTTCATTACTAACTTGATGCTACCCATGATCAATTCCAGTCATAAAGTAGTTGCTATGTCCCTTTTTGGTTTTTAGATTTAGATATGGTAATTATTTGGGGTTAATATTATGGGATTGTTGATAAGTAAGGATTAATAAAAAGGAGCGCTTAATAACTCCGAATGGGCCATCATTTTATTCTGAGATTAGTGTGCTCTTCAATGAATTTCACTAATCCACTTTAGAAAAAGTTATTTTTTCCTAAATTGGACTTACTCTTAGCGTTTGTTGAACTGCTTATTAGCAAGTTGCTACTTGGTTCAGTTGCTGGCTAAAATAAATGTTATGGATTTATTGTATTTGTTGTATTAATGTTTATAATACTTCTGATAAGCAGTAAGTGGTAGCACTTCTGATAGCAGTAAAATGGTCTCATTAGTGTACTATATGAAACATAGCATAGTCATTTCAAGTGTTTCTAGTCCTATAAGTGATGGGCATTAAAAAATGGTGGTTACTTTTTCCTTTTTTGAATAATATAAAATTAAATTATATACATTTTGAAAGCAGGCACTATTTTGACCTATGTAATCCTTATTTCTTGTAATTTTTTCATTTACAGCTTTGCTCACTTTTTTGTTTTCCCATTTAACTAACATGAGAAAGTGTCAACTTTTAGGCTCTGCTTTGTTATAAGGTGTATCAATTTATGTGATTAGAGGTGTAATTTTGAAGGTGTAATTCACTTTTGATGAACTCTAATGAATTCCTCCGTTTAAGCATGAGCCTTTGAAAAGCTAATTTTAAGTGCAGTTGTCTTTTCATTGAGGCAAGTAAAATTTGAATTGGTTATTGGCACATTTAAGTTGGTATATGTTGACATTACCGACTAAAATTTTGTCAACAAAATGTAATTCAGGTTAAATGAACTTGAAATTAAGTTTGCCTCTTGTACATAAATAATTCAAGACACTAGGGCTACCCAAGTAAATCAGGGATTTGTAAATCACAATATTGAGAGGCAATGCATAAAATGAGATCCTTGTTCAGCCAGACTGATAAG
The DNA here is from genome assembly GCA_037158775.1 of Hetaerina titia. NCBI lineage: Eukaryota > Metazoa > Arthropoda > Insecta > Odonata > Calopterygidae > Hetaerina > Hetaerina titia. Next base: position 113,170,789 of record CM073770.1, read on the forward strand.
ATATATGATAACATATTTGGTTTCGTAAAGGATACCTTAAAGCAACACAGGCCAAAAGTCATTTCATCTTTGCAATTTGTCAATTGTCAGAATAATTTCATATAGATATTAATTCATGTTCATAGGTGATTTAGAAAATGCTTGGAGACAATTTATAACATGACCAAATTTCTCTTCAAAGTGTAAAAATTTCCAGAGAAGTAACATCATTGCTTTCTCCATATAGTGTTGTAAAATCATTGGTTTCACAAAAAAATTCAACTTAAATTTCAACAAAAATACCGACGTGCCTATTTTGAGATCTCTGAAACACATTTTGACCCCTTTCCAAATGATTTGTGGGTGTAATAACTCAAAAACTATTAAACTGAGTAGAACAAAATTTTATATTTAACATGAAAAAGCAGATGAACTACTTAGATTTTAGGGGTAAATCACAACATTTGAAGTGACATTATGATGACACTGGCCCCCCTAACCTGATGTGTGAATTTTCACATGCTGTCGCACTTAGTACTGGGTGAACTCTACCATCACCTACAAAGGCAAAATATGATTTAAGAATTGAATTTTCTTATTCTCTTCACCATTTTTCATGTGTACTTTGAAAAATTTTGAAAGCATAATTCATTTGCAGATTTTCTGTGTTATGTTGGCCATTTTGGATGCGAACACCATTTTAACCTCACTTTTGGCGATGGTGATCTTTAATATTGTGAGTACTGAATCCTTTTTCCAAGTTAGGGTTACTACGCCATAAAATAACGTAAAAAAATTAAACCCCATTGACAAGTGGGCCAGACGATAGGCTATTCAGAAAAACACAATTGGCATTAGAAAATATACGTATTTGTACATCTTGACTTCCCTCCAGGGTTTTATTTCCGACATTTTCACATGAAAAATTTCTTGAGAGGAAAATAACATGTGATCTATGATGCAGAATCCAGTTTTCTTGGGTTTTCCGATGGGCCACGCTCTTGGCCGACATTCACCGGCCTTGAATGGTCACCGTCTCACCCATTGTTTCCTTGCCTTTCGATTGCCATCTGCCCAAATAATCGTGTAAAACTGAATTATCTCGGGATAGCCCCATTTCCACGAGGGAAATCTGACCGACAACCCAAATTTTTGCATAAAAATCAATTTTTTGTTATCATCCTCTTTGCAGAAATTTCAACTAATCTACTATCAAGCGGGATCAGTTTCACACGTCACTTTAACGGAACGGCGTTATTAGGTAACCCCACTGCAATTAATGGTTTCCGTAATTTGACTTCGGTCTTATCTAAGTAAAATACTCCGGGCAATTCAAAGTAATGACACAAAATAAAGAATATTTACTATGTTTTAACTATGAAAGTTTCCTATGATTTCCTATAACTGAAGGGTACTTTCGGGTGTCACTTCCCGAACCAGATAGTATTCACAATAACAAATATTTTTTTGGAAATTGTTTTATCTCAATCCGTTACTAACATTAAAAATAACAAAAAATGAAGCTAAAAGTTCATTTCGGTGACTGAACACCATTAGAAATTTTAATTCTTAAACATGATGGGAGGTGATTGGGGCATTGTGACAAACTGCGATCTTGGAAACCCTTTATTATTTTAGCAATACCGATAATGCCTCCTTCCCTCCAGGGAGAAAAAAACTCATGCATCAACTCTTTATTGTTTATTGAATGTGGCGTGGGATTCGGTGAATTACAAGTAGTGGTGCGGTATGATAATTCCCTACAAAGTTACTTATCATCGTCATGTATTTCTATAATGTCCCATGCTTATGGCTATTTTTTTTGCTTTTTTACAAATGGTAACTGAGAGTAAAGCTATTTAAAGCATTGTATATCTATGTGGATGGATTCGTGGACCTTAGCTTGCATTCATCAATAATGATTGAGGTGCTTGGCCAGAGCAATCCAATCAAACCTTTTAGAATAGGTTCAGATTCACTGCTGATGAAGACTTTACATACGCATTATGAAAATTCTTTGTATTTGCGTTATTTTAAAATTATTTTAACATGTAATAATGTGTTTGCAATTGGTTTATCTTAAAACGAGGCCATTATAAAATATGCAACTTATCGCACACATTCGGTTGAATCTGTTTTTTTTATTGGTAAAATTTATCAGATGTTCCTTGGTTTAGGTTAATTCCAGATTTACTGCTCAAAGCTCAGTAATGTACTTACACGTATGTTAGCACACACAAAGCTCATCACAATAGCGAAACCGTGTGCTGGACACTGTTTTGAATGGAGTTGCGACATTGCAATGCACTCTTAGTGCGACAAGGTCTCACTAAGAGTGCATTGAACAATTGACCGAGGAACCAGTAATAATTACATATTGCGCGGTTGCAAATGTCGTACAGAATAGCAGCACTGGAGATATCCTCAACGAATTCCCGCCACAATCCCATCCTGTACATTTCCAGTAGCTTTTTGATTGAATACGATTATACCCAGAACTGCACAAAGTGAAAGTAAGTGGGAAAACTCAGTAAAAAGTAAAAATAAACATCCCATGTTAAACGTGATCCAATACATCGCCTGTGCGCATATTTTTCGATCCAACTCCAATTCTTCAAATGATAAACTTGCGTTATCACTGTCGTCTGTAACTAAAACTCTACCCATCGTTTTTGGACAAATCTGTTCCGGCATTTAACATACTTCAGAGTCAAAACTCAAAGCTAGCAAATTAAATGCCCATTGTCTTGCCAAACTGGTAAACCTAAGCATCGGCATTACATATAACTTACATAATGTCAGTGGCACCAAAAAAATTAGATGAATTTTTCAGATTCACTAAGTCTAAACTTAAGTAATTGTACAGCATACCACCTTACTTAGAAGTGAATATGCATTGCAAGGTACTCGTAATTGCTTTATTATTAATTTATGTACCCTGCAAGCCACCGCTAGGGTGTATGGCAAGCAGTGAATACACACCAGAATAATTTTTACCCGAACATGACCTTGCCGCGGTCAAACAATATTATTGTGATCCCTTATCGTCCGTGGACTTCTTAAATCTATCTGTTCTACACTTAATCTCTCTAATTTTACTACCATGATCTCTCCTACCGTAGTACGATGGGGGTAATAATACATTTTCAACATCACTGTAAAAGATACTCCCAATACTATATATGCAAGAGCTTCAATCTTTAAGTTAACCTTCGCTTCATGAGCGATTCCCAGGCTAGCTGCTCTAATATTTAGGATACGCTACAAAGTTTATCATAAAAACGTTTTACGAATCTACGCTGAACGCGACCAAATTTGGCCATTAATCCAACTTCTTGAGGATCCCATATACTTGCAGCATATTCTGAATGAGGCCTAACCAACGACAGATAACATTTCTCTCTGACCCTTTCATCACATTTACCTAGTACTCTTCTAATATATCCCAATTTTTTGTTACCTTTTCCACATACAGGGTTCGTCCGGAAAATAAGTGTACTGAGCTCAGGAAAAAAAATTATTACACTTTTACATATCTTAAGCTAATATTCCTCAAAATAGGACCCTTGTGAGTCAATACACTTGTTCCAGCGGCGTTCACATTCCTGGAACGCTCCCGCGAAGGCATCATCGGGAACCTCTCGAAGACACGTCGTCACGGCCTCTTTGACGGCGTCCAAAGTCCCGTATCGCGTTCCTCTTTATCTTCGGAAACAGGAAGAAGTCCGGTGGTGTGTGGATCATTTTTGCAGTGATCCGCAAGTTGTGTCGCGATTTCTAAACGATTGAGTCTTTGATCATCACTGAGAACTTTCGGCACCAACTTTGCACACATTTTTCGCATCTGTAATTGGTCCCTAATAATCTCGTGCACTATTGTTTTTGGCACATTACACTGCTCTGCTATCATCCGAACACTAAGACGACGATTAGAGTTCAGTACATCGCGAACTTTTCGCACATTTTCGTCGGTGAGTGTCGTTGATGGGCGTCCAGGCCGTGGTTCGTCGTCGACCTCATCTCTGCCCTCCACGAACATCTTGTGCCACCGAAAAATCATGTTTCTGGACATGGCTGACTCCCCGTAAGCCTGGTTAATCATACTGACAGTTTCGGTAGACGATTTCCCAAGCTTTACCGCAAATTTGATGGAATAACGCTGCTCCAAAAACTTCGGCATCGCGTTCCGTGACGTGGGTCGAGCGTGGAGGTTCGCGTTAACAGAGCTCCTCACTACACCACAGCTCAGAGCAGACTGCCTTTTTCAGCGTCGCTTGCCAACATACCCCCCTCTAATCGCAGCCCGTCAGAGCGGTGCTGGGCGCGCCTGGAGCGGCGGGAAAAAATCAGTACACTTATTTTCCGGACGAACCCTTTATTCCCCGTATGTGTAACACCCAGGGGAGATCGTGAGTGAGGGTAAAGTCTAGGAATTTAAATGAGTCTACGCATTCCATTTCGGTGTTCCCAATGCAGTGGGCGTTCGGGTGGGAATTGCTCTTTTTCCAAAAAATTTATGACTGCGCACTTTTATAAGTTTAATTCTAATTGCCAAGTGTCTCACCAGCGTTGTATGGCATTAAGGTCATCAGACAGCTGCTCTGTCCAAAGGATCATGGATATCACGGTAAACCGTTGCATCATCGGCAAATAAACGTATCTTACTAGTGACTACGGAGTCAACGTCGTTAACGTAAAGTAGGAATAAAAGAGGTCCGATAAAACTTCCCTGGGATATTTTTATCTCTGTATGCCATACTATATGCTTCTAGTTTTGCGTGTAGTTTACTATGAGGTACTTTGTCGAAGGCTTTCTTAAAATCTAGAAAAGTCGCATCTAATGGTACATTGCTGTCTCCCGAAATAAGAATACGTATAATGAGCAAAAATTGCAAGTTGTCTCTCGCAGGATCTATCTTTTTGGAAATCTTGCTGATTTTTCATTGATAACTTCTGATTATCGAGGTGTCTCACGATCGAACTAGCAACTCTGTTCCATAACCTTGCACGAAATGGATGTGAGGGAAATAGGTCTGTACCGTTTTTAAATATTGGTGTTACGTTAGCCATTTTCCAATCTCTGGGAACCTTGTCATCTACCAGAGACTTCTTAAATATTATTTCTTGATACGGCGGAATTTCCGAAGCTATATCCTTAAATATACGAGCGGGTATTTCATCGGGCCCGAAGAATTTACTAGGGTTTATGTTTTTCAGCAAACGTTCTATTCAATTGTTCCAAAATATAAACCCGTTCTCTTCCAAAATATAAACCCTAGTAAATTCATCGGGCCCGAAGAATTTACTAGGGTTTATATTTTTCAGCAAACGTTCTATTCCATTATGTGAGGTTTTAATTTTGGACATAGGTTGACCGGCACGATTTGGTAAGCTATCGGAGGTATTCTGTGAGATATTAGTGAATTCGCTTTGAGAGAAGAAATTTAATAAGTTAGCATTTTCCAAACTGCTGGCTGCTCTTTCGCCTTTGTCATTTTTGAATGAATTAACCGTTGACTTATTTCCCTGAACTTCTCTGAGGTATCCAAAATGCTTTTGGATTCTCTTTCAAAATTTCCGCTTACCTTATCCTTTTGAATTCACTTATCGCTTTCCTAAATCCATTCTAGGCATTCGCCCTAGATATCTTGCAATCATAAGTGATCGCCTTATTTTTAGTCGCAAGAGATATCATCCCTAATATTTTTCATCTTGGCGTGACATAGCCTTTGACGTCGTAATGTCTTTCCAACATCCGCGTTGTACGTACCATCTAGGTTCCGTGATATTTTGTAAATTAATTGGGAATGAACTTGTTGGCTGCTGAGCGCGTGATCTCAAGGAAGTGATTCCACGTATCCTCAGTATTTCAGTGATGACTATCTTTCTTAAAACAAGCAAATTGATTCTGAGGCACGCACTTTAGGCCCTTGTGGTTCCCTTCTTAAAACAAGTAAATTTTTTTTTAGGCTTCTTATTTTGGACTCGATGTAGCGAAAACTTACCACTTACTGCCCTGTGGTCACTAATTCCTTTTATAGTTTCTACACTTGAGACTTTTTCGGGAATATTCGTTGCTAACAAATTAAGAATATTATCACCCCTAATTGGTGAAGTGAGAAAGGTTGTTTGTTAGTTTGAAAAACGTTGTTATGATAAACTTAGGAGCGTATCCAAAATACTAGAGCAGCTAGCCTGGGAATCGCTCACGAAGCGAAGGTTAACTCAAAGATTGAAGCTTTTGCATAAATTGGGAGTCTCTTTTGCAGTGATGTTGAAAATGTATTATTACCCCCATCGTACTACGGAGAGGTCATGTCAGTAAAATTAAAGAGATTAATGTAGAATAGATAGATTTAAGAAGTCCACGGACGATGAGAGATCATACTAACACTGTTCGACCGCGGCAGGCTCATGTTCGGGTAAAAATTATTCTGGTGTGTATTCACCCCCTGCCACACACCCTAGCGGTGCCTTGCAGGGTATAGAAATAAAAAAAATATGTAGGGATAGTGCAATAACCCTCGGAAACAAGTGCCTTCCTGCCGTTCATACCCTGTCGGATTTTAAATGCTCATTCGAGGGAGAGTGCTTGTGTCTCAGTGAGAGGCGGCGACGGCGGGCCTGACGGGTGGAGAGGGAAAGGAGGAAAGCGAGGTTGAAGTTATTGATCGCGTATTTCGTGACGACTAACCTCTTTCCCGGCACCCTCCCTCTTGAAACGCTCGCCCCTCTAATAACTCTCGCACAAAATCTCACGCACCCGAAGCGTCACGTACGCCCATGCCTCCTCCCATTTATCACTTTTTACATGCCGCAAGGAGGGAACGGCTCGGCACCACTGCAGTTTGCAACGTTAACTCCGCCGGAACGGTCAAGGAGGCAAGAGGCAGGGTCTGACTCCCGTCTCGTACGCCACCCGCGTCTCGGCTCTGCGTCGCCGCACTGTGTTCCCGTGAGCCAGTCAATCGGGCGCCGTCGATAGATGCGGTTGCAGGTGTGGCCGGATTCGAACCGAACTGCACTCTTTCGATTCCTGGTTGAGTCACGCGCCTGCTGGGGTTACGTCAACTACACCACGTCTATTTTCACCACTGACATCCCTTCCACGCCTTCGCCCAACGTCACCAGCATTCTCAACCGAATTCTCTGCGTTGGTCAAATTATAAATTCCTCTTCAAATATGAGGATTTTCTGTTACACGAGAGAGTACACTCATTAATAGTTACTTACCTAAAGTTGTCATCGTTTTGATTGTTGCACGCTAAAAATTTAGAATCTCCAAATTAATTAGCAATCCCATTCAATGATTAATAGACATAATTTCTAAATGGTGTGCTCTGTGAAGTTGTAATTATTGAACCACTGGAATTAATTATTTAATGCACTCCCTTAATTGTATTATTGCTTAGTCTCCCTTGCTAATTTGGTTTGGTCAGATAGTGTGGCGGACTTTCTGGCACACGTGCTACATTGGAAGGCAGCGAGCCCCATAAAGATTTCGATTGCTAAGCATTTACCAAGTCCTGCGCGCTAATGATTGGGCCCGAGCCTTGCTTCGTCCAGTCTATCCCACACGGCATTCACGAATCGCCCCAGCCCCTCCCCCAACAGCTTCTTCATCCCCTGACGGGGGAGGGGGAAGGGGTGAGATTGGCGGCAGGTGTGGAGGGGGACGCGGGAGGGCTTAAGGGCGGTGACGTAGACGAGCCAAGGCAAACACCAGAGGGGGGCGGTGTCCCAGTCGCTGGTTTGTCGGGCGGGGGATTAGTCTGTGCGATAGATGGAAGCGAGGAGGGCGGCGGTGGAGGAGGCCCTTGTGCATTCTACTGTGCCGGCAGTGAATTGTGCGAGAACGTAGACGTAGTCAACATGAGCACGGATCCGACCGACATACGCGCCAGGGCGTACCAACTGTGTCGCGAGTACTTGCACGGTGCTTGGAGGAAGATCTCTCCCGAGGAACTGATCGTTAGGAAAGTGAGGTGAGTCGTTTTGCATCCTTTCCCAGCGTGTGTCGTGCCTGCTCCTGGGTCAAGGTCTGTCGAGCGACCCCCTGCTCGAGCCCTCCTTCTCTGCGGGTCGACCCTTTTCTGGTGTTCGCGCTTTGCTCTCCTCCTGCCCCAGACTGTTCTAGGATGGTGCACGAATGGAAAATTACGACCAGTTCAATATTCGTCTCATAGCATTTGAGTAGCTTTTCCTTGACTTCCTCTGTTGTTTTCCCCACCTTAACTTCAAATCTGAGCGAAATGTGGGCCATTCAATAATTCACACCCAGCCTTGCATGATTGCCGCATTTTAAAACCTTAGGGAACTTAGCAACTATTTGTCGTCTGTGACCTGGAACTTCATACTACACGGTGAGCAAACAAATATATATATATATATATATATATATATATATATATATATATATATATGTATATATCCATGATTTTATGCTAGATTATCATATTAACAATAACAATGCCGTGGACCAGCCACGAAAATAATATTTTGATGTTTACCGTTATATTTCCTTTATCTATTAGATTTTCTACTTTTTTAGGGTTGCCAAGTAATACCGTGTTTTAGTGTAGCTCATTGGCTCTTTTTATTGTTGAATATTTTCTCTCGATATTGTTTTGAGATATTGGAGAAAGAGTTAATTTGCGTCGTCGGTAATAGGAGTTGATTCCTTATATTTTGAGATGAAAGTAATGTATAGGACAATTTGAGTTAGGTGGCCCTGTCTAAATCCTCACAAAAATCAATATTGGGGCTGATTACTATTTTGGCCATACGATAATAACTGAAATAGGTCCTCAGTTAGCAGTATGCAATTCTCAGGCATTCATTGATTTTATTAGTTCATGTTCATTTATTTAATATGTTTTTTATGAGTACGACGTGAATATCGTACATGTAAATAATTAATAGCTGATTGTTTCCTATTTTATGCTCGTAGTGAAGTAGCAGTTGCTCTTTGAGATTCCATTTTCATTGTATATTTGAGGTTGAGATAAGGCGGTGATCATTAAAGTCACCTGTTTTAGGATATTTATATGCTCTAATTTTGAACGGTATGTCCGATTGAAGACGTGAAGAACGAGAGAGAAAATAATCTAGGGCAAACAAAATTTCTGCATGGGGAAAGCACGCCGCATATGTAGTAATTTTTATGCACTTTCAAAGCCTACTTTAAAGGGTGGACTATTTATGAATGTTAGACTTTGACTCTTTTCTTGAGGAGAGTTTGCTAACTTAGGTGACTGCATTAATTCTGTTGTTTGTTTCTGTCTCTGGCGTTTATTGAAACGTCAGCGTGTGCTTTTAAGATTCCACTGGAACTGTAAAATTTACATATCAACCTTGTAAATAGGTCGAAAAAATAGAAAAACTTACTTAAAAAAAACGTTTACTCCAGTCTAAAAAATTCTTCACTTAACTAAGATAAATAAAAAAATACGTCTTTTCCGTAATTTTTGGGGAATATTTAATTGTTCTGGATTAATTAATGCCGTACAATTTGTTTTCTGAACGTTTTGTAAGCATTTGATTACAAGGAAAATTGAATTTTTTTAAGCACACAGTATTATTTAACTCGTCATAAGAGTAAATTTCCTCTGCAAAGAATTTCATTTAAAAAGATAATGGTTTCTATTTTGGTGATACATTTATTTAATGAATTTATAAGGCAGTCTTATACCTTTCATTTATGTAAAAGGTATGTACCTCACGTATTACCTGTTTCAAAAATATTTGCCAATGTTTTAGTAAGTGCGATTGTTAAAATATCTGTTAGACCGTGTGTGTTAAATTGTGTATTAATATTACCTAACAACAAAAGTTTGTTCGCTGAACTACCCTAGGACTACGGCCATATTAACTACTCATGCTAGAAGATTGGGCGATGAGTGCTCGCCAGGTTAGTTCAGGTAAACGTGATAGTGTTCGGCGAACTCTATCATTTGAAAACTAGTGAATGAGCTAAAATGTAAGTTCAGGTGAATAGGCCACTGGGTCATTCAATGTTTCGAGTTTAAAATTAAAATTTCACGTGTCTACTAGGGTTTTTTGTTGCTCTGTCCAGGAGGACATGTGTATATCTATTGTAAGTAGTAATTTTGCAAGTGAAATATTATTGGATGTCATAATTGAAAATCGATAGATCCGTCCTTTGGCCAATTCGAGTGACTTTATCCATCACCGCGCTATTTTTCATGGCTTATCTTCTTCTTTAACCTCACACGTGGCTGCAATTTTTTTCTGCCTTAATAATTCCCACAATGTATTGCCTTGACGACATCATCTTGTGACATTCAGCTAGATAGGAATACTCGTACATTGATAAGCGACAACTCTGCCCGGGTCTATCTTCTTCGGTTTTGTGTGTGCTTGTTTAGGCTAATTAATTATTAGATACGTCGAAATTACTGCGAGTGTCTTAAGGTCAAGTCCCTCAGCCTTGTTCGTATTGACCTTTCCGTCGGTCAGTGGCAGTCCACTTCCCAAGACATTCATCAGTTTGAAGACGAAAATATATTGATCATTTTTCTCATAGACGACATTTTTCGACATACTCGTGTGTGTGTATATATATATATATATATATATATATATATATATATATATATATATATATAAGTATATATGTATGTATATCATTGGTTTGTGGCGTTAGTGATATGTGCCACTTGTAGTATCAAAGACGTTAATCAATGGAAACTGAAGTTTCTGGAACATCACTCAATGTAGAAAATTTTTAAATTAAGAGCCACTAAATTTCAACAAAGAACCGCTGTGTTAATGACGTTCGCATGCACCCTGAGCATATATTTCATCGGAAACACGTAGAGATGGATGCAAAAGAAATTATAAAATGAGTACTATATATCTAAGTCAATTGATATCTAAGTATCACACGGGTCTTTAAGAAGAGACTCAGCTGCCTACTGTAATGAATATGGTATAAATGTTTTCATTTTTATGATGAATGATTGGTATTTGTCATAGGGCTTCATCGAATCATGTCTCGTGCGTAGAAAAACTAAATGATGATTCAACAGATCACTTGAAAGAATTTCCCGAATCAGTCTTGATTTACGTATTACTTTGAAACCCAATGCTAGGGCATGTGGCAGGGGATGAATCTACACCAAGCACGCTACATCAAAATCAAATGTTATTTATTTATAGAATATTAAAGTAATTCAAGCTTTGAAAATAACATTTACAACGGCTTACATTTGCTACATTATCCAAATTAAAATTTCTTTACAAGTTAAACTGTCCGGAGTTTGTCTCTGACGGCTAATGTAGAGTCAATTTACAAGCTCTTTCAAATATTAATTGTTGTGAAAAATAATTGATTTTGTGATATTTTTATGAAAACTCCTGCTTCATGATAGTGTGTTTGTACGTACTTTGTTTCAGGAGTGTCTTTAAAGTAAAAATTTCGGACCACTCATTTGAGATTTCGCTTGAGAGGTTCGCGTGATTTGTGAGTAATCAAAATAAAATTCTTCGGAGAGGAAATTGGGCATTTGAAAAACAAGGAATTTCTCCATGTGCATAAAAGATAATTTCATCGCATTTTGTAATGTGTGTTTATCCCTACAGATTGTCTGCAAATATCGAAGACCTTTGATATCTTTACACACAAAAAAAAGAATTCGGCGCAGCGCGGTGCCTTCCACTCATTGAATCGATCGCGTAATCGTTTTCGGTGCAAAGCAGCGTTACTTGAGTATTCATTTTTAGCCATCCCATAACTGGAGAAGTTTTTAGTTCCATGTAAACGAATGGACAACCATGGCGGCCACTTATTCGGAAAACAATATTGGAGCCAGTCAATTTATTCATAAATTTGGGGAAGAGGCCGAACTTTGAAGGATTCAAGAATGGGATTTACGAATCGGGGATATTTGACGAGGACGATTATGTTCCTTTTAGTTGTGAGACCATTCGTGTATGCCCTGGGAAAAAACCGAAACTATAATAAAGACCGACTGTTGATTCTCATGGCGTTCGCAGCGATGAGGGATGTTTCTCAGTGTAACAAATGAGGCTCCAAGTACGAAGGAAAAATAGATATATTTAATATGTTCAACCGGAAAATAAAGTGAAAGTATGCTATGTAAATCTGAAACAATGAGTGTCCATCCTGACCAGAAAACCATGAAATATCTACATTATTTTACCTTTTTCGTCATTAGGTGAACACGTTTTGAATGATAGCTTTTACTCTTCCTAATTCTCTTATTGTTTAGTTAAAAATAATGTAATTCATTATATTTTGATTGATAATGGTAGATTGGTGATGGTGGTACTAATTTCATTCATTAACTCAGGTGTCTCACATTTCCCCTTATCGCATACAGGTACCGAATCGAACCCGGCAAAATTAAGGGTTGTTTACCACCGAGGTAGTGAGGGATATACTAATTAAATGTTAAAGCACATGTTGGAATTCGCCATGTGGACTGCATTTTAATAGACTTTTCAAATATGTATGCTTGTATGTTCTGGTATCCAATCATGTATATAAAACATTACGACTAAGGAACAAACTCTCCCTGTGAACTTTTATTCTCCAATGCCGCACATGACCTAGTATCTCTTTATTATCGAATACTATTAACGTTCGCAGAGGGAACCCACTACTGGTGGGACGCCTTATTCATTATTTCAACTCATTTATTATATTAAACATTTGATGTCATCAATGTTTCTCGCATGAGTAATATTGAAAAAATAATCCCATTCGTTATGTGGAATGACGAACATTTTTTCATTGCATACTTGCTCATATTTTCTCTCATTTTTCCAGCATAAGTACCTGTATGTAATTACACATCCAGCCGTGGAAAAACGTGGCTATTTTTAGCTTTTGTTTGGCCAATAAATAATTAATGAATCAGTTTGACTCTCTTTAAATGTCGTATTGAGAAACAAGGAACAAATTCAAAGCATGGTGCATTACTTATCATGCAAGGAAAGTATTAATGTATTTATTAAAATGTAAAAATAATACCAAAATAAAAGAGGAGCAAAATTATTCATATTCTGGTTTGATTTGACATTGCAACGGAACTATCTATATGTGAAATCTACATGTTGATCTACGCTCAAGTAAGTAATAATTTGCGGAACATAATTAGATCAAAGATAAATGTGTGTAGCCATGAAGTGAACTCGGAAGTTTTGCTCCACAGCTGTCTAATTTGTTTTGCGTATTTTCCGAAGGGCATGTCGAAAAGACATTCGAAAGCATTATGCCAGTCTGCAGAATTAATGAGGCAGTAGGTACCTACCTGCCCAAAATTTATGGATTTGAGTCCTGCCTCGACTTTATAATTTGGATCTAACTGAAGCTCAATCACGGTACACAATGGTTCTAAATACAGGAATGATGAAAAAATTACCATAGCCAGAAAATGGCATGCTTGATTTAAGGATGTCACACACTCCCGTTTTTAGACGCAAGCGCTAAAACTTATCAGGGGGTGGGGCAGCCCCAAGGTCACAAATTGCCGTGATTATATGTGCTTTATGCGACGTCGTCGGAACAATCACTAAGACGTTCTTGGAACAGCCATCGAAGATCGTAGGGGAAAAGTAGCGGCTATTTTGGACTTCACGGTCCTTCTAAAAACAGATATCCGTCTCCTAGCATGCGGGCATATCCTTGGATTGAGGTGAATTTAGTCACGTGTATACGACGCATCCAGAGGCTCATAGGTACTAATCAAACGTGTCTCTTTCGAGTAGTGACGATTATGGGTTTGACTCTTCTAAAATTAACTAATATGTAAAGCTATTTTTGGTAGCCTAGTTCTCCATTCAAACAAAAGGAAGGATTGGACAAGAACCAAAAGACTGTCGCCCGAAATGACTTGAGCATGCTCACCTGGGAAAGATTTATAAGAAAATGATTCATCATAATTGGACAATTTATTCATGCTGGATAAATAAAATGCACTATTTTTCTGCGTCCAGCTTCAATTTGTGGATGAGATAGTCGACCATTCGTTCTTGTCACTCATGAAAACGTCGACGGAGTGTGTAATGGATGAAAAATTAGTAATTAGGGAAGGCGTGTCGTTTGTATAAACACTTGATGTTTTCATTCTATTTTTCAACGCAATGTCCCAAAAATACTCTTAGTTGGATGTGTAAAGGACAATGGACATTTACTTACATTTTTAAATGGGACCTTCTACACATTGATTGACATACAGAAATTCAAAAACAAAATTTTATATCAATAAACTGTTACCTTTTGCTTGTGCACCGCATTTAAATAACATCCCGGTTGCATAACTATATATAACAGAGGGGATCGGAATATGTTCAACGTTCAGCTTTTTCCGAGGATGCGCATTCCGGGAATGCTTGCGCGAGTGGGAGTTCCTGACAGTCCGTCTTTGCTTTGTTAGGCATCTGTGTGGGTGGCAAAAGGCGAAGATTAAGTCATCAAATATTCGAACAAATGGTTAACTTATTATTTTTGGTGGTTATCCAAGAAAATATGTTGCTGACGTAGCCTAGTGAAGCATGTCTAGACCTACGACATCACACGTATTTTCAAAGAGGATGGAAATGCTAACGCACGTAGGCTGTTTAAATCGATTCCGGAGAAATTGTTAATAGAACAATCTTGGACGATAAGAAGCAAAACAGTCGTTTAAGTGCCTAATTAATTCAAGGGTAAGAAATTGTCACGAAACACGTAACCTGGATTTTTAGTTATTAGCCGTTCAACGAGCAATTAAAATAAAAATTGTATCTTCACTCTATCATTACTTCATGTCTAACTCTTGTCGCTATGCAACACATTTATGTCGTTTTTTAAAAGACATTGTTATGAGTGCATGGACACGCTAGACATCATCAGTTGAAGTGTTGATTGGCTTTTCTGGGAAAGTCTATATTGATTCTATCGTGTTGGACGTGTGAATTGGGAGCTAATATGTGAGAAATCGTTAAAAAGTACCTGCTCTCAGCCACAACTTCGAAATAAAAATTGCCGAACGAAGGTGTTTTGCTGCTGGCTTCATGCGATAGTTCTGGAACATCCGTTCTAATGATTATTAAATGATGGCGAGACTAGAAACAGTTAATTTTTCAATAACACCATTTATGCCCGTACAAAATACGTAGCATCTTGTTTGAATAACTAACTACATGACGATAATTTACATGGTTATGGTAAAGGTGAAGGAAATGTATGCACCAGTGCTGAAATAAGAACTCTTGATGTGACTGTCTCCAATTTACTCTTGCAATTGAGTAACCGATGTGTTATTTATTTATTTTACTTAAAAAAATACCTTTACTTTTTATTTTAAAATATTAACGGTGATCACTTGGATATTGTTGAAATAATTTATTAGAAGATAATTTTCTGGTTTAGTTATGTCTCAATCGTACTACGAAAAAATAAAGGTATCCATTGAAGTAGATGATATATTTTACAGATCTCAAGGAATCACAAATTTTATGGCGTTATTAGTTGATCACATTGAAAGTGTCCTTTTTGTTTTCATTAGTAAACCACTATTTCTTTTTACTAGTTTTCCTTTTCCTTTCTTTCTTTACTACTTTTTGCTAATCCAAATGTTCTACAAAATTTTCTAAGATTAAAAACTTAAAACTTAGCTAAAAACTATTCATTCGGTTTTGAAACATTCTGGCAGTTCTTGTTCTTATTTAATTTATGCCACAATTTGGATGGAAAATGCGCTAAAGCGATAAAAAAAAATAAGAAATATATTGATAAAATGGATACAGAAATGTAACGGAATAGCGTCCCAGGAAAGATGTAGGACATAAAAATATTTCCACTGTTTATCTTTAAATATTCGCTGTAAATTTGGAAATAATAACATATTTCCCGGCCTCGATGGAGGCCGTGTAACGTCCTCGCCTATCAACCCGGAAGTCGCCGATTCGATTCCCGTCTAGGTGGGTTTTCCTTCACCAAGGGCATGCTTATTATTGTTTTTAATGTTATAATATTTTTGAAATTCGGATGTAAAGGCCGGCTGTTTTCAGATTATTATTAAAATATTATCTACATCGAATTGGTAGATGAATGACAATAAATGCATAGTATAAATTACATATTCAGGTGTAATGTGGTGGAACTGTTCCATAATAACAGAGTCGAAAACTATTACAATTTTCCATTCAACAATTATCAAATGAAAAATTGTAACAGTTTTCGTTTCTGTTATTAAATGCACTCGTACATCAGCAGACTGTAAATAGGCAATTCCTTTGACGGACTGCATTGATGCTCTAATACTTTTTGGTAGTATTTACATACTACCTGGGGATTTCAAGAAACTGCGGGAGATGCCGCAACAGTAACTATTAACGGAGTCATCCGCTATGTGTGTATTATAATGCAACAATTTCAGAGAGTAAAAATCATTCGCCTTGACCGGGATTCGAACCCGGATCCCTCGATATCCGGCCGAGTGCTTAGCTTAAATGGTTAAAGCACTCGGCCGGATATAGAGGGATCCGGGTTCGAATCCCGGTCAAGGCGAATGCTTTTTACTCTCTGAAATTGTTGCATTATACTACCTGGGGATATCTGTGAATTAATGATTCTTGAATCCCTCCTAAACCGAATGTGCTGGGAACATTTTTGCATGAGTCTACTTACTAATAGAGTCAATATGGTGTAAATTACGATATGCAGTTATTTTGTTTTGTTATTTTATTTATACTTATTTTTGAACGATTAAATAGCTGAATTGGGGCCAGAGTGTGATTTTTTTCGTGTTTCCATGGAAGAGATGTAGTTCTATTATTTGTTTCTCAAATATTTAAACAGAGCAATTAGTAAACTTTTATATTGACTGTAGAAAAACTTAATTGGTTTAGAAAAGGGATGAGAAATGACAGAATATATGGTCAGAAATGCCACTCTCTGAGACAAAAAATACAGAAGTAGGAGGGCACAATATTTCTTATACAACAGGTGAAATTGTGACGAGTAAATTGTGTGCGGGGATCAATTGAGGAGAGGATGAGGGGATTGCGTTGAATAACGTATAAAGTCAGTTTAGGTCAGATTAGGTGTGTATTGGAGGTCAGTGTTGCGAGTTGAGCGGGCAGGGGTATGTAGGAAGAAGTGGGGAAGGATATCGTCAGATTGCTAGTAGCCATTGATGACGGAATGGTGGAATTTTTAGTCTAGAGATGTTCTCTGGGTGTTCCTCGATACCATAAATCTCTTTCCTCTCCAAATTATGTATATATTAATGTGATTTGAATTTCTGCCTGAATATCTGCTTTAGAGGGAGGAACGAAGCCTCCAGGGATTTTTCGAGTATTGGAACAGTCCTATCTGATGTAAAGTTTCAATAGTTTACGTTGAGGATAAAAGGTTTGAAAATTTTTGTTTAAAGTTTAACTGCGTGGACTAATAATTTACTTATTTTATAAATTCCTTTGAAGTTTTGGAGATTTCGGGCCTGAAGCAATATCGGTTTTCCTCGGCTATGCTCGATCTTCTCAACGTTCACTGCTGTAATTCTCAGGACTGAACAAAATTCCAAAACTGCCCAAGCAATTTTAGGGTATCATTAGACTCAAGTTGTCAATCAAATTTCACTCTTTCTTCTTGCGGTCACTGAGCTTTTTGGGCTCACACAAGAACCGACAGAATTACAAACATTTAATATGGATATTGTGTTATGGAGTGCAGAATTAATCTTTGTAGTTTCTGACATGGCGGATGCCTATCGGAGGAGTTTGGGGCATGGTAATTTTTCTTGTTTTATTCAGCAATATTTTCGTTTAATGTGTCGTCCCGAGCCACTCCCTCGCACTAAATATTTTACCACTTCTGCTCTCTCCCTAACACCTCTATCGACTCTGCATTCATTGGAATCGAAATTCAAATGTTTGCTAAATCAAATATAGAAGTAAAAGCTGTCATATGAAGTGGATGGATTCACTGATGGTGGAATAATGTTGCTATTCAACTAGCGTATTTTTCTCGAGTTTTCTCTTTTTTGCTTGATGCTTTGTTTTATTGGGCATGCAGACCTTGGATTTCTCTAGTTTTATCTTCATTCAGTTGGGAGAAAATGCAGCAGAGAAGGAATTATAGTTAAATTAAGAATTTTAGGTAGGTAGTCGAGGTCTTTTCCGCGACCTCTTCATCAGAACTAACTTCAGCAAGAAATGCAATCAGACAGTCAATAACCTTTCTTGAGCAATTAACCACAGAAGAATCCAGCATCTGTAGTCTTGCCGTTAAGTCTAGTGTTGATGAATTCACAGTCGGTCCGTTACAAATAAGTAGTACGGTCGAATGGGTGAATCCCCTTTTTTAATCAACACCCTGTTTTTCTTCTCCCTTTTCTCCAGCGGCGGCCTGAGCAATCTGCTGTATTACTGCGCTCTCCCCGAATCCTACGGCGCGGAGAGGCACCAGGGAGGCGCGGGAGGGAGGAGCTGTGGCATCAGGGGGCGCTCGGAGCCGTCGGCCGTTCTCCTTCGGCTCTACGGCCAGACGACGGGCGGCGGGACGGTCGGGGACAGGGCCATTGAGGGCCTCATCACGGAGTCGGTAATCTTCGCCCTTCTCTCGGAAAGTCAGCGGGGGCCGTGTCTCTTCGGCGTGTTTCCCGGGGGACGCCTAGAGGAGTACATCCCCGTGAGTATGCTTTCAAAACCCACTCAAAATCCGCGTTCACTCTGGGTCAATACCTCAGTGTCCGGGTTGGCAGGGAATGCCAGTGGCCTGTACACCGAGGCCGGTGAGGAAAGAGTTCAGGAGGCACTATCATCCATCTTCAAAACATACGCCGGCTACCATTGCCATTAATAATTCGATAGGTAATTAAAACACCGTTGTACATTGCACCTACCAGCGAATGCACTTCCGTGTATTTTGATTCCGGAACAAATGAAGTTTAAAACCTGAGCTTAGTGGTCTGCAGGAAATCTAAAAGCGACCCAAAGGGGGAATCTTTCAAACGAATGGCCTTCATTTGTTCTAATCATTCCTCTTACCCAATTCATCAAATGTGTTCTGTTTGGTTTGAAGAATACTTTTATAGCAGTAAATATAATTCGTGTTAGTTGAAAGTGAGGCTTGACAAAGTTTGTATTAGGTGTTTTTGTGGAGTCCTTTATCTTTCGAATACCCAATACCTTTTGAATTCATGTAGTAAGAAAAGTGTTGAAATTGCAATGTACTTGGTAAAGTGTAAGGCTTTAGACAGGGTACTAGGTGTTTGTAATCCACCCCTCATTCATTTCCGGCGCATGAGGCATGTAATTGCATTCAATGTTTAAAGATTTGGTTACATACGGAATTATTCCGGATTATGTGAATACTTGTAGTGGGTACCACCTGGCTACACTTAGTTAATCGACATTATGCAGTCCAAGATCTGCTCTTGCTGGGGATGTGCAAATTTAAATTATACTTTGCCATGCATGTATACCAAATACTAGTTGATTGAAATGGTATAATCTCAGGGTTCAACGCATTTTAGGCACCGTATCTGTAACGAGAAATTTCTTTCGATTCGGTGTCGATTAAACTGTAGATGAAAATGATATACTTCATTGCTGTGTGTTTAAAATTGAACTTTTATGACCGTTAACTGATACCCATAATTAAAAATTAATCAATACTCATCGTTAAAAGACAGGATGAAGGCAGCTCTCTAGGTAAAACTCGGCTTAACTCTCGAAAGTGAAATCCTGAGAATACCTTAATGAAATCACACCTCAAAGTCGGATAATGGTGCAACACTATGATGAATTGTAGGGAACGGTATTTTATTACTGACTCTCATTTCGATGTATTCTTCATGCATAATCATTTGAATGAAAGACACAAGAGCGCGGTGGTGTATTTATAATGGGTATTGAGATATCTTCTGTAGTTCTACCCCTGGAAATCTCATAAAACTAGATAAGCGAAGCATTGAAATACCACATAATTTTGAATGGCATTGCTATTTAAATGACTGTGCTCAAACTAACTCTCTTGAAGAGCGGGTTGAAATACCCGATGACGTTAATCCAGTTTTGATTAAAATGGCGGGTGCTTTTTTCTTGACCCTCTAAGTAATTTAGGGCAGATCTTTCTATTATGCACTTCAGTTTGAGTTTTATCAGATACACAAGATATAATAATACTCGTACATAATTTTTAATAATTTAATTCATGTCGGCTGACCGTTATATAAGACGTTCACAGTGCTATTATTACTTAGAAAAAGTTATTTTGGGGCTATGTCGAGTCGAAGTTGGTTAATTCCTCCACGATCCATGCGTGCATCGAGTAAATTACTTTTATTTGATTTATTTGTTTTCACATGATGTAGCTTTTTCCTTTTGCGATGCATCCGTATTCGACGATTTTTTACGAGGGGGATTTAAGTATTTCCGAATCATAATCTCGGAGATTGCTTAACCTTATTTCTAAGAATACTTGAATAAATTAATTAATGTCTTGTTGTCCAAACAGGCGCGTCCCCTGAGAACGCGGGAGTTGGCCGATCGAGGTTTAAGCCGCCTAATAGCAGAGAAACTTGCGCAGATACATCTCATGAAAGTTCCCATCAACAAAGAACCACGATGGCTCTGGGATACAATGGAGAGGTGAGTTATTTTCTGAGAGAAATTTTACCACGTGATTATTATGTTTTGCTCTACAACCTTAATAAACTTAATACGTTGAGAGCAAAACTCCAACGGATGTGGTAATACCTAAATAAAATAAATATTTATGTTCATATATACGTGTATCAACAGATCATGCGTGTATCCTGTATGATGATCAGATGTCCAGGATTTTGTTGTGGAATTGTGTGGATGATATTTTTTTACTAAGGAGTTTGAAGTTGATTGCTTTATTGAGGCAAGGCGTGTCTTTGGAAGGCGATGCGCGTTCAATTTGGTAAATAAGATTTTAACTCTTGTGGAAACAATATTTTAAAGAAAATATTAATTATTTCAATTATGTATTTCATTGAAATAGAAAATTCGATCAATTCGTTGACCTATTTTGCTATTTAACGATGTTATTAGCAACGATTTTGGCATGTTATTCCCACTAAATTTACGCTTGCAAAGGATTTGGCGGTGCAAATCTCATACTCGGTGCGTTCATTGAAGACTGTGGAGTACAGTTTTTTCTTCGCTGATGCTGGGAAGTGCATTCTTCACAAAAACTTGTCTCATGTTTTCAGATGGCTTGCCACTATCCACGAGTATTCGGCCAGCGGCTTAATCCCAGACGCTTCAAAATCAGCAATGCAGCGCTTTATGGGATATAATCTGAGGAAGGAGTTGGACTGGCTGAGGTAAGTTAAGGAACATATGCAGTTAAAAAAATAAGTGACCTGTTCCGAAAAATTTGACCTCACCGTATTCTTCAACAAAGCTTTTCTTTCTCAGAGGATAAATCATGTATCGGAAGGAAATTAATCACCTCCGCTGAACATCATTCTAAATGGTACATTGGCGGACCGCATCATTGTGCCCGCAACTCCCAATCAAGGCCCTCCTAAAAGCTTATGTCTCTCACTGATCCGTAAGTTAGTGACGTGTGTTAGCAAGTGATTTTTCTGGGCTCACGGACAGAGATGGATTTTAAAATATTTATTATTATTTTGCTGTCATGCTGAGAGTGGCGGAGCGTCCCGTGCTACAATGGAGGTAAAGACTTTCTTATAACTGGATACAGTTGTCTTTTTACAGAATGATCGTACTGAATTTGGAATTTAATCTGATTTAATAATACTTTAAAGAATTAAAAGATGTGTATAAAACCTCCTAATTGCACGTGATTATTGTTATACTCTAGTTATTTGCTGTTATTTCGTATTAAGTGACGGCTTGGTTTCCTGATACATTCATTTTAGTTTTTCCAGATAATTACTAACACATTATGGTTTGATGATCGTTATATTCCATCATGCACTTTGGCTCTGTGCGATATCCCACCATGAGTTTTTGCTCTACCCGGTTATGATCTCATTACGATTTGACTTTTTGCGATCATTAAATGACACGACATTGTTCACGGGATGATTGACTCAACCAAATAATTAAATTATTATAATGGAAGGAATAACTATTCTTTATTCCGAGATTTTCCAAAATACTGACATTCAGATGCTTAAAAAAGCACTTTTGCCGGCGAAACTCATAACCATCGGTTTTTGAAGTCGGTGAATGACGAGATTTTGAATTTCGCATTGCAAGAATTTCGTTGGGCATAACGGTTCTCAATTAGTTTCTGTCCCCAAAAACGGTTAACGCTTCGCCACTGGCAGTATAAATTCAAATCGGCGCCAGTAATCAGCTACTAGATGCGGCCCAAGCTGCTGTCTGAACTTGAAATAAAAGATCATTTCCTTTAGCGTTATTACATGATTTTCTCTCACCTCCCGAATACTCACTGGGCCGAGTGTGGCATCCACAGCAGATCCACTACTGTCCGTGGGTCGATATAGTCTTTTGTTGGAAGTGGCCCCCACGCCTCGCGGTACCCTCCTTAATTGATCGGTCTCCCCCTCCTAATCCCTTTGCCAAACAGAGAGTACCTGGTCTCCATTCGCTCCCCCGTCGTCTTCTGCCACAACGACCTACAAGAGGGTAACATCCTACTGAGGACGGAGGAGGGCGCCAAAGGCCCCGGGCCCCCCATGAAGGAGCTTGAGGCGCACGGGGCGTCCGTGCGGGAAGCAGACGGCGACGAAAGCGGCGGCGGAACGGGCCTCTCGGACGAGTACCGCGAGGCGGAGGAGAGGTGGTTCCACGGTCTTACGGCCTCGGGCCCGGCGACGATCGAGGAGTCAGAGGACTCGGTTCAGGGCGAGGGGGAGAGCTCCGAGGGCGAGGAGGAATGCACCGATGTCGTCGACCAGCGGCAGCTGGTCGTCATCGACTTCGAGTACTGCTCCTACAACTATCGCGGTTTCGACTTCGCCAATCACATGTGCGAGTGGATGTACGACTATAGTAACGAGAAGCCTCCCTATTTCACGGCACGGGCAAGGAATTTCCCCACCAGGAGACAGCAGGTTTGTGAGCGCCCTAATTTGTAACTTATGGGGATGAAACTCGTCTTTCTCATGGTGAAAAAAATGCTTCGAGTTCATCGACGTATAATAGAAAGTGGTGTTTGCATTCAGAAATAGTGATTTTCTGCATTTACCTTTTGACGGAGACCCTACTATGAGAAACTGATGAGTACAATTGACGGACTGATAATTAACTTGATTTTTGAGCCCGAAATTAAATACCAGCACACACCATTACTCTACTACTAGATGTCAGTTTTTACAGCGCCTTAGATTTGAAGTAATATTGGGGTAGATATTAAAATTAATTTAAAGCGTTTTCATCATTTTCATCTTAAAAATTCATAATGTTGAATAATTTATGAAAATAGAATACAATAAGGTACTAATACTAACTAATGCCATATTAATATTCATCCAGTGAAGGTTAGTAGGAGTATTACACGTGATGTAATAGGAACACCTTTATAACGGATTTAGCAGTGAAACGAAGTAAAATGTCACTGCATGACTTGCCTAACTCAAAAGTATGGTTGATCCAGGATTTGAAAACATCCATTTTTATGCAATATATTCTTTTTCCACGAATATTAAGCAGGTGTTTCAACTATTAATGACCGAGTGTAATGTAATTTTAAGTACTTTCTGCACTCATGGTTAAAAGTTTACGAAAGACAGAAAAGTTCAGCAAAATTGACAAATCTGTGACCTTCGATGGTACACCATTGGTTGTTGAAGGAATAATAATATTGTACACTACTTACAACACTACCGTTTTACATGCATTTCATGACTACTCTTGTACGTACTTACTTACGTACATACTTGCTTACATAACTGACCCCACGTATCTTTTATGACGTGTAATTTTTCATTGATTTAAAATAATAGTTTACTTACGCGAAAACGTACGTCATTTGTCGTTGTCAACTTGAAATGTTTTCAGGATAGCAATATTTGTTGCATAACTTCTCCTTCTCAGTTCAATACCTTGAGAATAAAATGAATATTTTAAGTCCTGTCAAGTGAAAATTAACATAGCTTTAAAAGTAAATGTTTCGTATTTCCTTAGAATGCGGTGGCGAAATAATGCATAACTTAGTCATAATACGAGTATACTCTCTCGAACCCCAGATATCGATGACTATTCGGAGTACTTCTGTCCGATGTTTTCAATCATCCCCCGTCTCTAGAGTGATCAGCCTGACGGTATGTGCTAATGGTTAACTTTCGAAGTAACCCTGTATTATCCCACGGCGTGTGTGATTAACTCGTGGAGAAAGTACAGATACTTTCTCTGTGCCGCTCGAGACTTTTTGGGAGGATCGGACGCCAAAGAAGTCACATAGCTCGGTTGATTCTCGGCTGGTGTCCATGGGCATTGCCCGGATTTTAAAAGAGGGACTTTCTGTGGCCTTGCGTATGGAGATTCGGAACGGCAGTAAAACACCCACCACCTGAAACAATCGGAGCATCTGCATTGCCACTTTTGTTCCGTAAAATACGGGCAGCGATCAAAACTTGGCGGTAGGAACAATCTTTTGTGCTCATGTAACCCGCAGCACAAACAAGCTCCACGGGCAATATAGATCGGAGGATGATAGAATAGATAATATCAGATTCTCGAGCAGACGGTAAAAAATGCTCCTTATCGGGGCATTTTATTGATTGATTTTGAGGCTTCCTATATGGCCAAGTTTCCTATACACACCTCGGCAAGAGTCAAAACTGCGCCTTTTTAATGATACCTGAAGAGTGCTCCACATTGACTTTACTTTCGCCAAGCAGCAGAAATCCTAGGGAAATTTGAAGATGAAAATGTCCTTGGTCGAAGTGCTGTAAGACGATTCATTTACATTGAAAGCGTGATTTACCTAAACACAATTTGTCAAAATTGAAGATGGGAAAAGAGGATTTCTCATGAATGTAAGAAAAATCTGCATCAAAATTGTGTAATGACTGCCTGTAACGTAAAAAAAGGCTTGTATTAATTAGCATCGTATTCAATCGCAGCTTTCTGTTAGCTTTCCTTCTCGTGATAGTTTTCATGGATTTATTCTTACAAATAAGTGGTGATTGCCTGTAAGTAATTAGGTTGGCGCCGCCGTAAAGTGACGACATCATCCAGATTTTGTCGCCGTAAGATTAAGTTATGTTTCCATCGAAGCACTCGAGAGTATGTTTAACGGTATTTGAGTAACGTTTATCTCCTTTATTAATTCCAAAATTTTGACTCAGGATATTTCTCATGAAATGGCATGAAGATACCGCCGGTTCCTCACTTTTGTTTCGTGAATACTAAAGGACAATGAAAGTGGAAAAAATCTCTTAACTACATATCCAGGAAAACATGATTTTATCTTATGAAGATCTATTCGAGATAAACACCTTTCGCCCAGCATCAGTGTCTTATCTTAGGAAGTTTCCTTCTCGTAATCGGGTATTGCCCATTAGTATGATGGCGAGCTTTAAAATAAAGTTTGAATGATTGGTTAATATTTTGCGTATTTATTTTTTTGAAACTGAATAATGGCCACCACCATGAGAAATAAACTATTGCTTGATAAATTTCAAAAATGTCCAAAAGTATCCCGCTTTTATACACTAAATAGCTTTAGCTATGGTATAGCTTTAATATTGGTTAGCAAACTTTGAAAGAGATTATTAGCGCAGCGCTAATTCTCATTAACGTTAATTCAGTCAATATCGAATGAAAAACTAATATTGATAATGACGCTTTTGATGACTTCAAAATTAAGTTGACGAAGGGAGAGAAAAGGTACAGATTAAGTCCAAGGATGAATTACGAGAAGCAAGCAATAGAACACGCGTTGGCAAGAAACCCTGAAGATATTGTGTAATAGGAGGGCAATAAAATAGCTTGGAGTGATGTTGCAAACCAACACTCGGATTATAAAACTCTGATAAGCATATCTGGGTTGAACTCAGGCGGAAAACGGAAAATTTTACCCAGCAGCCCTATATCTGAATTTCGTGTAAGATCGTCGTTCAAATTCCACCAGCTTTTCTAATCAATCGTTCTAATATTAAGGGTGACTTCTGGTCATATTTTAATTCATGAACATGAAGGCTACTATTTCAGGTTACCACACTTGGCTAGCAGACCAAATACTTCCTAGTTGGCACTTGTTATGAAATAATCTGATAGATAAGATACGACCACCTCCCGCTTCCATACCCACTTACTGTCGTACGTGTTAATATCATCCGTCGGAAATTCAGTGCATCAAATTACTAAAATTAATTCATCAAACTTAAATATCCTTGTTTTTAAAGACTATTTTTCTTCTTGTTTCCGGAATCAACATTACGTAGTCGATGTAATTGCAGTTTGGTACTTTAACACGGCACGCTCTTTTACGTGTACTATTTTTCGGTTACAAGTTTAAGGAAAGCTCTAATAATTTTAGACAACAAATGGAAACTATGTATGCCATTAGTTCTAAGTTTAAATTCTTAAACGCCATAAGTTTTGCCAAGTGCTAGAAAACTGGTTTAATGTGATACAGACATGCAAATTGACGTGTTTTATGTTCACACATAACAAATCATTTCTGCCAAAATTGACACGCGTTGTTTGTCTGTGATATTCTAGTGGTATTAGTGATGTCTTCTTGAAGATTGTACATGGTTTTGAGCCCTCAGGGGGATGTGCAGTATGCTAATGTACGGCATATGTGGTGTCGCCTTATTCAAATACACCATATTAATCATAGGAGGTATACATTGGGTGAGAGAACGCATAAAGATCGAGGTAGAATGGTAATTCACCACAAACGTGTCTTATGGCTCAGGAGCGGTTCGTCACTTGGTACCTGGAGGCCTTGAGGCGGGAGGCGGCCGTCCAGGGTGTGCAACCGCCCCTTCGGTGGAAGAAGTCCCGGCAGTCGGACGCGGAGACGAGCAGCGAGGAGGCAGAAGGGCGGGAGGCGTCGTGGGACGACACCGCTGCGGCCCTGGACGACACCGAGGAGGTTAAAGCGCTCCTTTCGGAAATTCAGGCCTTCACCCTCGCCTCGCACTTCTTCTGGGCGCTTTGGAGCATAGTTAATGGCACAGTATCCAGCATTCCTTTCGATTACTGGGTGAGCCATATTCATTAGCGGCAGTCTTTCTTTTAGTGTGACCAAAACAAATTACCCCAATTTTGGTTTTTGCGTCGATACCGGAAAACATAACATGCCTTGCGGCACCATTTCATTAGTTCTTCTGTTAATAGGTATTTTGAGATTATCCATACTGTTGACCAACCAATTATTTCGGTAATATTTACGCCAGAGCCTATTAGGATGCGATAGAGTGACCAGATAACATGCCGCTAATGGTGAATTATTTAAAAAATTTTCTGTTCCCTCATCATTAATTATCTTTTGTATTAGTAAGTCTATTGTAATGTATTGCTGTGTACTTCTGGAACGCATTTTATGCGTATTTCCAACTGCTCTCAATTTGGTGTCCAACTTCAAGAATTCAGTGCTCCACTGCCATCATAATGATCAAACCGAAGGTTAACTTTGACCAGTGGGATAGACTTGCCTTCTACTAACCCTGACGTGATGTTTAAAATACACGGAACTGAGGATAGGGAGATATTTACCTTCTCTGTGCCAACTGCGGTTTCTCTCAAGCTGAACAAGCAAATCGCTAGAATTTTAACTGGTCGTGTTGAGATTCGCAAGATTCTTAAACGAAGACCCTCTTGATAGCGGTCCCATTACTTCCTAAGCTAAGATTCTCCTCGACACCAAATCCTATCTGCTACTAATGGTAGACAAATGTATCAAAATGGCGGGATTTCGTGACTAGACATGAACATTAAATTTACGCAAGAGAAATGATTTAGGCCACAGTATTCTCCACCTCGTCTCAGGAGAAAAAACTTGCAATATTTATTTAAATACGAGGAAATTCTGTTATAGAGTAATGTTATTTCCTTTCTTACCCCCAACACAAGTAACATTGTAGTCTTCCATCGATATACATAGACGGAGAATCACCATGTCAATACATCAGCAAATTAACCACGGTGTCATTTTTGTTTGCTAATGTTATAGATAACCATGGAAAATTCAAGAGTCAATTTTTCCGGACATAGAAAATAATTTTGATGGTTACATGTCGCCTATTTCAATTCAAATTGGACTGCACCGTTGTACCCGCCGTTTGGTCCAGCATCTTCAGTTACGACTCGAATCTTCATTAATAGGATACGTATGATATACGTCGATTAGCATTTTTACCTTTCATCCTATGAAGGAGATGCGCCTAGGTGGACTTGTAAACATAGCGAGAGTTTTTACGAATATATATTTTGTATGAAATTACAAAAACACATACTTTTAAGATCTCAAGAAATTCCATGCTTAGACATATCCATTTATTATTATTCTGTTTTTTATGTGTGCGTATTAAAAGGATAAATGAATATTAGCAATAAAAATAATCGTATTATATAGCACGATTTAGTAATGGGCATTGTGGCAATTTTAAATTTGTTCAAAATATTAGCATTTTGATGAAATGAATTAGTACGTGTAAATATTTGCATACTTTTTGCGTAAAAATACCGAGAATGTAGTTTTTATGATATATATAATTTATGAAGTAAGATCTGGTGCTTTCCCGGCGTATTTGCTTCATGAAGGGTTCTAGGGTCTTCCACCGGGTCAGGGGTTCCATGTTGGCCGACGTTTCGATGCCCGACTCGTGCATCGAAACGTCGGCCAACATGGAACCCCTGACCCGTTGGAAGACCCGAGAATCGTTCATATATGATTCAATAAAATATGTTGGTGAAATCATTGAGTAAAATTAAGTTTCGGAAAAGATAATGGAGTAATCTGGATAAAAACTGAACATTGAAAATACCTTGAGCATATTTTTATAATTATTTTTCAGGAGTACGGTGAGGCTCGCTTTCGTGCCTACTTCAGGCACAAGCGGAGGCTGTTGGAAGAGGGGACCAACTCTGATCAGGGATCGGCTCAGTCGTGAACGGGACCACCACGCTTGACTCTTTCCCCGTTTGTGTTTTGCTGGTGGGATCCAATGGCTCAATTTTGGATAATCTCGACGGTCAATGGCAGTATATCAGGGCTGTGCTTTGGACGGTGCTGGACGATGTTTGCGTTTCTGACTCATTTTGGTCATTCCATGCTCTCTGGGGTGACGGATTGCATTGTAATGAATGTACCTTGAAGAATTTGATGGCCTATTCTAAACAAAATTCTTCATTAAAATGTTTTCCCATTGATCTGTGATTAGGGAGAGGGATGATTTTGCTGAATTAAAAAATCAATTGATTTTTGCCTACACTTTCGCAGTTCGCATCGCCAAGTAGTCATTTGATGCGGTGTTAAAATGACGGGCAGTAGTATTTCACTATCAATGGATGTTTGTCGTTGTGATGGTGTGGTTCACCTGTTTTTTTTTCAAGGAAAACTCAAGAAACAATGCGTGTAAAGTTTGAAGGTCTCAAGTGTGGCATCGGGTAGAATTTGTACTTACCTAGCTTGAAAGCTATCCTTTCATATTGTAATCTACTTATTAGTTTATTAATCCTCCTAATGAAAGTTATGAAGTGCCGAAAGGCCGTAAAGTGGACTATCTTGTTCAAAAAGTGGTAATTTTACTGTCTGTTGATGCTGTAGGCAAAAGCTGATTTTAAGCTCCTACTGCCATATATTTGACAATTATCCTTCGGCTATCATTTGATTTTTTGATTGCCCGGCGAGGATGCATCACAGCGAATTACTGGAAGTTATACGCAAATTTCTTAAATTTTTTCGGGACTCAATTCTCTCCCAATTCTCTGACTTGATATTCATTCGCGTTTTCCTATGTTTACGAAACTAGAGATTTGTTTCACATTCCATTGAAATCATAATTTAGTAGTAAAAAATCAACTTCTGAATACGTGGCCATGAAAAGTGTTGGAGATAAAATTGAACAGGTATTATTTTATAGAACTTATTTACCTGAAAAATTAGACTAGCTTGTGTGAACTAAATATTTCCGCCGACATATCGTAAAAGAAAACTCAAACGCAGAGGAACATGTATGCATGTACTGCAGTAAATCTAACCAAGGTGTTGACATTACTCCCGAATTTTGGACATTGTATTATATTTATGCCCTGTGCAAAAATTTGGATGAATTGGCTATTTTTGTGGTATTTGTCGTGATAAGTATCTCGATAATGGTGCTAGGTAAAGTCAGAAATCGTGTATTTATACTACGTTGTACATGCATATACGAAGTATTTTATTCTTGAGCCTTGTCATCTCTTTTCCTGGGCCAAAAGATCCTGGAAAGATAATGAAGTAATATTCAAGATATGTGATTCCAGTACTTTGCGGAAAGATGAGACGGCGTAATTAACTTATTTTCTACAAAATAAATCTTAAAAAAAAAGATATAAAGAAGACTAAACCATCCATTAAATTTATATGTTTACAGTCCTTTTTAGATGCTTAAATGTTAAATTGTTATTTATTGGTTAAAAATTGTTAGATAAATCTTTGGAAGGAGATTTTGGATTACGGTGCTAAAGTTAAATATAATTCGAACTCTCTTTTCCTTCAGCTTTTCCATCGCTGTGATCTTGCACCTACATCTCCGTAAATTTAAGAGTCGTTAAAGTAAAGTCGAAATTCAAAGAATTAACATTAAAAAATTAGGTCATTCATGTTGTTTATGATTGTTTTATATTCTGGAAGGAGAGGGATGTTTACAAAGTATTGACGCAAAATTCTCTGTGGTTTTGTGCAGATGAGTGTCACGGATTCGGTGCTTTCCTACATAAATATATTGATAGTCTTTCGGCATAGAAATGTCGATGATCACTTGACGAAACGTTTTTGAATAAATATTATCCCTAAAACATAATCCAATTAATTCTAATCATTCCAGATTTTTTTTGAGAATTACGTTTAACTTTTGAAGGAAATCGCTCCTTTTTTCATTAAGGATGCATCAGTTCATATTTTTCTCAAACTCGTTCATCGGTGCAATATTTGTCAAAGTTTATATCACTGATAGCGCACGATTGATTGAAACTATTTTTTTCGTGTTTTTTACATTGATTAGCATTATACTGATTGCAATTTAGGTGTATGTGGTGCTGGTAGACTTCTCTAGGTTTAATCAACTAATTACTTTCCTACTAGTGATTAATTACCGCTCTACATTTGGAATTACAATTAAAATTTGGTAATTCTTTACGTACACAATGTTTGCTTGGTGCTTAGTTCAGCCTTGATTTGGTCAGTTCTAAATTTCCAAACAATATTGGCACTCTTGATCATGTGCCACCTCTATGATTTCCATTTTGCTGCTTATTCGATGCTTACAAGGTGCTCATTGTTTAAACTTCCCGAATTATTCTGCTAGCAGTGGAACTTGCCTAGCAATGTGTCTACTTTATTTAACCTGCGAATGGAAATTCATGCAAAACTATTTTGCATTATTTCAAAGCAGATTTATATTTTTGTATAGCAATTACTACTTTTACTGTTATAATTTTCAAGACTGTCGCATCAAAAAAATGGATGCGAGTTGTTATATGAATCCTTAATCCTTATTGTTTTTGTTTCTTCCAGAAATTGCTTTCGATATGTATAAATATATTGGTTGCATAAGATGTGCCGATGTTCATAATAAATTATTATGAGCTGAAAAACATTGGCTACTCAAATAATTAAGCCATGTTTTTTATCCTTAGCTTTCCTAAATTCTTGTGTCATACCAAGTCGAATTAGTGGTGAAGTTTAGGGCGAAAAAGGAAAACGGCACTGGCACCTTTGTAACTTCCAAATTTTTTATGAGATATATTCTAAAATTTATACCCAAGACAAAAGTCTGACGATAGATGCATGCGGAAGGACTGTTTTGTCCACTTGGTGCTGGCACGTTGACAGAGTAGGTTGAGTGAGAGGAACAGTCACAGGGAAAACGATGAAATTTTTCTGAGAAGAAGAATATTCACTAATTTGAATGTAACAACATGTCGATCTCAACCGTCCTTTCCCCAATTCAAAATATTTGACGGTTTATGGAAACCCCTCTCTCTTTTGAGATGGGGAATAACGAGCTAATTTCGTATGGCAACAAGTATCTTAACGGAATGCCTGCTATTTTGTAACCCTTTATCTATACTTATATTACACTAGAGGATTCGAATGATGGCATTTGCAGTTCTTGTTTCCGATTGACTGCAGACTTACTAATTTTTAATCTGGGTTGTTCCACAATGAAGTCTGGAATCAGCCATATTATACGCCACTTTGGTGTATAATTTAATGATAATATTATTTAAGAGTCACAGATTAAGAATCAAGTGTTACCATAGTTTCTGCCTGTATTAAAGAGCCTGCGCCAGTAAGATTCATCTTTTATCTAGATCTAAGGAAACGGGTCTTAAAGGTTATGAGCGATGTAACCTTTACATAAACCATTCCACCTTTACAAACCCCGCAAACATACTCCTGGGTGTTTTAGTGTAATATGGGACAGTTGTCCAATGAAAAAATATTCACCGTGAATCGAGTTGTAGCTTGGTCACATATTGGCACGAATAAGGCTCATATCTTCTTTACTCTGATTATTCATGATAAATCAAGCACCATTTATTAACTTTTCGGGAAAATTCAATGAAATGTAAATGAAGTGTTTGTGATGTAATTTTGGCTGTGTCCCTTCGAGTGATATTCGCTTTTTTGAACGCATTCAGGACCATTCTCGTAAATCAACGCTCGTCATCCATTCAGATGTCTGGGATAAATTCTGATAAAATTGCAATGTCAATTTCAAATTATTTATTCGCAAGATTTTACGATCTGTGTAAACATTACGTTCAGGAGTGATGAGTAATGTTCTGCACATGTAAAATGACATTAATCTGAGGTTCTAATGCATGGTTCGACATGTCGCTGAGGATGAGCGATTCTTCCGAACCACTTGTGACGATGTTGTAATGCAAAATATATAAATTTGTGTCAGAGCTGACTACTACCAAATTTAATTTTGATCCAAGCAGAAAGAGGCAAGGAAGCACTCAAATAGAAGTTTCCAGAAAACTGAAGTTGAAAAACATTCATTTGTCTTGGGACTTAAACGTATTTTACTAATCGATGCCCTTGAGATTTTTTATGGTATGATCGTGGTACTTATTCTCGTTGTGGGGTCAGTCTCCTAGTCCTAAACGAGAGGAGACAGTTCTTCCCTTAAGGAACGATGCCTTTCACTAAGAATCATATCATCTGGTTGGGAACAAATATTCCCAAAATTCGAAAGGGATTATTATTTGCATGAGGCGTTTAAATAAAAAAATCGATTGACGTTCAATAGAAGAAATTCGTAGTACACACAAGTTCTTTAAAGTTCACACAAATTCTTTCGCTGTTCTAAATTATTTGTCCTCCGTAAAACTTTGAGAGTTTTCCAAAAATGTCTATCACAAATATTAGCTCTTACCCCTTACAAATTCCACTTAGAAAGGTAAGTTAGGGGTTACGGAAATGAGAGCCTTCCATTTCTGCGTCCACATTTATTTACGTCGGTGGAATCGTTGTAAAATACGTTTTTGTGTTCGTTATGGTAGCAGTCCAGCAGTGCTTCTCAAATATAAATGTGTTCGATGGTTAGCATATATCCCTTCAGGCCCAAGAAGATGGTCACACTAGATGTAGACTCAGCCAAATTCTATGTTGTCCGTGGATATACCTTAAGTTTCTGTAAGCATGTATGCACATCTGTAACTAGCACAGAAAAATAAAGATACTAAAATTCATCCAAGAGGGTAAGTTTATTTGTTGCGTTAGAAGACATCTTATTTCGCAGTAATGTTTTCTGAAAGTACAGATTATTTAATTTTTCAGAAATTACTGAATTATTTTCTTTCTTAATCCGTTTTCAATCCTATTCTGTGGTCATTTGTCCTAATCCCGCATGTTTTGTGCACTTCCATATGTCCGCATAGCCCATGGAGTTAGTGATTTGAGTATGAATAAAAAAATTATATATCGACTGAATATCTAGATAATTCAAAGACTTCAAGTGTGTTCGCAAAAACTTAGAAAACCGCTATTCGATTACTGTGGCCAGCCCTTACAACACTTTGGGTCTATTGTTAATATATTGTGCTGTTCATAGGTACCGGGAGACGCCTAAGAGACCTGTGCAAATATTTTACTTCCAGTGATATATAGCATTACCAACGTTGAGACATTCGTCTCTTGGACGCTGATTATGTTGACTGTCATGGCAACTATGAACTAGTGGTTTCAACTGTTCACCTACTATGACCCTTGAACGTCCAAAGTTTCATTAAAGGTTTAGGATGTAATTACTATTGTGAAAAATATACGTATAAATTGGACTTAATACCATTTGGTGTTAAAAAAACCTAATTTCGGAGTATCGGACAGCAATTTTGAATTATATCTCTTCAATGACGTAGTGCGTGCGTGTAATAAATGAAACGTTATCTTTGGTACGGATGGAGGACTAAAAAATATTTCATTTTTTAGGAGATCTACTCCTTCTACCGGTATGAGTGGAGATCATGACGTGAAATATAGTAGAAAATCATACAACAAGCCTTTTAAAAGTTACTCCAATGGATATCTATGACTGTGCTAAAATAACTGTTCAATAACGAATATTTAGTTGTCCTTATCTGAATTCTCGAGTCAAGGCGCATGTCATATCAGTTGCTAGCGACATTATCATGCGAATTATAGAATATTATTCCCTCCCTCACGATCGTGTCGTGGAGAAATTAGATTGAAGGAATGAAAACGAGATAGCCGTGACCGTAAACTTGATTGGCACCAGGTTGAAAAGGGGGAAAATAAAAAATGTTACAAGTAAGGGGAGGAATAGGGAACACATACTAGGTCACTTGGGTGTGTTTGAGAAACAGTGATCCACGTATACCTCAACCACACACAAAAAAGGCTAATATTAATAGCAAGAGTTTATACTCGTATATTACAAAATTTCAACCACTCGCTCACTAGGGTGGGTTAAGAAATAACAGTCACTCTCGTGAATCGCATTCACAAGTACACTCGGCCAAGAGAATTCTTAACTGAATTTTGAGGACCACGCGCCTTCTTAAAAGATAAATATATGATTTCTATGCATTTATTCATTATTTTTATTTTATATTACAAGTTCAATTAAAATAAATTAATTCCTCGTAGCGATTAAAAAAAAACGCTTTGGGACTGTGCTTGCTTGTTTAAAGGAGTGGGCTCAAATGGTATGATTCAATTAATTCACCTGCATCGAAAGAGGGCGACCTCCAAATCGCACCTGATTGAGGTGTACGTATATGAATGAGAAATGTAATGTCTTCAGATCTCGCATTCCGGCCGATTTTGCACGATTATGAATTTCACTATGAATTCGCAGTACTCCAGTGCTCTTAGTGTAATATCGGGTTCTCCAGATGGCATGGTACTTGATAGGTAGAGAGTTCATCTGACATCACTGACCGGATAATCTACATCTGGATGGTACTCCGAAAGCCACCGCTAGGGTTTGTGGCACAGTGGCATTCAACCCCAGGGCATGCAGCATTAAAAATTAAGTTTTTATTAATTTTTATTTACAATATATATGCAACATAAAAGAAATGATATATATCATGATAACTTGCTCAGTTTCTCAATTTAGTGGGACTCATTTCGGGTTAAAATCCGGGTGATACCTTAGGAAACTCCCAGCCAAACCTAAGGTGTAATTTTCTGGGTACTATAGCTTCTTGAGAAACTGGAGGCGGCATAGTAATTGTGTCCCGACCCTGGTGTGTAATTTTCACGCGCTGTAGGGTTTAGGACGTGGTACTCTCTGCACCTTCAATTATGAAACCAATCTTTGAGTTGATTGTATTAATGTTTTAGTTGATCAGCTTAATTATAACATTAATCATTGAAAAAACCGTTAGTATGCCCAAAAGTTATCCGAAACTCAAAAATATCCTAATCCGAATCCAAAAAATATCCAATCAAATATCCAATCCGTATCCAAAACTCAAAAATTATCCAGTCATGTTACCTACTAGAAATTATGTACGGGTTTGACTTTATTTTTCGCGAAGAGAGTAATTCTTAGCCATAACTTCTATGAATTTAAACAGTTTGCTGGACGCAAGAAATCAACAATCATCATCCCCTCTTCATTTTTCTTTCTACAGTCCTCCGTTTCGACTGAACTATAATCATGAGTCAATAGGTGATCATCATAAATCCAAGTACACTTAAAAATACTTTTCATTGTTCTACAATTTGAAAGTGTTGTTGCTTCTTTTGCAATACATGAATCAAGAAGATCATCATATTTTAATTAAAATGCAGGGGCATGTGCCCACTAGTACAACTTTCCTGACCCTAATTTGCTCCACTTAAACGGCCGTCCGACCATAAAGAGAACTTATGAGAACAATTTCGGGAAATATGATATCCAGAGGAAACATTTTTGTCGGAATTCATTCATTTCTTTATTCTTAATCAACATAATATGTCTCTGCGACTTTTATTTTTTCTTTTTCTGATAATATCTCTGTCATTTTGTTTTGTTTTTACGTGTTGATGTTCGTTATTTGAAAATAACGTCTCCAGTGTGCCTTTTGAGCTAGGTGGTACGAAATACTAACTGGTAGCAATCTTGGTTAAACGTTAATATTTTGATTTTTTGGTATTTGTACGGGCTTAATTTTAGGATACATTACTCCGTCTTTTGTAATAACATCATACTTCGCAGTATTGGCCAATGTTGGTGATTGATGCAGTCGTCTGAAGTACTGGCAATACATTTTATACACCAATATATGGATGGTTTCTATTGAAAAGTGCATCAGGTTTTCACGTCTGACATTTTAATTGGTAACATCGGCATTTCATTCGAAACACTTGAACGTGTCTACCCTTAAGCGAAACCCAGAGATCCATTGAAAAGGCGCGAGGGAGACATTATCAGATCATCGGCATTGAAAATAATGAGGAGAAAGTCTGCAAGAGAATGCTTCTGTTTATTAAATTCCACTACGTTCCGACAAGTGACATTTTCAATTATCCCATTAACTTCGGCCGTGGCAAACGCGAGCGAGCTCTTCAGTCGTTCGATCGAGGCTTTGGTAGACTCTTCCAGAGTAGACTCTTCCCTCCTGTTGCACCGCTTAGGGGGAGGGACGGGGACCGTTATCGATTCCTCCCACTTGCTCCTTCCCCACCCCACGCCCACCCTCACCCCCTCCCTTCCCACATCTCCGCCAAGGGCTCCAACCCTCGGCGGAGGATCCTTGACCTGCGGCAATGCCATTTGTTTGGACTTCGGGGGAAAGTCATACGCGCATCACCCCGAGTTTCGGAAGGGGGGGGGTCGGAGCGAGGCTCCTTCCGCATCGTGAGCGGCGGGGGCGGTCGAGGGGGGAGCGGAGAGGGAGGCGTGCTCACCGCGTCATCGGAACGACCGCCACGATCTATTCTCGACATCCGCCTCCGAAAAAATCCCAGATTTGAGCCATCGAGTAGGTATATCCGACCTTCCTCCCACCCGCCGCCCTCTTTTCTCCCGTTTCACGTCTGCCCGAATTCCTCTCGCGAGAGAGCGAGCGGGCTGGAGCCCTCGCGGCCAGAGAGCTGGGGAAGAAGACCAACACAATACATAATGGCATGCGGTTCGCGCGTCATCGCGAGGGCACCCGAGCGGTGACGACATCATGGTGTTTATTTCGCCGAGTTTACCGTTCCCAGGGGGACGCGAATCGACGACGCGCGTGGTTACACGACGTGTGTGGTTTCGGTGTGGTGGAATCGAGTAAATCTCCATTCCCTTTAACGGAGGACAAGTACTGGCTCCCCTCCAACAACCCCTCATACCATTTACCTCAAGAGAAGTGTCACCCACGTTAGTAAATACTATATGTTGCGAATTTCTCAACAATTGTCAAGCGCAATTTGTCGGAGGGGTAGGGGGACTGTGTGGGCAGAGCGTATTTTCTACATTTCTGCATAAGGTACAAGGAAAAGGAGAGATTTTCTAACTCGGTTCTTGCTCAAATCCACCAATAGATGAATGAATAGTGGAGGTAATAAATGGAATAACCATCCAAGTTGAGCAATAATCAAACGTTTATCATTTGAATCAGGGGGAAAATAATAGTCAGCAATAATCTCAATAATTGATATTAATATTACTTCTGTGATCCAAAGAATATTAAAATATATTGCATTGAGTTATCGCTAATCAACTTCGATACGTTTACAGGGAAAGCATGCTTTGGAGAAATGAAGAAGGAAATGCACATATGGTAGGACAGACAAAAAGACATTCTTCCGGTATGTAGAAGATAATAATAGTCCTGGAGCGTCCGAGACCTACCTTTTATAGGTAGAATACCTTGAATGGATGAAACAGGAAAAACAATGTGTTTTCAAAAAGATAGCGAAATACATGATAGATAACTTATATCTACGTTACTCAACGCCTCGAAGAAGTAGACTTAAATTGAACAGCGTTGTTTTACATAATTGATAACGTCTTATCTTACTGAAGTGTAATGAAGAGATGCGTCATAGTTACAAGGGAGGCGATAAAAGTCCAGGAATTATGATAACCCAGATGAGAAATATTGATGACTCTGTTTAACGTACTCGTTTTCTGGCGTCAAAGCAAAATATACGTCAGCTATTACTGGAAATGACACGGATAAGAAGGGATCGCACTGCGTGCCCACCTCTGGAGTTAGGAGCCTGCTGCTTCCCTTTGTTTGCAAGTAGTGGAAATTTTCCCAAACGCATTTCCAATCGAAGCATGTGGGTTTTGGAATTGGGTATAAGAAAATGGAAAAGGAAATAGATTCTGTCGTCGCAAAGGTCACGAGCGGGGGGGGGAGGTCGATAATGTGAAAGGGAACGAGGAAATCACGATCGCGCAGTAAATATCAAATGAAAAAGTCAGCAGGATGGCAATAAATGTCACTCAAAAACATATCGTGTCCCGGGAAACAGAGTTTAAAGGCAGGGACTGAAAATGGTGCACAAACAAGCCCTATTTTGACACAATTGATTTAGGAATTGCTTACATCCCCTTATAGTAAGTACTCACCTACCAATTGAAAATAAAAACTGTCTATTCGATCTAGTCTAAATAAGTGCGGTAAATTTTAGTCAATATACTACCATACTGTAGTGAATCGTTAAAAATATCAAATCCGCACCGAAGAGAGCTATCTTTTGCACGGATAGTGTTCGCTTCTATTTCGTAAATTCGAATTTTTGGATGAATCGTAGTTCATCACTTTTCCGAAATTCACCGGGATGACAAATCAAAGTCTCCCTCCAATATTTTGGCAGGAATTGTTTAATTTAATATTCAGGTAAACCACACAAGTTAGCATTATAAGCTCCAAAAGCTTATAAAAAAATAAATACTAAGAGGAAAAAAATTCCTTCGTTGAATTCCGTCAACAAAGAACATGCTTCCAAGAATACGTTTATTTAATTATGAGAAAAGTAAAATATGCAAAAACGTTCACGGAGCCAATTCCGGTTTCTGAAGGAAATACCATTTGATAACACAAGCTAATGTGTTTCCAAATCACTAACACGACTTCAAATGTTTGTCGAAAGACAAAATTCTGATGCAAAGATTGCGACTCACAAAGGTATGCCTATTTTTCGAAGAGATTTGACTTTGCGGATCCTGATGGCTAGAAAAATTGAAAACTAGACAATGTGTTAATTTCTCGAAAATGGAAATGGATGATAACAGGAGACGCCTCAGCATGGAAAATATGGTGTTGACGATAAGTGATCCCCGCTTAAGTATGCCAGGTGGGTGAATCAGGAAAGTAGCTTAGGATCGGGATTTGAAGGAAGCACGTGTAGGTGACGGCGGGTGAGCAAGGGGGGAAATAGGTGAGTGGTAGATCAAACTTGGAAAGCAAATTACTAAGAGAAAATAAAGAACACGGAGGCCAATTCATTTACATTTGATGGAAAAGAAATGTTCGAAGGCGAAAGAACAATAAAAATTCTATGTCTCGCTCTTTTGAGTTTCTTTAAAAATGTAATATTCTTCCTCGTTACAACCTCTGCTTGAAACAGCAATACATGAGCCGAAAAGGGAAGCCTTGGAATAACAGATTTTATACATTCCTCCACCTTCTCCAAGAGCAACATTGTGAGGAATCTTGCTATTCAGTATAGTGCCCAGATTAACCATCATCATCACGGGTTGGCGATTCTAGGGTTCGTTTGTAGTAGCTCTCCCGACTATCCCCTGCCTTTTCCTGCCTATCTCTTCAATTATAGCTCTTTTACCGACATTTACCATCACCTGCTTCTCGTAATTAATCCTTGGATTTCCTCTGTTATTTTACCCCTCCAAGTTTCCTTCAATTATGAGCTACAGTAAAATTTCGTGCCTTCGTGCTCTCTTCGCCCACTCCTCCAAGTACTTTTTCATTTCTCTATACTAACTATATTATTCCAATATTTAACTTATTTTATTACGGAATATACCACAAATGAAGGATGGAATTCGTTAAAAACTGATGTTGCATGAGGTGTAATTGATACAATTGGCGTCATTTTCTAAACACCTTTTTTGTTTAGCTTATTATTTGATACGCCGAGGCAAGAAGGACGATTTTGGTTTGATTTATTCAATGGGCAATTGATTTAATCAATTGATGCAATTATTTACCATTTTAATTCTCTTTTTTCTCATTTGGTGAGAAATTTTGTCTTCATCAAGTGAATTGTTTCGATAAATCATGAAGTTGCCCTCACTAATCCCTTTGGCGTGTACATTCAAGCATTCAACAAAAGAAAACTATGTGTTGGTTCCCAGTTAAAAAAATTAGTATCCTTGGATGGACCAGATAAGTCAACCCTAAAAATACTGGACAGCATTGATTTTACCAAATGTGCTCAGGGGTAAATAGAAAATATTTATTTATAAAAATAAATAAAACTCTTAAATAAATATTTAGAAAATATTTATATAATAGTTTTACCTCCCATGTTACTAAATCTTCTGCTTGATAAGAATATAACTAATTTCTAAACGAATAGCTTTCATAGTGAGTCTGAGTGTAATCAGTGGTGCTTAAATAAATAACTCAAGAGCATGTAAGAGCATGAGAATAGGAAGATGACTCTGTTTAATTTTGTCGTTTATCTAAGTGCTTTCTGTGTAAAGTATCTGTTTACCAAGTTAGATGCGATACTTTGACGACGTATTCGAACTGAGAAACCCAGAACCCTGGAAATAACCGATATTAGGGCTATGGGAAGTAGCCCCCAAATTTAAACGCTGTAGCTTCTGCAGTATTTTGATCTTTAGGATGACCACAACACTGTTGAAAGTTTTGCAAGCGAGCATTCCATTATTTTGTTTGCCAATGCCATAAGAATAAAATGACAGACTCTTCATTGCCTTTTAACTCCAAAATGTACTTGGGTTCGCACGGAATACGGGTTTCTTATTTTATGATCAATGATAACTGGGTGAAAGTTTTCTACAAGAATCATCACAAATACATCCTAAAATGTCTAAATGTTTACGATTCACTCTTGAAACATGTGAATTTTCAGGCAGTGAATTTAAAATCAGACTAATGGGTTGAGAATACGCGTTAAAAGATAAAAGAGATTTTCTAAGAGGAGAAAAGA
Organism: Hetaerina titia; assembly: GCA_037158775.1. Classification (NCBI taxonomy): domain Eukaryota; kingdom Metazoa; phylum Arthropoda; class Insecta; order Odonata; family Calopterygidae; genus Hetaerina; species Hetaerina titia. The sequence continues at coordinate 113,212,532 of CM073770.1, forward strand.
TGGTGACGTGCATTCATTTGGAATACGACAAGGGCTTAAAATAAATCGTCTTTGGTGGAAGTTTTCAATCGTTTGGATTTTGAATTTATTCTGATAATCCTCTTGAATATTTTTCTCGGCGGTCACACATGAGGTGGTGCCTGAGTGATTCGATGTGGCAACGTTGTTCTGGTCCGGAAAACCCCCCGATATTCATAACTGCGATTCTGAAACGTATTTTAGAAGCGAAGGAGGCACTTCCGAGTTTCGGTGCTTACGGAGGACGGGAGTGGGGTCGGACGCACGACTATAATTAAAGCTAGCGCAATTCGTGGATTTCGGTAGCTAATGTATGTTTACTTTCCCAAATGACTTATGCTGTGCGGGACGGCTGAAGTAAGGAGCATATTCTCGTAGAAAGGAGAGGTGCAATCATAAATGGTGAGAAAGATCAATTTCTGGCATTTCGCCACATTAAAAATATCGCTCAGGCATGTTATAATTATTTACAATTAGCAAATAAGCTGTAAGTTGTTAAGCATTTTTTTTACGTCCCATTCCATATATTATATATTTTTTTAACAAATACATCTCAAGTAAATTGAAGTAATGAATCACTTAGTCAAAACCTAACTTGGGGTTGATTAATATTATGAGAAGGATGTAATAAATAGGAGATACTGGACTTAAATTAACTCTGAAAGCTCCTTTATGTAGCGGAGAAGTATAAAAGTAAACAGGATAGCATTCCTTTAAATGAAAAAAATGATCCGTCGCATAGTGACTTGAAAGCAATGACAAAATACGAGTACCTTACTTATAAAAAAGGCAAGCTGAGGGATATGAATAGAATAAATTCAGATCCGAATAATAGGAAGAGTGTTTTATATTTTGAGGTTTATTTTGATGGTGTAAATTATTGTTATCACTATACGTGATTTCGTTATATTATTATTCCTTAGAGATGACGTTGTCCTTGACTTTTAACCCCGACAAGAAGCGAAAGACCACACTATCAGCATGCTCTGTTAACACGAGAGTGAACTGTCCTGCAAACAGTCTATATCCATAACTGCGAAAGAGACAAAGTCGAGAGCAGAATGATGTAGGCAAACGCGTAATATTTTAACAGGCCATTTGGTTTTGCTAATGCGAGAAAAGGTGTCCTATCCAGAATACTAAAATGCAACATGTTAATATGTTGATAAAAATGTATCATGTGGACAATGTTGTGAACCAGAGAACTAGGAAATGCAAACGAGAAACGACAATTAATGAATTAATCTATTAAAGGCGTTGAAATAATTTTCATTCGGAACTGATGAAATAATGAGGGAATAAATCTAGTTTTTCGTCATTTCAACGTTAGCGAAACACATGTTACATCACGATATTACTTTCATCCCACAGTCATGGCTTGACCTTCATTTTAGGCTGTGAGTACTTATGTCACCGAAATAGCTGAAGAAGCGAAAATAATTAAATATTTATGTAAAAATACAATAGAAAAGAAAAGAGGCTTCGACAAACAGAGATGATTTTCAGCAAATGGTTAAGCACCTTGCTTTGGGCGAAGAAAAGCAATCACATTCTTATCTATGATTTATCCTTTCTGAGATTTCGTGCTACGTGTCCGTATAGTTTTACGCTCCTCGTTTCTGAAATAGTTCAATATTCATTTTTCCGTTCTTCGGTCTAATTACACCATCTCAACTGTGCTTTGGAAAGAATAAAAGAGAATTACTTCTTTACGGAGGCCTTTAGACTAACTAAATCAGTCAAACAGCTCAAAATCACGGTTATATATCGGTGCCAACGATTTGTCAGATCGTTGTAGTTTACTGAAGAAAAGTTTTCATTCTGTAAACTTAATCAACAGAATTTAAATTCCATTTCTCGTAGCAATGAAATTCTCATTTTTATATTCAAGTTGATTTTACAATGACTTGATTGATAGGAGCAATGATTGGTAGGAAAATAATTTCATGAGAGAGAGAGAGAGATTACAAGTTTCCAAAGTTGGTATCAAAAAATCCAAAAGATTAGAAGTCACCTCGGTGACTTTTTAACCTTTTAAGTTGAAAAAATACTAATGAGTTTGTGCCATGGCACACGCCAGACGACAACAAAGGGAAGCCCAAAGCTATCAATGGCAGTATGCCTTCGAGGAACCTATTACGCGCGTGGATACCACGAGGCGAACGTGCCCGCCTCAGTTTTCAAAACACTGACTTCTAGGAAAGAGCACCCTAAGAGTGTCGCATTTGAGGTAGAAATGCGAAGCCTTAGGGAAACCGGATGGAGTGGGCAATGTGCGTATGAGCGAAGGTCAAGACTGTGGGCTGCGCGCGTATGACGTCTGCTGCTGGCAGCCACTTTAATTGTGATTCAAAGCGCTTACTTCGGCGGAAAACCCACCGGGCACTTCGCGGGGAATGCGCAGAGAATTTTAATACCAGACAATGGTTTTTATTCCTGTGTTTTTGGCCTGTGTGGAGGAAATATAAAAATTTTCGCTCCTCGCTGGAAAAGAAATATGAGTTTTTCCTCACAGATTATAAGGTAAGCTGAAGTGCGCGGAGTCGTTCAAATTTTAGCCCGAGTGTTCATGTTTTTTCTCTAGATGCGTTTTTTGCAAACTTAATGATTTCCTCGACAACGTGCAAAACCACATATTTATCTTCGCGGGTAGATTGATCTATTTATTTTTGAATCCATAATTTCAGCCATTAATGTGGTGGCCTATCCTTATGATCTCATCATTTCTTTCACTTTATTTCGGTAGTATGTTAAAATTAATGATAACATATTGTTAATTCATTTACATAAAAACCATAAAACTAATAAATTAGAAACAAGGCGCATTTATTTTTGATCCAAAATAGAGTACGTAAGTGCTGGACTGTTTCCGAACTTCACCTGTTTGCTCAAAGACAAATTCTAATGCATGAAAATAATCTGTTGTCCCCGAAAATATTTTTCTTGAAAAAATCTAAGCCATTTACACGCAAATATTCTCCAAGTACTTATTCAAGGTTAATCATTAGTTCAAGGGAAATTTGATGGATACCCCTTTACACCAAGGACTTTTTCCTATAATTTTCGGTATTTTATCATTTTCTATTATTATTTAGTGTCGGAGCTCGTAATAGATGAGCTTACCAGAATGTATAAGTACACACAAACACATATGTGTGTGTAGGAATAAAACATATACGTAGATTTAGTACTATATGTACTTCCCCGACAGTAAATATACTTAAATAAATTTAAATGATAAGAAAATATTTTTACGTTTGTGATCTGCTCAAATCCGCCTTCCCCACCTTTCCTGTGTTCGTCTTTTATGTGTTTTCCTAACTTAAATGTTTTCCTATCCCCTTTCCTTTTGTCTATTTCTATGTGTGAAACAATATTTGTTCGCCGTGTGGCGGGATTTCGTGTTTGAATGTATATACATAGAAATATATAAAAAATATATGTATAAAAATATATTTTTTTATGTGTGTAGTGGGGGAAGTGGAGGGATGCAGATCACAAGCGGAAAAAAGTTTTCAAGACCGAAATGTATACATACGATACATTTAATTTAATATGCATAACAAAACACAGAGAAGCGCATAAAATTGAAACTCACAAGTATTCTAAATTTTCGGTGGCCAAACCACCTTCCTCTAGGGAAAGAAAGAACAGTTCCTTCTTTCCTCAGAGGAAACACACCAACTACATATAGAACATAAATACATTTATATATGTTTTATATGTAGGTGGTGTGTGTACAGATAAAAATGGGTTTGACATTTACCATTGAGTATTATTTCCGAGGTGTATCAGACTCCGGAAAGACTACCCGGCAAGGGTTATCTGAAGTTTTCCTCGTGCACACAATCCGCATCTGAACTTTAGACCTTAGGTTCTTAACTGCGCCACACTTAACAATTTGTATCATAATCTATAACATAGCATGGAATAATATGAATCATTCGTAAATTAATATTGGTATCATAAATCCTTAGAGCATTATGTGTGTATTAAATGACGAGTCACTTTCTTTGAATATTTTACAAGTAAAGCGCATGGGGTTCCCTAGGGATTTGTACACTGCAGCACTTTAGAATAGTTCAATGAATGAAGAAGATAGAGCCTGTGTCAGCGTTTTTCTTACATTAAGATTGATTTCTAGTTTGGATATATGAAATTACAAGAAAATTTGTCTGAATATGCAATTGATGGTTGATAAGATGATAAAATGCTAATTATTCCTGCGCCTTTTGGAAAATATTATTTTTCAGTTAATTAAAAATTGGATTTTTAACTAGCCTTTTATATTGCAAAATAGCTATTGATTTGCCAGTTGCGTCAATGTAATGTAATTTGTAAAATTACCGCTAACATTTTTCTCATACCAGTCCTTTTATAATTTTTAAATATCGTTCGGCTTTCACCTGTTAGTAGAGATCAAAAATTTACCATATCCCTCAACTTGATATGAATTCGATATACGCTGAGTAAATAATTGTAAAACTAAAGTTAACTTTCTTCAACCATTTCATCAGGTGTATTTTGTCGTAATGAAAATATTAATTCCATGCATTTATTTGTAGTGAGATGAATAAGGCAAATACCAGCAGGCGGACAAGAGAGGAGTAACTACTGATGCTGGTTGTTTTACGATCCTCTCAACGAAGTCCCTATTTAGTGAGAATATCTCTCCGGGAAGTGCATGTTGTATATGCATACGTAAGGTTCAAATTGCTCTTCACTCTTTGATTTATGTTGATCGGCAGTAGCTAGAAATTTCCGGTTTGAATATATCGACCTCACAAACAGCACTACCCAGCGTGATTAGTTCAATAGTCACCGTGATCGCCGGCCCGGAAGAGAAGTAGTAGTTTGGAATCTCGTAAACGAACGGTTTTTATTTTATTAATACTAAAAATGCAAGACGTGACCTTCTCCATGAGGGCATTTTAAAACGGGTTCACCACTATCAATTACATGATAGAATTTCCGTTTTTTTTAGTAAATTATAGGCAACTCACTGAGGCAAATTGTAGAGCGATTTCGGAATTGAAAGATGAAGACGAGTTCCTCATTGCCTCAGATACGATTTACCCTTCGTGGATTTCGACGGGTAATGTATGTTAACTACAGTTACTAGCCCAACTATTTTACCAAGACATTAGATTGCTATTACATTCGACTAAAATGGGTGTTAGCATTCATAAACTATGGACATATAAATAGAATGGAAATTACACTTAACATTTGTTCACTCAGCCGATCGTGCGCATCTGATACCAGCTGGCGTTGTGTTTGGCTAACGTCTTGCTGTACTTGAAAATATCTTTGGGCGACTTTCTTTCTTAGAGGCTGCTACAAAATAACGAATGTCTTGGAAATGTGACCCATTTCAAAGCATTCCCTTATGCAAGGGCAAATTTTACATGACAAGCTCACTCTTTTACTTTAGTAATTCACTAAGTTTTACAATCTGCTGAAGGATACAGCTATTTTCAAATACACACTGCCTCTAAACTTCCAATGAAACCTTTATACCTTGTTGACAAAAGAAATGCGGCTACACGTTTAGAGATTATTTTATTACGTAACTATGCCTGGGACTCCCTTGCAATGCTTAACATTATGAAAAATGAAATAACCTAATATCTTCAGCTGCTCTTAAAGCAGGTTCATTTTTTTCAACTAAACAATGGATTATGTAAAAGTCCTAATATTTACCTGCCTACAAAAAATTGTTTTTGAGAGCAATATATTTTACTTAAATGCTCGACCTTCTAATACTCTTTAGGAAAATGAAAGAATTAAACATATTGCTGATTAATTACTTAATTGATTATTATGGCATTATTAATATGCCATATTTAGAAGATAAATTAAATTTATGGCCCTTTTCAGTTCATTTGTTATTTATAAGTTAGTATGGTAAGTAAATGGTGGAAATTCATTATGCAGTTAAAAGGAATTGTAACTATTCCCAAGTTTTTAATGGTATACGACGTGTTTCTACGTCTAAATGGATCAATACCAAGTACGATTCTAAATTTGTTCTTTTCAATATTTTCATGCAGCTGAAATATAGGCTGGGAATATGTAAAGAATAAGGGATTGTAGAGTGGGTTGGACAAAGGAAAATAGATTCTCACCAGTTTAAATATCAGAATACGGAAGAAGTATACGAGAAGGCTAGCGTTAGAATGGGGAGAGATTGATGAACAATGAATGTTTCAAAAGTTATAATTTATGATCATGTCAAATCTGTCAATGTAAATCCAATTTTTAGTCTTTAAGTTCGAAGTGGGTGAATTCAGGAATCGGCGTTTTGCGAGGATTCTGTTCTTACCATTAATGATGACGGTTCATTTGCTTCCATTCCTTTTTTATGCAAGATTTTTAATATGCAAGATTTATAATCTTGCATATTAATATCAAAGGGTTTGGCACACGATAAAATGATGTAGAACTAGTTTTTTTTAGATTTGTGTATAAACCTCATATAACCCAATATTGGAATTCAACGCATCATACGAATTTTAAGTAATTTAGTAATCCGGGTAAATAAAATAGTAATTTAGTAAAGACGGATTTTAAACTTTAGTAACTTTACTCATTGCTCATTTTTTGGATAAATGCTGTTTTCAAAGGTTCTTTCCACAGAAAAATTACCTCATTTTAATCTCTTTATGTGGATTTTGTCAAATCAATACGGGAGAACAATTCGATGACCTTGCCCTTACACGAAAAAGTTGACTTCAACCAATAATCTAGTTGAAAAAGTCATTGCCCTCGAACATCCGGAATTTTTAGAGCAATCCATCCGCATATGGTTGACAATTTTGAATGGCTCTTAATCTTGACGAGAACTGACCCAATTTTGAGAATCATGGGTTGCAGCACTTTTTGAATACACTCCGATAACACCAAATTTGACGTCTTTTTTTACATTCTGTGGTGGTGAAATACGACCATGAAAATACGGCTTTGTGTGGGAGAACGCCAATTTAACGGGATCATCCTCTGCGTCTAACTGTCGTGCCGACCATGTTGGTAATGGTATTTCCCATAGCGGAGAAAGAAAACAATTTTGATTCAAAATATGTCTGTAAACAACCGGTATTGAGGAATGCGAGTTCCACTGCGATTCCGATGACTGACAACACGAATCAACCGATTTCCTAGAGGTCTTCCCAAACCGGGAAATCCTAAAGCGCTCGTTTATATTGGGAAAATACTCACGGGTGTTCATTACCATCTGGCTCTATGTTTATCCTTTCTGGACCGAATTTCATCGAGATAGTAATGTATGCAATTGTTATTCTCTGCATTCTAATTGATGCTTCAAAATAAGTTATTGCTTTATAGGTCTATTTTTTAAACTCGAAGTAGCTCAACATCAGACATGGAAAATGTATTTTAAGATGCTTCTTAGGACAGGTTTAAGGTTGTCAATATGGACCTGCGAAGCGAGGAATAAACTTCGATTCAATGTAAGAGAAAAATTTATGTCTTCAGCAGTAGGTATTTGTCATATCAAACTCCCAAATTCAGTCACAATTGCTTGGACCAATGACCTATGCCATATAGGAAATTGATCAATTTCATTCCACAGCGCAACAAGTATATTTATGACTACTGTAAATTCTGATTATTGCTGATGAGTAAAATATCTTTGTCGTTCAAGCGTTTTGTTGTTTTCACTAAAGCTTTTACGAAAAAGAAGAAAAGATATTAAGAGAAAAATGACAAAATATTAAGTTTTTGAGTTGATCAAGATCCATAATTCCCATTCCAAGGTCTCGAAATATATTACCTCAGAAAATCGATATGAGATTTAGACGAACTTTCAGGTCAATTTGACCCCCTAACTTCACGTTGTGCAAGAATGTTGCAACGGCACTATGCCACTCATGGAATATAAAGTTAAGCTCCATTAAATTCCATTATTATTAATAACTTGGGTAAACATGTCCTTTACCATGGGACTTCATTCAAGCATCGGCTTCGTCGCTCTGTGGAGTACCAGGAGGGAAAAATTGCTGTGGTGATCACGTCCGCGGAAGAGGTGGCTATCCTACTCTCTGTCAATAGGTTATACTAATAGAGTTTGACCTTCTGTATGCCCGCTGAAAGAACATCCGTCTTCGACCTGCAGGGTGGGAAATCGCTTGATTCTCTTTAGCCCTGATATTATTTAAATCCGTAGAAACCTACCTTAAAGTGTCCGGAAAACATCGTCTTTCGTTCCCGTCAAAATGGCAGGAGCCTTCAGAGGGAACTTTTGCGCTTGGGTAATTACGTTCGCCGCAGTCGGATGGGTGGGCACCGTTCAGTCAGGTCATGCACTCGGAGCGAAGCAAGAGGACGGCCTTCAGCGTTCCCACCGTTCTCCCTGCAGGCTAGGATGCAGTTGATTCTGTCAAACAGTGAGATTGTTAAATCCTCCGGACATGTGTAAAGTCAAAACTTTTGGTTTCGCAGAGTATCCCGGTGAGGTACACTTACCTAAATTTTCAGAAAAGACCTTGGTACTTCGTCCATTCCCTTTCTTCCCCTTCGTATCAATATTCATTCCAGCCGAAACTAAAAAGTCACCTACGAACATGAAATTCGTCAGGTGGTTGGTCTAAATAACAACGATAAGATAAAACAACTGTGCTGTTATCTACATTTATAGAAATTCACCTCCAAGTCCCTGAGATTATTACCGTAATTTTAATTATATAAAATGCGAACTGATCCCGAAACCAAGCTTTTATCTTCCAATTCCTCACACACTTGCCAAATTACGGAGAAGTTCTGGATGGCGAAATTGACCTCGGGGTTCTTAGACAACATCCTCGATAAAACTACGGATGATTTCAAATCGGAGGGAGTCGTTCCAGCGCTATCGCAAAGGCGCGATATAGCGACGAAATATAAAGGCACTGAATCAGCAGTTAATAGGTTGAAAAAGCCTGCCTGAGACATTTTTAATGTTATCTCATTTCTCATTTGGAAGTAGGGATTCCCCAGAAGTCTACATCCTGTCTTTACTTCCTGTGGGGCCAACGCGCAGGTAATCGTTGTAATGCCCCTACGCGCCCACACATACTCTCGTCAATTGAAAACAAAGTTGTTCAGGAATTTGCTCGTGAATATAACTTTGCTCGAATGCGGATATCCAAAATAAAGTTAACTTCAAAAGTAGTGATATTACGTAACCCTGAACTATAGATAAACAGAATCAAAACAGGATTTTTTAATGAAAAAATAGTTCCATAAGTATAACAAATTATCTCTGTTATTCTTCATGAAAGCCCAAATATATTTTTACAATTACGATATATACGTGGATTAAATTTTAATGTCAAAGTATCAAATAGCTCCGAGGCATGATTACTACGAATCATTACACTGTATCACATAGAATGAATTTCGCGAGTTCCGAAGTAGATTGAAACATTGCGGATGCTATTCTAACTATGCGCAAAGGGTTATGGTTGCCGCCTCATTCTATTACTCTCGTATTATTTATGCAAGTACTCGAGCTCCTCCGTATATCCGTCCCACATAGACAAGTGGCAGTTCCTTCGAAGTTGTTGCGTGGAAAATCTGTAGATGCTGACCGGGATTGTGAAAGGTGGCGATAGGGCTGAAAGAAGCAGGAAAGCGTGATAATGTTCATTCAAGTTTGGGAGAGTCGTTTTTCTACTTCAGTTAACCAAAAAATAATTATAAACAATGAACTACCAGGATTTGGCTCTTTGTTGTGGTTTGACATCAACCGGTTTTGGGCACTACACCTCTTGGGTCCCAAGTCCTCAGGAACTGGCTACCCCATGCCTACAATTGAAATAGTAGTAGGTGTCAAATAAATTACAATACTGAATATCATAATTGTTTCGCTGATTTTTTTACATTACCGCAAATTGTAAAAGAAATATCAAAATGGTCGTGATTTTCTCAAAATAATTTTGAATATGTGCAAAATCGCTGACAATGATTACCTATGTTTCCAGAAGATAATGTCAAATTGAGTGAAGCTGAGCGCGGAGGCTGCCGGAAAATCAAATGGTTGTGACCAAAATTTAAATCAGCAGTCAAGCTAGAGAACAAGGAAATATGTGAGAGGGTGCATTACACTCGTAACTTTCAGCAAAAACTTGGAGAATACAAAAAAATTATATGAAAAGTAAAAAAAAATATATTCTTATCTTTGGAGAAAAAGAAGGATCAGACCTGTTGTAGGCGACATAGTTCCATAGTAGTGAACCAAATTCCACATTTAGATGGTGGTATGGTCCTTATCCGCCATAGTGTACGTAGGCAACCACTATCTTCAGAGCGTGAAATTTGATATGTCACCAGTCTGAAAATTATTTAATTTGCATACTGTCAGATTTTTCAGACAACGAATGTTTTTCTGAGAAAGAAAAATATATTGTTCTAAACACTGTATTGTTTCCCTCAAAAATACTCATTTGTGAGAAAATAACCTGCAGGTATAGTTATGGATGACTCTCCGATCATCGAAATGACAGCTCAATTTCAACTGACAACCTCAGGGACGAAAACAAATAAAATGAACTAATAATAATAGGATTGTGGGAAGATTTATGGATCAACAATTGACCAATATTCATAAACTTATGATTGGAGAGCAGCTCTACTTAAAAAAATAAATACTGTTCAACTTAATGGGCTCTTTTTTATAATGGATAGTCTTATTTTCCTTCTGGTAAAATCTGAGAACTATCATGGTTATGGCAAAGGTAATAATTATTATAATAACAAATGCATTTATCAAAGATAGGGACGAAAGTCTGGCGTGAACCCATACAGCTCATGTTAGACTTATTTATTTAATTTAATATAGGTGTACATATATGACTCAATATACATTCTTACTTCCCATATAGTTTTATTTATAGAATATTCTCTCCCGAATATCTTCCAATTACGTTTCATTTATCTCTCTCATCCCATACCTTGGAGTGTGCCGGTAACGCCCTTACTATCACATCATCTCTCTTCCTAATAAAAGAAGAAATAGTCATCGGTTTATTATGGATTCCTTCCACTACATCCCCCTGGAACTGTGAATCTTATCCATCTATTCGTCTTCCACTATCATTACTGATTTCAGGTTCCATGTTTCGTTGCTTTTTCATTTCTTCCCCTGAAATGAATCTGCAGGGTAAGGAATAACTTTTCTCTATTGTGACTATGATCCAATATTTCGACGTGTCATCGGGAGGCATCTGTCCTACCAGCGAGGAAATAACTCACCTTTGTTTAGGAGATCTTATCTTGATTCTTTCATAAAAATGATTTATTTCTTTCCCTCCATCAAAAAAATGATAATATTCACAAAGCTTCTTAAGCTGTAACATGCGAATTTCAGCTTTTGGCATGTACAATTCGTATTTTCAGGTTCAAACGTTATTAAAATATTTACAGCAACATTAGAACTATCCATGAAACAAATATAAGTTTATCGTTTTAAAGAGACACATGTAAAGAACATTATTAGAATATTTTTATATGAAATAAAGTATAGTTAGCTGAAAGCTTGACGAATATAAAGTTGGAAAATCCGTGTTTCTCGCAAGGATGAAAGAAAATACACTTTAAACACTTTTTTAACATTATAATGAAATAAATATCATTATTTATTTATTTTTGTTAGTAAAATATTCGTATGAATATTAAATTATATGAAGTCCATTTTCCGTTATTAGTAATACTCCATCTGCCTTCATTTTGGAATTTGTACGAAAAACAACTCTTCTTTCCTGTCTTCTAAATGTGGAACGCAATGTAAAGAGAAAGAAGGTTCAGAGAAGAACTTAGGGAGAAAATACAACTTGAAGAGATACGCAAAACTAATAAAATGGTCGAAGGCAGAGAGTCAAAAGGCAACATGAGCATTAAGCTAGGAAGTCAAAAACTAGATGCGGAATATTTCTGCTATCTGGGGAAAAGTTTTAACAGCGATGGATGAACGAAAAGATCGTAGTTTTCATAGGAGCATAAACCAAGAAGATATTCTGTAAGAAAAAAATATATTCCCTTAGCTCAAAGTCTAAACCATAAATGAGCAAACACAGATGCTAGAAATGCTGGGTGCATAGATACTAGTGACACATTGGCTGGCAGCAGATGAGGCTATATGAGCGAAATCAATGGGAATGTTGTTTTGCAGGAGAATATTAAGTATAATGTACGGATCGATTGACTAGCAAAGTTCTTCGAGGAGAAGGCGAAGAAAGAAACCTACAGAAAGCACTGGAAGGGCACAGGGATAAGCTTATTGGAAACATTTTGAGATAAACACTTTCAAACATGATAGCCTGCTTAAGAATATTACGGAAGGAAGAGTTACCGGGGAATATTTGGGATTCAATGCATGGCAGAGGAAATGAGAGACGTGAAGCGAAGAAATATGAGCACAGGAAGAGATTAGCAGATAGGAGAGTCCTATGGAGAGTTGCATCAAGCCACATAACCCTGTTTGTTGACTGCTAATGGCGATGACTCCGACGCGAAAGTTTGCGGTAAGGATGTAGAGCTTACATCGTGTCGTTGTTCGCGTATTCAGATCACGTATTTAGAACTTAGGATTCTTAGCTGGAATAAAATACTTAGATTTGTATGTTCATGGAATGTCAGAGGCTAATTACAATGATCCTCACATTATTAAATATTATGTACACTTGTTATTTCGGTGATTCGAATTGATCGAAATCGTTGGAAATTTTCCTTAGGATTGCTAAGGGAGGAAATCAAATGCTTTTGAGCGTTCTTCGCTTCCGCATCCATTGCAAAACTATACTCCACGTCGTTTTACCTTGGATCAACAGAAAAAAAACTCAATGACTACAGAGAGAGAGATATATAGACGGAGAGGACGAGTCAGCGATTGCCAACCCCTCTGATGTGACCAATGTAACTAAGGCAAAACTGAAGAGGGGATTGGCTCGAACAGTGACAATGCCCTCTCGTCACTCCGGTTGGGCCTCATTGCCAGGCCAAGATCCGCGGAGTCACAGATAACTGCGAGGAGCGTGAAGATTGCGAGGCGACACTCTGACCTCGACTTCTTGATCCTTCACATGACGCGTGTTCCCGGGAGTCGTGCCTTCAGCTAGCTAGATAGTAAATGGTCCGAAGTGTAAGGCGCACTTCCAGTGGCGGTCCACACGGTGCCTCTAGAATATTGGTGGCGAGTGAATCACGTGTCGTCGCTGTTGCTTCAAATTGAACCGCCGAGAAAAGTTAAATGTTGGGATTTCGGCGTGGTTTATAAAGACATAATTACCTTTTCACGCATTTTAAGGCATGGGCAATAATGATCTGAGGGGTAAAAAATATTTGATTGCCATCAGAAGGGAGTAATAAAATAAAAAGGAACTTCGGCAAAAGTCATGTACATTAGTGGTACTTGCCTCGAAACATTTGAGTGGCACCTACAAGTGGTAGAAGAATATGAGGTTCTGCCTTTAAAATCTTTGACTTCCATCAAACGTGTGTTGATATCTCTGATGAAAGACGCAGGAATGTTCATATTTCGGATGAATTAGGCAAAATCTGAAATAAGTGAGAAGCTTTGATATCCATTGCAGATAGCGTTAATTAACGAACTAGAGAGAGTAAAAAAAATCGATTCGCCGTGCTTGAGAAAAGTTATTACGAGAAAAAATGCGTGACGGGACGGTTGCTGGAGAAACTGGAATGGGAATCCCTCCAGCATGATAAGACCTAGCGAGATTAAGTATAAATTTCAGGAAGATACCGGGTAGAAGAGTTTCATTCTGACACCGAGGGAATTATTAGGGCTTCTCAATATGCCGGCAGATTAGACCATAAAAATTAGAAAACAAGATTCCGGCTCTGGTTGATTGAAAAACCTGTCATTCCGTTGCACGATTTGCGATCACAGAAAAACCAAAGATGAGTACCACAAGAATTACTCCGTAAAAACCTTGCTCTCACGATGGAATTACTCCGTAAAAACCTTGCTCTCAAGTCCTTTTGCAAGCACATCAGTCAAAGCCAACATTACATAATAAAGTGTGGACTGGTGGTCTGTTGTGTGCTCTAAGGCGTAAATGATGTGATACATCATGAAGTGAAACAACGTTCTTAGGTTATACTGAGAACAGGTTATTCCACCTAAGCATATATTCATTGAAGTGTTTTTCCAAGCTCAGGGTAAGCTTTTCTTCCGTTTTGCCAATGAGATTGTTTTCACTCCTGAGAGGGACGAAAACAAGAGAGTAACGTAATTTTGAAGACACTAAAATGTATCTTAATTCAAAGTGCAGATTTGAAAAAAATCTCTGAAAACAATTTTAGCATAATACGTAATTTGTACACAGAAATGTATTTCAAATGTCCTCCGAATTCAGGGGCCATTTAAGTGTTAAACTAGTGACAAGGGCGAAATTCAAGCAATTAAAAGACCCTAATAAGCTGTGATTTAATTACCTGAGCGAAGCGATTGTTAAATTGAGTAGCATTTGGAAGCGGCATACGCTCAAACGTTGAAATTAGATGATATTTATAATATTGCTATTTTTCTTTTGGAAATCCTAGAGTTTCGACGATTAATGACAGAGCCATTTCTAAAAATATTGAGGTTCACAATGAACTTCATGGTTTAACGAATTCCGCTGATAGATTTGTCACGTTACCGCTCCAGAAGAGAGGAGTTTTCAACATTGCATCTAAACTTGTCTCTGACTCACGGACCAATGACTAACACCAACTGGGTTGCCTTATTTGGACTACAAAACACTCGAGCGTTAGGCACATATTTGGATTCGGATACAGGAAAGAGATGATTTAAAAAGAGAATTACATGTATGCTAACGATCAAATTATTTGAGCCACCGTCATACATAACTATGACCGTGAATAGCATTCGTAAATTGGTACATCTTTCCACCGTCGAGTAATTTATCTAATAATGAAAATGAATCATGACAACTTTTATGTTGGTTTTCAACCATACAGTGGTGGATTTAGATTTAAATAGTGACAAAAAATCGACGTCACAGTTTTCAGGTGGCAGAGTGTTGAAGTTTCCCGCACTTATTATTTGACTCGCGCGCAGATATTATATCCTGAAACTAAGTCTCTTAAAAAAGAATTAACGTTTCCACGCACCCCATTCGATGATTGGCCGACGT
The DNA here is from genome assembly GCA_037158775.1 of Hetaerina titia. Classification (NCBI taxonomy): domain Eukaryota; kingdom Metazoa; phylum Arthropoda; class Insecta; order Odonata; family Calopterygidae; genus Hetaerina; species Hetaerina titia. Next base: position 113,227,705 of record CM073770.1, read on the forward strand.
AGTTCGCCGGTTTAGGTCCCTCGTTATCCGTTTCGCACGCCCACAACACCGACGACGGCGGTGACCCGTCCGATTGATAGGCTTCCTGGAACTCTCCTTAAGCCTCTCGCGCGTTCCTCCTAAAGCGGGCCAAGCGATCACCTATCTCCCTCGGAAACTTTCCCGAAACGGACTGAGGGACGACGCCACCTCCACCTCCCTTCCTCAGTTTCCCTCTCTCCATGTCCTCCTCTTCCCGTCCGCCCCGCTTGGAGAATGATCACCGGCACCAAATCGCCCTCCCGCCCCGCCCCTCCACGGATAAACCCAAGAGTCCACGACGAAAGTGGATGAACGGCGCGAGGGGGGTGGGGCAGGAGGCGGGGTGGATCTCTGAGCGAACTCGTGGCTTTTCCTCTTCCCTGCGTCTTTCGCCCACACTCTCTCCCACTCCCTGCCTCCTCGGGAAGATCCCACCGCCCAAGGCGGAAAGCATAAATGCGAGCGAGGGAGAGGAGGGAGCGATGGATGGAGGTGTCAGGGGGGGAGGAGGGTTGGACGGGAGGAACTGGGCGAAGGAGCGGAGAGAGGGGAGCAAGGGAGTTGTGAGCGAGGAATATAAAAGCCTAACTGGAGGAGAGACGAAAGCACATTTCCAGTCAGCCCTCGTCTTGAGAAGGAACCATTTCGCGCCCTCCAATTTATAAGAAAAAGTACCCAGTGCACAGTGAATAAAATCGTTCTTCTCTAGCGATGGCGTCTCGAAAGATTACCACGGGTGTGTCCACCCTTTTCTTCGCCGCTGCCTTCGCCGCGCTCAGCACGACTTGCTTCGCGGCCATCGCATGGGAGAAAGCAAGGGAGCACCCCGGTGAGTATTATCGCAATTGCACGTCTGGTGTTGCGCCTATCTATTCGGAGTGAGTGGAGTTGCTCTTTTAATCCTTCGAAACAACTTCGTGAGGGTTCATTTTGACGTTTTTAACGCCACTTCAGGATTTGCCTGTTTTTTAAAAATTACCTAATCGATTCTTTTAAGCTAAATAGGACCATGGTATAAATTCAACGTATTTCCTTAAGTCTGAACGCGTGTGGTACAAAATGGTCATTTGAACAAGGGAAGCATTCTTTTTCTCATCAAAGTGCGCAGTATTTGTTTTGTGCTAGATTTTTACCCAAGAAGTAGCTTCCTTGTCATAAATTATTATTAGGGAAACTCCTATGAAAAATACCATAAGATAAACACATAGAACAAACCAGGAGGGATGAGGAAAAGAAAACCTGAGAGGCCATTAAGAAAAATTGCATTGGCTAAGTGAAATTTGAGGGCTGCTGTCATTTTAGCATTGGATTTTAAAAACTTACGAATGAATTTTTTTTTGCTCTTTAATTGTTTACATGTTATTTATCGGGTGATTTTAGTTGCTCGTTCTTTCGTCATGTGAACAAAGCAATATTTTAAATCACTACAGAGTGATAAATAATCGAATTAGTCATAAATAGCATTTAAATATGAACTGTAATCGTGGCTATAAGCCAAATCTATCGGCTGATGCCCTGTCATAATTCGATTTGATAATTAGTGGATAAAGAATTCGAAAACTGCAATAAAAAATTCTTTCCTTATTCTCATGATTTATTAATTTTTTTATTATAGAATTCCCAGGACTCTGCATGTGGGGAGGGAAAATCGGCTCTTTCAATGCGCAAGACGCCGTGGTATACCAGGAAGGAGAATCGTGGGACACTGGAGATTGCATACGAGCCACTTGCGCTAAGCTGAGTGATGGGCTGTACATCCAATATGCGTCGTAAGTTTACATTGTTTCTTAAATTAATATTAGTCTCCTTTTTTTAAGGTATAGAAGCAAGTATGGATATGAAGTTTCAACCAGCCACCCTGCTAGTGTCTAGTTCAAGGATGTACAACTCATGTCCCTATCGTTCCCAATTTCATCATCCATTTAAGGGATATGAGATGCACTTTTCACCATCTCAATATAAAATATTAAGCTCTCCGTCGAATAGGTCACGGTATTTGGCCTAAACGCCTCCTTTGATTAATGCTTAAAATTGATTTTTGCATATTTTAGACCCAAATAAAACGCCTTTAAAGTTATTTTTTACATTCTCTGCGGCCATTCATTTACATTCTTCTCATGTTTTCATTATTATAGGTGTGGAGTCGTGGGCACGGAGCCTCCATGCATCATTGTTCCCGGCAACCGTTCTCTGCCTTACCCAGAGTGCTGCCCCAGGCCGTGGTGCCCAGAGGTCCCTCCCCAACTTACAGAGGATCCCTTGCTGACCACCAACGAAATTGAAAAGGATAATGAAATCACTGAAAGGTTCTATCAGAGTCCACTGCGATTTTAGTGGAAGGCTGACAACATACTGTGAGATGGACAAAACATTGGAAATCACCGTCGACAACGGTAAAACTTACTGGTGGAGCGAAGGATGGCGTACTTTTGAATAACATTCAGAACCACCTACCTCCTGCAGCCTGTGGATCTGTGGTCGTTTGAATCTCTCTCAGGAAGTGCAGCCAAGATTCTAAATTTTACTGTGTGCCGAGAAACGTGACCAAGCTGAAATCAGATAAAAGATAGTGACCAACGGATACCATCATTCCGTAAACGTTACTTCGTGTTTTCATTCTCAAATTCGTCATACGAATATATATGGGACGGATGTGCCTAAATCATGGGACTCAAGGTCAGCCAATTCGTTGATTGTGAAGTCACGGGTAATTGATACGTACATGTATAATAGTATGGCCATGCCAATACCGAACTACATCCGATGCTTGCCCATTCCCATCCGTCCTAACATGGTGCTCGTTGTTGCTGTTGTTACTTTATGTTGCATGTATTTATTTGGACGCTGTGATTGAATGTGAAGAGTTATTTTTTACGAATGAATGCAAAACCTAGTGAATATGAATAATGAGTGACTATTTAATGAAATATGAAACAAATATTGTGAAGTGTAATGTATTATTAAACATTTAAATCATATTACCGACTGATAATTTCCTAAACTAAGTTTTCCTGCATCACCATTATGACTAGCAGTATTTGTAACCTTTACAACATTTTTAACGTGGTATTTCTCAACCTTTGAATCGCTCTCATCAGCGATGCTTTCTCCGTGGGCTTTCCAACACTAGTATACATGATTCCCACCCCCATGGGATGTGTTTTCTTTAGGTTGTACCAAAGGTAATTAAATCGCAAATGCTAGTTTCGAACGCCAATCCATTTTCACAAATTCAACAAAACTTACTATTATTAGGGCCTCTTGAAGAATTCATCAGCTCACGTAACCTGAAGATAATCTGTGAGCACAGAAATGGCATGTGCGCAACGTTTACTGGATAGCAAACTGACTAAAATAATAGCAAAGATAACAAAATTGTAATATTCTTGAAAACGGATTCACCGACGATTAAAGCGTTGAAATACCATTACTTTTTGTCACCGCTTCTTCCGAATACTCTTTTAGATGTGGAATAATATGATCCGCTATTATAATGTTGAAATAATAAACACTTATATCATCAAATCCTACTTCAGAGGCTTGAAAGAATAAATTACATTATTTCAAGTTTAATTCAGCAAATTTTGACAAATTTGCCCGCCCTCTGAAACACCTTTAATGCTTATTTTGATATGCTGCCTTTGTTGAAATTAGTTCATTTAGATAAGCACAGAGAATCAAAATCTTCTACAACGATTCCATTGTAATGCCACTCTCCCAAGCCAAATAATATTTCTTCTCTAGTGGAAGCGTCTTCAAATTGATTTGCGCTGAATAATCCATGCAATTGGTTTTTCTGATAGAATAGTTGTAAAATGAGTTGATTACAGTAAATAAAAAATTCTTCATAAGGAATTGTCCAGTTTTATTATCTAATTATTATTAATCCTGTTCGTTTTTTAAGAGTATTATGTTCCGATGGTCGAGACCAGCCTGCTGCTTTCCGCTTTAAGTACTGTGACGCAAAATATTAAATTTACTATATTATTTTAAGCAACATTTTCCTTGTTGGTTTACTATGATTTTAAGAATATTATACACCATCATTTTTTCAGATTAAGTAACATTCTATTTCCAAAGTCTGTTACTCAGAAATCACGAATTATCTTAATTTACGAGGAGCATACTTGTATTTCAGAAAAATAAAACAAAATAAACCTTACAGGATCAGGCTTCACCTCGTGGAAGTTTTGCGTAGTCGTATTTTAAATGAAAAAAGGAACGTACTCTTTCGTAGATTTTTTTGGGCAAGACGCGTTTCCCGTGGTACGGCACCATCAATTGGCTGTGTCACGCTAAAGGCGTCGTGCCCAATCAATTCTGTGAAAAGTACGTTATCTCTTTCATTTGAAATATGGATAAAACAAAATAGTTTTTCAGTGAATATTTTAATGTGATTTGTACTAAATTATAGAAAGGTATGAACTTCAACTTGAGCTCTTTGCTTTCTCAATGCCATAGTTTTCATGCGTATACTACTTATTTTTACCCCTGAACATGATCTCCGTTGTAGTATTTTTTCCAGGTTTAATTAAAAAACATAAATATTTTTGATGTGCACTTTATTAATTCTTAATTTTGATCCGCGATAATCATAGGGAAAATGCTCTTCTGGCAACAGAGTGCAAACCCAATTGAAAACGTTACGTAACATTTCACAGCTAAGTGCGTTCCAAATTTTGACGACGGCAGGAGCTTTATGGAGGACGCTATTGCCAAACGTTCGCTCCGTGCGCTCACCGCCACAGTGTATGCAACCGCGAACAATGTGCGTCCAATTTTGAATTTTTACCAATCTGAGAATTATTTAATTTACATATTGTCAGATTTTTCAGACAAACTATGAAAAATTAAAGATGGAAAAATATTTTGATCTATACGTGCTTATTTCATCCAAAATACTTATTTGCGAGAAAATACCCTGCAGGTTTACAAGAATTTATGGACTACTCGATGGTATAACTAACACATCAGTTTCAAAGACGTGCGCGCGTGTGTGTATATATATTATATCTATATATATATATATATATATATATATATATATATATATATATATATATATATATATATATATATATATATATATATATATATATACAAATGATGTGATGATGATATGCAGTCTGACCTGAAGAAGGCCTCGGAGTAGGCCGAAAGCTTAAATCATCTACAGTGTGAGTGTCCTTTTACGTGTTATCTGTTTTATTCTGTGTTCTATTGTGCCGTCCAAAAGTTATATATATACATATATATTTATATATAAATGTGGGTCGCGGTGGTCCAGTGGGTAGAGCGTTGGACTACTGACCGGAGGGTCCTGGGTTCGATTTCCCGGGCAAGGCACTCTGGGCACCTGCAGCTCCACCCAAGCTAGTTGATTTTTCGGGTACCAGATCTTCCTAGGAAACCATAACCGGCACAGGGAAAGGAACTGGCCCCCCTACCCTGATGTGTGAATATTCACACGCCGTCGGGCTTGGTACATGGGTGAGCTTTACCATCACCTACTAAACCGACCTTCGGGTTGATTACTTTGTTTATGGTTTACATATACATATATATGTGGGTCGCGGTGGTCCAGTGGGTAGAGCGTTGGACTACTGTCCGGAGGGTCCCGGGTTCGATTCCCGGGCAAGGCACTCTGGGCACCTGCAGCTCCACCCAAGCTAGTTGATTTTTCGGGTACCAGATCTTCCTAGGAAACCATAACCGGCACAGGGAAAGGAACTGGCCCCCCTACCCTGATGTGTGAATATTCACACGCCGTCGGGCTTGGTACATGGGTGAGCTTTACCATCACCTACTAAACCGACCTTCGGGTTGATTACTTTGTTTATGGTTTAGATATACATATACATATATATGTGGGTCGCGGTGGTCCAGTGGGTAGAGCGTTGGACTACTGTCCGGAGGGTCCCGGGTTCGATTCCCGGGCAAGGCACTCTGGGCACCTGCAGCTCCACCCAAGCTAGTTGATTTTTCGGGTACCAGGTCTTCCTGGGAAACCATAACCGGCACAGGGAAAGGAACTGGCCCCCCTACCCTGATGTGTGGATATTCACACGCCGTCGGGCTTGGTACATGGGTGAGCTCTACCATCACCTACTAAACCGACCTTCGGGTTGATTACTGTGTTTATGGTATATATTATATATATATATATTATATGGTATATTATATTATATATATATATATATATATATATATATGTATATATATATATATGTATATGTATATATATATATGTATATATATATATATATATATATATATATATATATATATATATATATATATATATATATATATATATATATTATATATATTTTTATATACAAATATAAAAATGTATATATATCAGGGATTAAACGGGTTAAACGTTTGGCCAATGTACATAAATTTATGATTGAAAAAGAGCTTTACTTAGAAATTAAATCATAATCAACTTATTACGTTCTTTTCATGATAGATTCTGGGGCCTGTTTTCCCTAGAGTAATTTCAGAGATCTCTCATGCAGATGTCCAAAGAAATAATAATTATAAAAATATATGTATTTTTCAAAGATAAGTATGGAAGTTAGGCGTCCTTTCATATACTTCAAGATGTTTTTAATAATATCCCTCGGAGTGTGCCGACAATGCGCTTCCTATGATATCATACCTCTTCATCCTCTGATATCATCACTGATTTCAGGTTTCATATTTCGTCGTTTATTTATTTCTTCCCATGAAATGACTCTGAATGATATGAAATGAATATTCCTTATTGTGACTACAGCCTACTACTCCGACGCCGGCGGATGCGTCTGCTCTGCCAGCGGGAATAAGCATTTGGAAAACACGTAACGGTAGTTTTGGAAGGCTATAAACGAGAAGTCATTATTTTGTTAACACGTTTATTTTCACTGCGCCGCTTCTCACGGCCCTAAAGGCGATAATATAAGTTGTGTTAATTCAAACTTCATAAACCCCCCGGGGCTTTGAGAATTTCAAATACATCTCGGCTGTACTTATGTTCCAAAAGTGGCCAGTAAAAAGGGAAATTGTTATAACATTTTTCATACGATTGATTTTTACTGAAATGAATAATAATTTACGGAAAAAAACCCTCAAAGGCTCTAAGCCAATGGCGTAATACCCTTTCCTCTCGACACTGAATTTTGATCCTAAGGTTTATAATTTAAAACTCAACATTTCATCCGTTGACACCTGTATCTTAGGTTACATTATTTCTTCATCGCCATTACTGGAGTTCTAAGCTAACGAGTATAATTTACCCCGTAGAATCCTTATAACTATCCAAAATTAATCCTTTCCTCCTGTGTGTCTTAGGACGCATAAAGTTAGGTTAGAAAAGCATGACAAAATTTCGGGTTGGATGAATGAAGAATCTTGTTCTTTAAATGAGTACGTCGTCCGTCGGATGAGATTTTAAATTGTGGACCCCTTGGTGCCTTTCGTTAAGAGTAGACGAATACTGACTTTGGGTTTCTCTCAACCCTTCCATGATTTCCTGAAACATTGCTCCCATACCAGATTACCTACTTATCTCTTCTGACGCAAATGATCTCTGCTGTCGGTTCCTTTACCTAATATGTACTAGTACTTAACATTTTTTGTGTTAGGTTAAGCTTCCGATTTTTTTAGTATACTAATGTACTTCCTCTCTGGATGGGCACGAAACGCTATCTTCCGCCTTAAACCGAGTAAAAAATTCTTCCTGTTGATATTTCCGTCTTATATTGCAAGGAGTGTTAATTGGCAGGTATTATAGAGAAGAACCGCCATAAGAGGAGATAACTGAGAATTGGATGGATGTTTATTACTCAATGAATTTATCGATAAATGTTGAATTTCTCAAAGGTAACAATTTTCGGAGCATAAACCAAGAATTTTATAACTAAACACTTCTCCGTAATCCTCTCAATTAACACAGGTATCTGCCTGGTCTTACCGGAAATCTCAATCTAAATACCCCGCCGTTGTGACTGCACGCATATCGCCAGTCATTTGACTCTTGGTTTTTCAATTTCCATGTTTACACTGCCGGTATGAGGGAAAGTTGTTGCTCTCTGCTGTGCCACTTGTTGAAGGTTTACAATTAATAATCAGATGGCTACTTATGAATTAGATCCTCAGTTTAGTCTGGCACTCAAGCTGCTTCATTCAAAATCGAAAGATTCTGCTGAGCAGTTACGATTATTACTCGAAGAAGTGACAAAACAGAAGTATGGTGGAAGTCGTCGACTGCCACCTGCAACGAAAAGGGTGAGATTACTCGACTCTCTTATGTATTTTATGCCTCTTTTCATCCTCATCTACTTTTCTTTGTAATTTTATTTCATCAGCAGTTCGTGAAACTTACTTAGGTTTCCATGTATTTCCTCCCATGTTACAATTCTCACTCGATTTCTCCAAAAATTCATTCTATGCCTGAATCTTCGGGTTCTCTAGCAATAGCCGAGCGATATCTTTCCATCCCTAGGATATTGTTTCGAAATTTTAAGTTGTGGGTAGGGACATGAAAAATATACTTAATTTTATTTGCTGTCTCTTGTGGGATTAATGAATTTTTATAAAATTATCTGCCTGTAATAAGTACTTGTATTTCTATGTGTGATAATTTTCGTAAAATTATTGGAAAGTACAATTTGTTGTAGGTTGGCGAAGAGAGATTTGAGTCATGCAAAAGTGGAGGTGGAGAGCTCCCGTCTAAATCTAGTTCATCCAAGACAGGGACCAACATTCAGCAGCCTCCCCTTCATGTAGGCCTTCCAAGCTCAACTGGTTCTCCAGCTTTACCACACTCTAAAATTGAAGACGTTGGAGGCTCTGGAGACACAGTGAGCAGCTCAAGAGTCATTGGTACTAGGCACGGGAGTGATGGTTCGGATTCAGATGCTACAGATGATCTTGCTCTTGAAATTCTTGAAGAAGATCTAATGTGTGTGGTGTGCAGGTATGAAATTAAATTTAGTACATATATTACATACAATTTCGTAAATCAACTGTTGTGGTTAAGCAGCAATTCAGTCCAAATAAAAACCCTGGTGGCCAGCAAAAATATTTCTGGCTACAAAATATGAGACTAATGAGAAATATCAATATTAAATGCGAAGGTAAAGTGAATAACTCCAATTATCATTCCAAAAGTTGGTGAAGAGGCTTGTTCTTTTCCCTGTGCCACCTATGTTTTCCTAGAAAAATATGATGCCAGAAAAAATATACAGCTTGGGTAATTTTTCTCACGTTGGGTCCCCATTATATGAATAACTAAAATAAAGTTGGCTAGTCAGCAAAGTAAAAATAAACACTATGCAGATATGAATAACTATGAAAGGGCTGCATAAGCAGCCCTTTCATAGTTATTCGTATCTGCAAATGCATTCATGTTGTTCATGCTTCGATTGTTATGAACTCTTAAAGATTTCATATTTGTTATGGAATAAAAGCCACTCACAGAGATATTAAAAATATTGTATTTTGTAATGAGTATGTGCATGTGTTACTTACTAAAATACTTATCGTCTCCAGTTGAAAACACACAAAAACAAGCTAATAAATGCCCAGGACCTAGATCGTAGTTAATTAACCTCATATTCCCTAGTGGTAGTAGATTAATAACACATTTCTCATTCTGTGGAATTTATCCAACTATCTTCTGTATGCTATCTCTGCTTTGTTTCTTATAAAGCCATTGTCTCAGATTGAGTTTATAATTTTATTGACTATAATGAGACTTCTGACTTTACATAATTATTTATCATTGTTTATATCATGAGTCCCAGTATAAACCTAAAATTAATTTTTTGTAAATACCTTAAACAATCCAAATACCTATTTTTTAAATGAACAGTTGAGCAGAAATGAATAGGCCAAATGGTAGCTAATTTAAGAAATAGCTCCATAAAATAGTTTATTCTTATTCCTTCACATTCTTATCCATTGGGTGCTTCATATGCTGTTTTCTTTTTCTTCACTGCAGTATACTTATTTCTGCATTTCTCTTTTTTATAGTTGTCTATGGGCTGTGAAACAGTTTACTACAGCAAAATGTTTCAATGGCTCCTATTTCTATAAGGTCTAAATTTTAAATCATCACAATTTCAATAGAGTTTGAATTGGCCCATAGTATTTTTTTGTATTCTACTTCATTTGTTGTAATGTTGTTGGTATTTGAGCAGGTCAGTTACTCTTGGTCAAAAATGCCTTTTTACTATTGTATTTAGCACTCCATCCATCAAATTTCTTCCATCCCATAATTATTTCATTTGCAGCATGTATTCCAGTAACTCTTCTCCCTGCCAAGCAAATTAAGCCTTTTGCCAAGTGTTTTAGGCTATTTAAGCTACTGAAGCATGACAATACTCTGAAATTTTAATTGGCAAAATCATTTGGCCGGATATCAAGGGATCTAGGTGCAAATCCTGGTGAAGGAAAATGATTTTTATTCTTTGAAATTGTTGCATTTTAATGAACATTAGTGGATGGCTCTGTTAAAGTTACTTTTATGGCATCTTCTGTAGTTTATTTGAATTTGAATTGGTTTGATCTTTCTTCAAAATTAACTTAATTAGGCAAACATTAGGATGTACATTACTTTTGCACATTAATAACATTGTTTAAAATGTATTATAGGCAGTTTTATATGAATAGTGATGGACGTTAATACTGTTTATACGAGACATCAGAGAGGCTAATACCTATTACTTGATACAAATAGTTTTTTATATCCAATGGTAAATATTGGCATTTATGTGTGTATATTTTGCCCATTCCTAGTTTTCATTTTCTTTCTTTTGCGTTCAGATTATTATTATTTTTTCATTTTGAATTGAATACTAATGTTTTCAAATACTTTTTACATGATATGAAATTAAGACAATATTGCACTTTTAAATCTTTTTATGAGAGTTAATTTTTCAATCAGTTACCATTTTCTATATTCATTACTGCCTCATTGTGCAAAAATATAGGTGTATATGAGTATTAAACTTCGTATTAAGACAGGTTTGTATTTGGACAGGTGTATATTTTTTGAATTTTGTGGGTTTTGAACTGCGCTGGGATGAAGGACAAAATGAGGAAAAATGAAGAGATAAAGATATGTTAACAGTAAGACCTATGAATGAGACAAATAGTTCCATATTATAAATCATTTCATTAAATTATTGATTGCAGGTCTTTGACACTGCATGGCATTATCACCAATTTATGCGATATTTTCAATCTTCTAAAATGTATTTTTGTATTTCATTGTGTATGGGAATACTCTCGTATTTTTTCAATAGGATTTGCATCCACTCCTGGGTAGCTGTACTGATTGATCACACTGTTCCTAAACCTGTGCCTGAACAGAATATAATCTAACGGGTACCTTTTTGAGTCACCTGGCATTTTTCATGTATGCCTAAGCCTTTTGTGGTTTCTAAACCAAGTGATAGTGATGACTAACCCCTGTCTCTATCAGAACTCAATTGCTTTCTCTCCACGGTCATTCATCGTGCCTAAACCGTAGTCCCCAACCTCATCACCATGCCTTCCTTTGCCTACTGTCGCATTCTAATCCTCCATCATTATCAAATGTTTCCCTATAGGAACACGCGATTATGTCCTCTAACTAATCATATATCCTATCGACTTCTTCCTCCTTATGGTTGATTGGTGGCATGTATACCTGAACAATGACCAAGTTCGTCGGCTCTGCTTTTATCCTTACGAGTACTATTCTATCTGTTGCTTGTTCTATGTTGACTACGCTTCTTCCTACCTCTTTATTTAATATTATGGTAACCCCTCATTGGCTGTCATTCCCGCCGCGGCATGTTTTCCTCTAATTATCACTCCAGTAATCCCCACTATCCTTTCATCTCATCTCGTATAGACCTAAAATATGTATGTATATAAATGTGTTCATGTGTGTATGTATATATTAATAATGTGATATTTTTTTTACTCCAATTATGGGAATCAGGTTTGTGCCCTGTTAGTTGGTGTTTTTTATTTTTTGACTTGTGTACTGGCGTCTCACCCTTAAGAGCCCAGGTTTGAATCCTTAATCGTTGCAGAATACTTCAGTGGTGAACCGATCCCTATTTTTTGTTATTGTGTGGAGAGCACTTAAATTGAATTATGTCATCTGTCAAATGGGATATTTATTTGTTGGCCCTTGGCACCTTTTGTTAAGAGTGGGCCAATGCTGATGCCTGGTTTCTTTCCAGCCTTTCCCCATTTCCTGAACACTACATCCATATCAAATTACCCTTATCTTCTTTGTGGTGCAAATAACCTTAGCTGCTGGTTGCCTCTTCCAATAAATAGTACTACTAATACTGCAATTATACATGTATGCATCTTAAATATTTTTAAAAAGAGTAATGTAATTTTTGCTCAGGAGGATGTAAAGTTAAATGTGATGTAATTTTACAAATGCTGCTCGAGGGAATTTTCATTTCCTCTGCAAATCCACAATAATATTTATTATATATTTCCATATTTTTAATAGGGGCATGGATGTTGGTGTTCGAAATAGACTTGTGGAATGTGTAGAATGCCATTCCCTATACCACCAGGAATGCCATCGACCAACTATACAAGAGGCCCATGCATCAGATCCAAGGAGGGTCTGGACTTGTTCTGCATGTGCTAAACCTCAGTCTCACCAGCAGTCAACAGCTTCAAAAACGCCACCAGTTAGAGTATGCTCTTTGTTTTATCATTTTTATCTATTATTTACATCTAAAATTTATTTGTGATCTACTAAAATTTAAACAAATGAAATAGGTATGGTGTTAAAAGTTTCACTGAAATCAGAATCTTGCCATTAAACGACATTGAAGTAATGCATGAGGAAAATTTTTAAAATTAAAATACTCCTTACTTGATGGTGGTGGTGATGTTCTGTTGACTAGAACAATGTAATGTAGTAAATATTAAAATAAATTTAGACCAACTTTATTTTTGATCCCTGCAGCTCAACTTGAGTAAATACCTTGTTACTGTGCTGCAATCTATGATATTATAGGCATCACAAAACTTGCACGTACACCTATTTTTTGGTGTAAGAGTTTTTGCCTAAAATATTGGGGAAGCAAAATGTGTGCACCATAGTACCTAAAATCATTCTCCTTCATTGTCAACTTAAAACAATTTTCTGTTAATCTTCTTAAGTGACAAGAAGTAATTTTTCCAAGTGGTGTGCATGTATTATAAACAGAAAATGTAATTAATTTTAAATAACTAAGAATAATTGCTTCACATTATAGAATGTACTATTATTATTATGTAATCTACTGGTTAAGGTAGGTTTTGGATGGACACAACTACCAAATGAATATTTTGTCACTCCTAACAAAACACAATACAGCAACCTAATCTACATCAGGTCCCTCTTCATCTCTGTGTACTTCCTTCATCCCATCCAACATCCCTATCCTGTTTCTGCCCTTTCCTCGTTTGCCTAACATTCTCCCCTCAAACACCTTCAACATCCCACTGCCGATCAATATGCCCTTCATCCAATTTTCCTGCCGCCACAGGATGTCTCCCAACAAACCCCTCTCCTCGCCCACCATCCCTAGTACTTCCTCATTTGTTTTCGTTTCGGTCCATTTTGCATTCTCCATTCTCCCCTCAGTTCCCTCAGGCATTCCCATCCTTTCAAACTTCACCCTCCATGGTGTCATGCTCTATGAACAGAAGTGTCATCAAGTTTTGCTCAGCCCTTACTTTCTTTTCTGATCTTACTATTCATGGAGAAAAACCCCATTCTCCAGTTTCTTATCCATTGATCTTTGTAACCTATCACTTCTTAGATGATACTTTATTGTCTCTTCATATTTATATCATCACTTCCTGATAATTAAGGTGTATCTTCTGTACACTATACTGTTAATTCCATTGCCAAATGAGAGATTTTATCACCATCCTTTTTAGCCACAAGTGCGGGAACAGTATAAAGAGCTTACAAGGGGAACCGACACCATGCTGTCAGACAGATTTCCATGTGAATTTTTTGTTTAATGCAAATTCAATAAAAAGACCCTTAGTTGTATTCTAGGTATTTCATAATACTTTTGATTGAAATAGTTAAAAGTTCAGGTAGTATTAACATCATCGAATGAACAGGTTGGTAGAACATATAAACAAGTTGTCACAAGGAAGGAAGAAAATCCTATAGCCAATAAAAATAATGAAGAAGAACTCCAATGCCGGTATTTCGGTCACCAGGCCTGGTACCTGGTGCATAGTCTTCTTTCAATTTTCAAGTTCCCTTTCAATTCTCTCCCCATAGATGGTCACCTGGTTACCGAAATACCGGTATTGGAGTTCTTCTTCATTATTTTTATTGGCTATAGGATTTTCTTCCTTCCTTGTGACAACTTGTTCAACAGCCAATAGCTCCACATCCTCTATTTTTAGAACATATGAAGGTAGCCCGTAGTCCATTTTTCATATCCCCACTATGTCCTAATATTCTTTCATTTGAATAAACAAAATAGCTTATAGTCATTTATTTAAGGTTTTGTTATTCATATTAATAATATTTGACCTAAAGGGTGAATTTCAGTGCAGACAAGCTCTAAATTTAAAACTTAAATATGGGTAAAATATAGACTAAGGTAAAATATATTTGAAATCTAGCAGTTGTCTGTGTTATGATGGAATTTTCCCAACCATACCTGGGAATACGAGTGTTTCATTATGCCAATATTGTCAAGGATTATATTAATTAAAATGTTACAGATAATGAGATATAATATTAATGCTTTGAAGTAGCTAAACTAACTTCACTGAAACCAGCCACCAATATTAAAAAGATAATAATAGGGTGGTTGATTTGTATAAGAGATTTTGTTGCTATTTTAATTAATCAAATGAGTTTTTTTTTAATTATTGTAGGACAAAAATAATATGATATTAAAATCTTAAGGTTACATATTGTCTTATTGATCCTAAAAATTGATGTCAGAACATCATTGAAATCCTGAAAGATTATAAGAGTCGTTTATTTTGCCATTCAAATTTCTGTGAGACCCTCTTCCTTTAAAATGTGTTTGATGCTGTTACTGGAAACCTGGGATGACAGAAACAAAGCTTTGTGAGACCAGTTGTTTTAATCTGTTAATGGTCATGCTCATGTGTCAGGTGAAGACCATCATACTTAATTGCTCACCAATATTGCCAGCCCTCATATGTCATTTAGTTTTATCACCATGTTAAGTATATAATTGCAGATTTGTAACATCATACTGATCTTCAGAAAGAGATTTAGGGAATGGGCTCTAGGAAAAAACAAAGTTCATATTCATTTACCTATGCATCATCATTAGCAGTAATCTTGATTTGTGAATGTATTATCATTGGATTTGTATGTTTTGATATGTTTTGCTATTGACCAAAATTTAAAGAAATGAACAGGTTGTACTTTAATTAGCTAATGATCAGATCCTCTAGGTGAATTATTTTAATCTACTTTTCTTGTCTTTACGACAATTACCATAATGGAAAATGTACCTGTGATGTCCCACCCCTTTACCTTCAGTAAGGCAAAATTGAGCATGTTTTTATGATGCTTGTTTTTCGTGTAATGTATGCAATTTCAAATATTGGGTATTTCTTAATACAAATATTAACAAATGTCAATATGATATGCAACCCACTGAATACCTTTTTTATAGAGGTTACTGGTTTAATTATTATCTAAACTATTAAACTATTTTGGGTTTTGCCTTACCTTAAGAGTAGGTATCTTTCATTGCATGTTACTTTCTCATTTTCATAGGCTTTTATGGATGGCAAAAAAGTGTACTGGCAATGCCTAGTACATAAAGTTGAGTCAAACTTTTTTTTTGCAGAAGTCATTGATACATTTCAAAACATCTACTTTTTTCACTGTTTGAATAGCAGTCAAATTATCATTGTACTCTTTTTGTGAACAATGACTTGTAGACCAGTAACACATGGGTACTCAAGACTCATGCTTGGGTCCTAAAAGGAACCCCAAAAAGACTTTAATTTTTCATTAAAATGAGTAAAATCATAAGTGATAAAATTTTAACTTTTTATTATAAATGATTCATCGTTCAAAGTTTATATGTTTAGTTCAAACCTTCAAATTCTTATAAAAAAGTATGCATTAAAAATGATTTTATGTTGCTGAAGTTGTATGTTATTAACATGTTCTAGCAATAGAGATTTCAAAATCCTTGTCATGGTGAAACACGTTACTGGTGGTATCTCTCATTTAATAAATTTGAGGCTTGTTTAAGATTGTTGCTCGAGTAATATACTTGTTTTAATAAATTATTTTTTCTTAAGGAAACTTAATTTTTTAATTTATTGGGTTTGGTGTTTTTTTTGTTTATTGAGACATTCTAAGATTGTATGTACATGGTATATGATTAGACATCAGTTTACCTGAAGTGTAATATAAGCATGGTTTATTATTGACAGCCATTTTAAAGAACATTGCAGTACCCATGATGGAATTGCATTCACTGAATATCAGTTTTAGCCATATTCCAAGTCAGTATTTAGAATACATTAAGAAACCAAGTTAATATTTTATTTATTTTATAAAGTTCCATCAGAGAGGTTCTAAAGATTCCAGTTTCACAGATCCTTTTCTTAAGTCAAGCATTATCATTCATAATTTCAACTAGCTACTCCAAATGACCAAAGTTAAATCAACTTCCTTGAGAATCTGGTTTGATGTCTACAAAAGTTAATAAGACACTGTTGATGATTGGGTTGGTAAATTTGGTGTTGGATAAATAAAAGTAGTATACACATATCTGCACTTGCTGAATAATGTGAAATTTGATATTGACACAATTTTTTGTCTCTAATTACGACTTTGAATTCTTACATTTTATCACAGGTGGGTGGTGGAAAACCAATATCTTGCATCACAAGTAAGAAATCAGAGTTGAAGTCTCAAAGTCCATTAAGTAATGCACCTATTCAGCAGTCTCCTATAAAATCTGGATCAAGCAGCAGTAATACTAAGTCTTCATTTTCATCATCATCTAGTAAAAGTTCTTCTAGCAGTTCTTCCTCCAAAGGTAAATATGCCTTATATTTTTATATTGTGAAATGTATGTGTAGAGAATGAGTTGATTCAGGTGTAAAATTCACTAAAAATCATTAAAAGTTCTTTGGATTGCTTTGATTGATTGATTGGATTAGAAAAGTGAAAGAATTCATTGACATTAGATTAGAGAAGAGGATATACCATTGAGATTCCAGATATTCACTCAGGAATGCCTGGAAGTCTTTTTTGTATTGAATATGGCGATCATGGAAAAAATGCAAGATTGTGGAAGATGCATGGAGCTCATCTTTCCACGTCAACCAATCACATGACACCTGACCTGGATAATAGACAAAAGGTGACCAAGAAGGGATACAAAGCAGTCTTCCCTGAAGACGAGGGTGATTTGATTAATGATGAAATGTTGAAGGATTTGATTGAGGGGAGAATGTTAGGCAATTGAGGTAGAAGGAGACAAAAATAGTCATGTTGGATGGAATGGAGGGAGTCAGTAAGGGTCTATTCTGGTACAGTGTGTCATATTATATAGGTCATAGAAATGCAGTGGTGGTGTGGCCATAAACTGATGGAAACTGATTTTGTTTAAGAATTGAATATTTGCTTGTAGAGAAATCAAATAATTTTCATAGATTGAATGGTAGTTTCAAAGTAAACAGGTCACTTTTTTTGTTTTTATTCCCTATAACTCATGTAGTTCATGATTAAATTTTCATATTTGACTGTAGCTAAAGACATTCTTAAGGCTGCAAAAATTTAACTGGATACAAATCGTGAACACATTAAAAATAGTAACTGAGTCATATTTAGTGTAATAATTGAAGAAGTAATATTAATAAGAATATTACATGATTATTTGGCAGATAACATTATGGAAAGTCTTATCACAGTGATCTCTGGATACACCTGTAGTTTCATTTCATAGAGAATGTGGTTTTGCTTTTAGAAGAAATCTCTACTTATTTGGAGATTTAAGATGTGCTTTAATTCTAAGGAAAGTCAGATGTGAGAATTCTTTATCATCAGAGCATATGTAATGAGAAATTAATTAGTTTGAAAAAAAATGTATTTCACTTAATTTAAAGAAGTTGAAATTTGTATTAACCATTAAACATTTTCTATTATATTAAATCATTCTACCATCGAAACCTGGATTCCATTCGTAATATTTTTCTATCATTGTAGAAAACATCATGGATTGGCTCAGATAGATAAATACATTAAATTTCATGATACATTGGGAGTAATAAAAACCATAGGATAATTCTTTACCGATGTAAATTTAAGGATCATGTTCAGGACTGGTAATGCAGCTAGTTGCCAAGCTTATATACTTTTTATGGTTCTTGCCCAAGTAGTTTAGGTTAGCACCAGAAGGGGACTCGGGACCAAGTGTGTGAACGCTGCATAATTTTCCTTGGAAGAAAGCATTACTTCAAACTAGTAAAGTCTATTAGGTTTAAAAGTTGGAAAAAATATATGGGAATACTTTTAATTTTAATGTACCAACCAAATCCTTGATTTAATTATTGGTGATAAGATGTTTTTAGGTGTAAAATGGGTATTGCATTTAGTAGGCGTTAGAATATTGAAATGAAAATCTGAGGACATTCCACACAGTTTACATTGATTATCTACCAAGTTTTCAGTGCGGTAGGATAGAACTGTTTTATACAAATTCCACAGTGAGCCCACTACACTCATTATATGATAAAGCACCAGCATTTGAAAGGATGGACATGTGATAATAAGTACTGCTCAGAGGAGATACAAAATTAATTTGCAAGTGTGTGTATAATATACTTGCAACTTAATTTATATTACATAGCCTTTATGTACTCACACTTTTTGTGATTATTGTAAATGGAGAATGACTACCAAATTGGATTACAATTACTATATGTTGTCTTCTAAGTAGGTTGCTTATTATTTCTTTGTGCCTTTAGTTAAATTTATCCTTGCAAACAAATACCAAATGACTAAGGAAACATATTATAAATTTGAAAGGTAGCTTTTGGATTGAAACAAACTAATACACATTACATTTCTAAGCCTCCAAACCTAACAAGCCACATCTTGACACCTTACCTTTCAAAAAAAACTTTTAATTCCACAGACTCTCTTTCACCCTTCATTCTGTCCAGGATGCCCGTTATTTTCCTCCCTTCCAACTGAGAAAAGTATGAAATACAGAAGTAAGAATAAACTGAAAATACGAGGTGTGTTCAAAAAATAATGAGAATTTTAATGTTTTGGACAATAATATTTATTTATTCTTGCACATTGATGCTGTCACCTTCAAAGTAGTCCGCATTAAAGATAATGCACTTTTGCCAGCACTTCTTCCAATCCCTGAAACACTTCTCAAACTCGATCTTTGAGGTAGCCTTTAGTTCTTTCAGCGGTGCCCTTTTAATGTCATCTATGGCTGTAAAACGACGGCCCTTCAAGGTTCTCTTAATTTTTGGAAATAGGAAAAAGTCACACGGAGCCATATCTGGCAAATATGGAGGCTGGGGCATTGCTACAGTATTGTTTTTGGCCAAAAATTCACGAACAAGCAATGAAGTGTGAGCTGGTGCATTATCGTGGCTCAAAAGCCATGAATTGTTTTTCCACACATCCGGGCGTTTTTTCGGATTGCTTCACGCAAACGGCATTGAACTTGTAGGTAGTACTTCTTATTGACCGTTTGACCTGGCGGCAGGAATACATGATGCACTATGCCATTAAAATCAAAGAACACAGTGAGCATAACCTTCACGTTTGACCACACTTGTCGAGCCTTTTTCGGTCTTGGCAAGCCAGTATGTCTCCACTGGGATGATTGAGTCAAAGTTTCCACATAATATCCATAAACCCATGGTTCGTCACCTATTATAATACATTTCAGTAATTCTGCATCGTCGTTTACTTCATTTAGGGACTCCTGAGCAACTTTCATTCGCCGCTGTTTTTGTTCAAAATTCAACAATTTTGGAACGAATTTATAGCTTAATCAACGCAGTAGCTCTAGTGTTTGTTTTAATATTCTTAAGAAGAAAAATTCTTTCTTCTGTTATTGTTTTGAG
This sequence comes from Hetaerina titia, assembly GCA_037158775.1. Lineage (NCBI taxonomy): Eukaryota > Metazoa > Arthropoda > Insecta > Odonata > Calopterygidae > Hetaerina > Hetaerina titia. The sequence goes on from CM073770.1 coordinate 113,247,853, forward strand.
AAAAATCATTAAATATTTATTCATGTACCTATTTCCATCAAGGATCTTCAAGCAAGAGTGTGGATCAGAATTCTTCATCCAAATCTTCGGGATCAAGTTCTTCGTCATTGACATCCAGTAGTGGCAGTTCATCTGGCAGTAGTGGAAATAGCAGCAGTGGCAACAGTAACAGCAAAGTTTCATTATCAATGATTGCTCATGCTGACAAGCGTATTCAGATAATGAAGAAAAAAGCTGCCAAAATGCAAGAGAAAAGGAAATTGTCAAAGTGAATTCACTTTCTGAAATCTATATCAGTGTGTTCAAGAATTTTCTTGGATGTTTCTTTTGTGAAATAGGTGGAATAGGCTTTCCTATTGCAAAGCCACAATTAAATGTTGCCCAATAAACATAATTTTCCTCACTTTGTTGGTATAATTCCAAATATAAATGCAATGTATTTTTACAAATTTTAATTAGGTGGAGGAGTTTTGCCTGAGTGATAATATGAATTCAGTTTTCTTTTAATAAATTCTTTCTCATAATCACGCTTCTAGTTTTCTTCAAAGTGGTTTTAATTATTTCTGTTTATTTCACCTGCTTATTAGTGTACTCTTGCAGTTTCCCTTTTCAACCCTATGAATTGCAGTTTGGGGATGTTTCCCCAAATTGGTGTGAGGTTCTAAAAAAATCAAGTCACAAGTTACATTAAAAGCTATAATGAATGTTCATTTAAGCATGGATTATATCTTTCACTTCTAATATCCTTGATCAATGAGTCTTTCAATATGTAGCTCACTAAGAAATATATCACATTGAACCAAGTTTAAGTTTTCACAGTTTTCTTCAATCACATCAACCAAGAAGAATTAGTGTCTACATATTAATGTCTCTTAGTATATAAGAATCAGGGCTTTTCAGCAGCTCTAAGATATTTTCTTTCGTGACTTGTGACTTACAATCTTAAATACATTTACTAAGACTATGGAAGTAAATATTAAGAGTTTTTATATTTGGCAGTTAAATTATTGAATTTATTTAAAGGTCTGTAATTCATATCCTTTCTGAAATAAAGTAATCCTTGAACTTGAGAGCGTGTTTATGAAACATTTTTTCACACATCAAGTCTAACTATTTTTCAATTTTTTGAACATATCCATTTCTACATAAATGCCTGATAAAATTATCAGACAATTCGAGGTGATAATGTACAATAAAATTAGTTGATGTTTAAAAGAAATTAATATTTATTCATGTAGAATTAGTTCCAGATATAATTATTCTTTATGGTCCAGCAGTATCCAATGGAAGGCCTATATTTTAATATTAATCTGATGCAATAATTATGAACTTGGAAAATCTAATAGGAAATGTGTAATTATATTTACCCTTTTAGTGCACCAGGCTGATATATCAGCTCAAATATAAGCTATTTTTTAAATCTATAATTTATTAATTTTTTATTGTGTGTTGCTTCTCATATCAAAAATATGTCGTCTCTGCTTTATGCAACAGTTTTGTTAAATTTTAATTAATTTTCAATTTTAAATACTTCCTGTAAGGTATATAATTCTTAGTGTAATTTTTCTGTTGAACTGTTAACTTGTGGGGAAGCTCAAGTCTAATGCTGTGCTCTTTTCCTTTCCTGAGTGATCTTTTCACTATGACATCCCACTGAAAGGATAATCTGTTTCATTCTGCATACTTTTGAATGCCTAATGATGAAAATATTTTGATGTAAACTGCTAAGACTTAAATGATATGACACTAGTAAAAGCGTTACTATCCAAATATATTGCTTTCTCTTGCTTTCTGTCTTAGGTAATCATTTGGACTCGTTGTCATGTGATGACAATGTAAGCATTTCTCTTTCTAACAGGGCTCATTTCTTTTACTCCATTTAGGTAGAAAGTAAATTGTAGATAGTATGTGAAGAACACAGATGGTTCTCTCCTGCTGTTGAGTTTGTGCTTTTTTCCCTTGTGAGCATGTGGTTGAATCAAGTGTTTGGTTTGATTATTTGAAATGATAACTAAAATCACTTCAAAAGAAATATTAGATGAAGAATTGGTGAAATACTCGTTATTGCTTAATCATAGCGATTACTCTGAGGAATAGGATAAGAGCAAGAGTCTGAGTGATAATATAAATTCGGATGCAGATGACTCTGGACATTGTGATTCAGATAAAAAAGCTAAGAGCTATTGAGAAAAGTGGTGAAGATGACATAAGTAGTGATTTGAAAGATGGCTTATGCATCACCATCCATAAATTTATATAATAGTTACATGGAAGGGATGGATACAGCTGACATGATGGTGGATTTTTACTTGGATGAAAGGCGTATTCTTTGCTTTTGGTTTGGAAAAAGGTTGTTTATATTGTAATTGCTCTAATGGTGCTCAATTATTTCATCCCAAGTAAAGAAAATAGTCCAATGAAAAGGTATCAATACACTTCAAGCATCATTGAGTTTCTTGAGATGGAATGCTTTGGGGAGACAGATCTCCTCATATAGGCAGATCAAATGCCAAACTGGATCAACTACCAGCTAAAAAAGAAAAGAATTGTGTAGTTTTTAGTGGAATACGTTGCCAGAATAGGGAAAAGGTCTCAAACAGGGTGCATACAATGTAAAAAAAGGTGTACATAGCAATTGTTTGGTTAGCCATAGATGCATAGTGGAAGAACAGACCTTTTTACAAATATAACTGTAAAGAGGTAGACACAAAGTTATGCAACTCAAAAGTTATTCTTTATTTTTTTATAAATTTTCCCATGTCTGTCATTTTGGTTAATTTTAAAATGTAAAAATAGTGGTTCATAAAAAAATGTTATAAACAATGAATTACTATTATTTCTTAAAATCAAATTTTTATCGCAAAAGAAATATTGTTCATATTTAGTTGACTAAAATAATTACAGTTGTTTCGTAAGACATCATAAAATTCATTCATTAATATTACCTAATTTAGTTAATACACAAAAATAAAAAACCTGTGCATGGATGTCTTTAAAAATAACTTCAAAATATTTTTTCCCACAGATGATACATTTGATTAAATTCTCCTCTGATGATAAATTTGATTTTCTTTTTGCAAGTACTACTGGCAGGATGCAGCACTAAGAGGGTTAAATAGTTATTTCAGGTGGAGTATGGAGTAGAAGTTGCATAAGAACCAATATTTAGCGATGTTAAGATATTGGGTCTGTCCATAGGGGCACCAAAAGTAATGACAAGCAAAATGTCTTGAAGATGATTTTCTTTAATGATGTAGGCTCCCTGAAACTTGTTTAAATGTATAGTAGGTCTTAATAGGCACTTCTGCACACCATTGATAGCCCTGGGTTTTTTCTATTCATGATCACCATAACAACCCCCCACCATTTACCTCTTCTATTGTGAGCATAAAGCTTGTGTCACAAAATTTTATTTTAGAAAGATTACCCAGTGTCATGTACATACAAATGCTTTCTTCTCTTCACGCCATAAATCTCATTTTCATCACATTTTTCAATTAGTACTAATCCAAAAAAGACATTTTTTGGTTGTTACATGAGATTGTTAACATTTAATTTCACATAGAGGTAATTGAAAAAAATGCAAGATCTAGGTGGGAATTGAACCTGAAACCTCTGGGTTGGCAGGTGGGGATGTTACCTGGTCAGCAAATATTAACAAAATATATAAAATCATTCTTCAGATTCATATATTTTCCATCACCCATTGTACGTTCAAAATGAAACTTCATATTTTAATGCCATAAGCTTGTCTATCCAGGATTCACGTTTTTTTGTTTCCAAAATTCGAGTTCCTCCTTAATATTCCTTCCATCCAACTTTCATTAAAACTTCATGTATTACTCTACCATAGCTATTTGTTCCTCTCTATCCATCTTAATTTCACCTTCCTTTTCCATACCATCATTGAAAGCTGCTAATATATGTCTTCCTTCTTGCAATAACAATCAGTGAAATAAGCCATGCATCCAAATTTGCACTTTTATTTCTTTACAGTAAAATCAGCTTGATTTCCCAATCAACGATCTCCTTTTCCTGTAAATGCTTTTTAAACAAATTTATTATTTCCATAATTTTATTCCTCCTTCACCCATTTCATAAATGGTGTAGTCCAAACCAGTGAATTATGTAAATGATACTTCTAGAAGAAAATGGGAACAATAAATATCTTACAGAAATTTGAAGTTCCTTGTTTGAATGTATTACTACAGCTTCCGTTATCAAAGTTGCTCTTAAAGGTAGTTGACAAAGTATGGTACCTATAGTGTGGATTAAAATTTGGGATGGACTGGTATGGTTGCGGTTTTTGTGAAAATGATGTAGATAGATGATCAAACCGTTACCAATGTCAATATCAAAGTATATTTATCAATTTCCAGAAATTTTCATTTAAACAAGATCTAGACAACTAGTTCTATGCCTCTAGACAGTACAGTATTTTGATTCTTAGATGAAAAATTCCATTTGGTAATTACTTGCTACGCATTAAAATCGAACAAATATAGCTTTATTCCCATCTTGTGACATTGAATTACATGAGCCCTTGCCTTCAAATGCGATAAAAACTTTGCAAATACATCGCTATTTCCAAGTGTTGAGTGAATGTGAAAGGAAACGAATATGCGAATTAAGAGGCACTGCGAATACATGGCGCTACACTCTACGATACTGAGGAAACATTCCTGAATGAAACTTAACTTTGGAATTATTTAGACAATAGTTATTCCGCTATGAAGTTTAATGTTTCTTCAGCCCAATAGAATATTTCCGCCGAAAACGGTCGTCATTTCCCGCAATAAAAAACAAACCATAGAAGCAATAATAGGTAATTTCACCACAAAATACCTAACAATTGCTTTATAATCTCAAAACCTGTGTTCGATGAAGTGGATTCAAATTACAAATGGAGTTATTCAAGAAGAAACGAGGTGATAATTCATAGGAAACATACTGCAAGTTTTTTTTTAATAGCAGACAACACATGATTAGTAATTTGTTTATTTCCCATCATGCCTTCTGTTCACCTATGAGCAAAGGAGCCTGAGGAAAGACAAATTTCAAACTTGCCGGCAGATGTCAAACACCAGAAGTTGTGGAGGTAAGGTTGTTTTACCAATAGTTCATTTCGCGGCATTTCGTTTCACATGGGTGAGGGTGGCATTGGAATTAGTTTAACTTAGCTTCCGCCTCAGCACTGGAATATCAACGTGGAAGAACATTTTTCTGTGGTGTTTCATTTCAAATTGTGCTGAATGGAACTGTGCTTTAAGATGTACTTTATTGCCACAAGTTTTGGGAATATTTTAGTTCACTGTGTGATTTTTTTAAATGTAGGAGTTTCAATGTTGGCAATGGTACGGTAAAATTCAGTGACTGCTTTGACTTCGGGCCTGGTTTGACTTCATACCAGTTTCAAAACCAAGAACTTAATATTAAAATGAAGTTATGCTACGTTGAGTTTTCAATACGTTTTTACTTGCTTGTCAGTGATTGAGTGCTTAATAATGTGTCATCTGGTATTAAGACCTCCGTGGAAAAACAATGAAAGCAGTGATACGTGCACGTATGAAGTGAAATTCAAGAATGGAGGAAACTTAAACCATGGATTTAAAAAGGAAGATTACGTTCACAGCTTTACTTGGCACATTTAAAAGTGAAATATTTTTTATCAGTAACGACAAAACTTTAAATTGAAGAGATATCTTGTTCCACAATAAGAATTCAAGGCACACCAATTTAAACGACCAGGTAAATGTAAATTTTTAAACTTTTATTATATATCTTTAACTAATTTCATACATTTTTTCATTCGTTATACACCAGGATTTTCATACAGTGTGCGTAATCATTTTCTCGGCAAGTAGCTTCTTCCATTGATTTCGTAGGCTTGTCCAAGTTGTGTCCGGGAGTTCCTAGAGAGGCAATGGATAATAAATTAGCATTAAGCATTATATAGTCAGTGGTATGAATTTGAAGCTCTTTTATCAGAAACAACTAGTGATTATTTTTCGCCACAATTGACCGGGTAATTTATCTAGTTATTTGCTTTGACAGTTGGTATCCTTACCCGCTGTGGACCATAAACGTCATTTATTTTTGATTCGAATTTAATCATCGCTGGCTTTAACCATAATATAACTAAGTTACCCTTGGTCGTTAAAGTCACTGTTTCTTCAATTCGTTCGCGCAGAATTCATTACTTTTGAATTGTATTTCAGATTATCGTAACCTTAGAGCAATGTGCTATGTTAACTAGAAACTTTAAGTATTTCATTGAAGTTGCTTGCCATAGCCACTCTGCGACTGTGTCAACCTCCAACAATACGTTTCTTGAACTCATTTTCAATCAATTAGACGGCTTTTAGAATGAAGTTCCGTTCACATCCGCACATATGTTCGGTGAGCGTAATTGCTGGATTCCTCATTGTATTTTGATGGATTTATTTTTGCACCCGTGAAAGCATATTTATAGATGAAGTTCCATGTGGACAGTTGATTTTATTTATCTTTTCGATTTGCTATTGGAGTCATTAGACGGTCAGTTTTGTCTGGTTATTAAAGCGCCTTCTAGTTGTTTAGTGATCCGGATCCTTCATAGCGTTGTTTAATATCTGCTCATTTCATCATTGTGAAACATGATTATATTGCATCGAAGAAGCACACAGCCAACAAAGGCGTCCGTTATCCAAAGCCACTTCTCATGTTGAAACAACTATTATCCTTATGATTTCAAATTATTCACGCACTCAAATGAAGTGAAATCGTTTTCCAATTCACTGTGAAACGGAAATGAGAATTATTTTGAATCGTTACTGGTTACGTCAAAATTTCACTGATGTACAATTTTTTCTAACAATTCTTACCTTGTTTCTTGCGATATGATCGTGCTATGCACGAGCGTTTTTGTATGTACCGGGAAAAAATATTTACACACCCACGTGGTACTCTAATTAGGTTGTACACGATGCCTCTGCTATGCGTAGACAGAAATGTCTGCTATCACGCCTGGGTGTGGCTCGATCCCGCGACCGAGGGAATTCGTAAAAGAGGGCCACCGATGCATTGTTTTCGAGACCTCGCAGAGTTTTAAATCTGAAAACACTCGATGACTATTAACCTGTAATCATTCATCGTTGCAGTAACGCTAAGAAATATGTCAAATGTGCATTTGGGAAATGAACATTCAAATATTTTGTTGTCCAAAGTCATTTCAAAGTGTGTGGTGCATTTTAATTCTAATTAAAGGCCCAAATCTAATCAGGCGTGTTGAGTAAGAGTTGAGTAACTTATTTGTCCCTCTTCTGCGTAGATTTTCGGCAGGGCTAGAAACAACAAATAGCGTGCAGTGTTGGAATTTTTGAAAATTTTAAATGCATTGATTCACGCCATGAGTGAATCATAATTTGAGTTTGGCTGCTCTTTGCTTGTTTTAGCTTTTCCCAAATTAATTTTTCTACTTTAAAAAGTACTTTTGGCAATATACCTGTTAAAAGTGTAGCTGCACTTGCAAATCCATTAATTCTTGCGACCCTTGGGTGCGGTCTCGAGATAGTTGGGGTTTTTACACAAGTATTTTGATTTATGATGGAATTATCCAGACAGATAGAACATTTTGCGTAATTTGGAGGATAACGTACGTATTAGCGATTGTAGTGGTAGGGATATTAAGGGAAGGATTGCGTAAGCTCTTGAATAAAAACGTAAAGGAGAGTTTAGTAAAGACATGAATGACACGTAGAGCTGTGTGGATTCGAAAAAAAGTCTTTGATGCATAAAGGTGGGAATCAACGATAGACCTTTGAAATATTGGTATTTAGAAAAAAATGAGAAAATACAGGTTAACATGGTGGAAAACGATAGACAAAATTCTGAATGTGGCAGGGGCCGACAGAGGTGTCCAGGTGAATTTCGAAGAAGGCAGAAAAAGTGGGTGGAGGACATATTGAAAGGTAATGGGATTTTAAAGGCCGTCACAGAAGGAATGATGTTAGGAAAGTGGTGAAACGGAAGGGAAAGAAAAAGAATGAAAGGAGGTAGAGAGTATGAAGAACTGTGGGAGAAAATATTGTATGGCAAATAAGAGGACGTAGTGCATAATAGTTGTAAGCAGCCGGTCAAAATTTACTGTTACCTATGATAGTGATTAGGCAAACGAATATTTCGGAGCACACATGCTCCTCAGTGTGTTGCTTTTGCATTGTTCATTGGCGCCCCTTGCAATTTTTTTCCTGACACGGGCGGAGCTTACCGTTTGCCCTCTTCTCTTTTCCCTCCATTATCAAAACATTCTTTTCGCTTTGACGTTTAATTTATAGCATGGGAGTTGATCACAGAATCTTTGGCCGTTCGTCGTCTAACTAAACGACTTCCACATACCATTGTGGACGTCGAAGGTGTGCCATCTAGTAGAGATCTTGGCCAGATCGCCGATTAGCTGAGGGCCACACCCTAAACTGTCTCTCTGTGATTGGCGCAATTCAACTCTTGGTATTGCTGCTCCGGAAATATTCTCTTTCATTACGTCTGCTCACTATCATCAATGGAATAATATTTAATAACTTCGGAACTTCGTTTCTGTTTCGGCGTAGCATGGTATTTCAGTGTTAAACGGACGGTTTAAGAAAAATGACTATATTTTTAATAGGGTGATTCTAGCATAGAGCGATTATCACCATTATTGACGGAAGTGATTACAATCCTGAGAATTTACAGGAAAGGGAATGCTCAAATACTAACATTTCGATCAACAGGTAACCATAACTTTCAGTGCCACCAATGTGAAAGCAATCCGGGATGCATTTCTCAAAACTGCAAGATTTGTTATTCTCCTGAAAACCGTCATGGCTATAATGTAAAACCTTCATATCCGCATACTATATGATGTGGGAAAGTATCAAATGCTGCACTATTATTTACAATCGACAAGACTCTGTGGTGCAACTTATGGACTTGAAAAGTGACTATTAGCTTTAAGAAGCAACCCCTAGAAAGATTCTCTCATTATAGAGTACCACCTAGTGCCACAATACTAGTATAATAGTGCTCCCTTCCCTATATTGGCATAGGATAACGATCTTCTCAAAATAGCAATTTCTAGCCAATAGCTCGCCTACGTCATTATTCAAACAAAGGTTGTTTGCTGCGTTCAAAAGTCCACCATGTGTACAAGATATATCAGAAACGTAATCTAACCTACCTTAGGTTAATCACTTTAATGCATAGTGCACGGAATGTATCTTTCAAACAAGGCATTTATACAAAGTGTGAATTTTAAAATATCATTCCTAAGTTTCTGTAACCATTTTCCTTGAACAAACTAAAGATGTGTTAGTTAGCGTGAATTAGTTGGTGATTATATCGCAGGTAATTCTAGGCGACAAAATAGTGGAAATTAACGCGAAAAGTTCGCCATTCCTATTTTAGGGAAGGAATCCTAATATGTTCAAAATGATTTGTATTGGAAGAGAGTGACTACTTATCTCTATACTGGGCAAATGCACCGTTATAGTTAAGGACGCTTGGCTAGTCTTGTGACTGTTTAAGGATATTGCACTATAACGTAGAGAAACATACATTACTCTATCTTTTCCAATATCACCGTCGGTGCTTTTCAAATAATAAAAAAATCGATGAATGAAACCTGTCTCGACTATTCGGGGCGAATGGCGATTTGCACAGCGTGGAATTGGAAATCGAAAGTATCACGCTGTGCTTGTTTTGTCGCAGTCGGGAATTCCAAGAATCCTTGTAGAAGTGGGAAATCAGTTCTAATGCTTGAAGAGGTGGGGAATTTTACTAAGGCCGCGGGGGTGGTATTTGGATACTTTGGATACTTCATGCTCGGTAGAAGCCTGAAGCGAATCCACGGGAAAAGAAGACGAGAGGTCAGTAAGGAATTGAAATTTAATAACTTTAAAATCAAATTTAGATGGTTTATTGGTGCTTCATAATTTAAAACAATTTATGGGAACTGCATAAAACAAAACTCATTTCTTGGAGGACGTCTATGTTACGTCATGGCCCTCATGAATCCCTCAATGAAGCTGTGGTATGTATCAATCACAAGCGGTAGCATGGACTACGATTGAGTTGGTTTTTATGAACCCTTTAAGAGACCAGATGGATTCATTCCAGGTTGGAGGAGTTAAAAAAAATGTAGTAAACATTTCCATAGACGGTCGGGCCTTAATCAAATCGTATCGACGGTCGATCAAACTTGTTGCAGTTCACAGTGTGTTCCAGGCGTCATACAGTGAAAAAGTTTGCTTAATTTAGTAAGTGATAAATTGAAAAAAGTGGTTGATTTCCAATTATAATTTAAACTGTGAATATAACATGCGTTTACAATGTTATCAATAAATAAGCTACAATTTCCACTCGCCCCTCCTGTTGGATTTTATTCTGGTTACGAATCTACGAAGGGATTTTGTTTTATCCCATTTGGGTCTCTCACCGTGCGATCTCTCTTTAGTTTCATAAATACTTGGAAGACGCGCAATCGAGTACTCCAGTTACTTATACGTTATACTGAAGTTTTCAATCTTTCGCCAAGATGCGAATAAATATTTTCTTTTAAAAAAGAAAGTTTCCTTCTGTTTGCAACGAATTTTAACAAATACACCATCCTTAAAAATATGCGTTAACAGGATTATAAAATTATAATTTCGTCCATCCAAGGAGCGGGGCAGCCAAAACGGCTACCAAAATTACCACAGATAACCACTCTAACGAACCGGTATCAAGAATAGTACAGATTAAACTTTTATATAAAGATGGATTTCATCTGAACGTGGAATATTACAAAATATTTTCTCTTTTATACTGTCATTGTTTCTCTAAATGATACTAAAAGTATAGAGGGATGAATGAAAGCCATTATTCCGCTTCTCGACTAAAACAAAATCATTGAGTAATCAGCAACTGAAGGCTGTGTTAAATTTTTGTAAAAGCTTCCGCGGAATGTATTTATAGTACATTTCTGTTCGGGATTTCATCCGTATATAATGTTATACGTATGCTGTGGCGCACGTAAACCTTCAAAAGAGGTTCATGTTCCACAGGCGGCACATGAAAAGGACTGATGTGTGAATTTCGCACACCGTGGACCTTATTCGGGTAGCATTAGCTTTTCATATCCAGCAAAACTTCGGGTTTATTACAGTGGAATTTGCTTGATTATGGCACACAGGAAGGTTCAAGACCTCTAATTGAAGCACTGTTCTTCTTCTTTCCATTTTGATTGAGGCGCTTGAATCCGTCGGTTTGCGCATTTATGACAGTAACGCACTTACTATTTTCCGAAGCTGAAAGCTTGTGCCTGGCTCGACGCGTGTGAGTTGGGTCCTTTGCTGAAGCTGGCGGCACTGGCGGCTGAAGAGCTGAAGGACCCTCCTCTCTTGGAATTGCCATTGTTGGGGGTGGCCCCTGGGTGCGACTGTCCGCTCCCGTTGCCATTTTCGTGCTCGGTGTTGCTTGGTTTTCCCTCCTTCGGAGTAAGTCCATTCTGGAACGTACTCTCCGGGGAGCCTTCGACGAACATTTCCGGTACTGCCATGTTCATCTCGTCGTTTTCGTGGGACTCAACCGGGTGCTCCAGGCCCTCATCAGCAAGTACTACTGTTGCTTTTTCGGGATGGTCTTCATGCACCTCTTCCGCCTTCTGCTCCTCTATCATCCGCTCTGCGGCGTCCTTCTCGCCCGTCTTTCCGGTGGCGAGGATGTCCTCGAAGGAGGTCGTGGGAGGCAGGGGATCTTGGGTTAACTCTCCATCATTGATGTCTGTAACAAATAAAGGAGTGGGAAGTCAAAAATTCTAAAAAGTATTCACCGTTGCAATTCAAGGGGTCACTTTGCTACCTATATAAACTACTCTTTTTCAATTCGCATAACGGTAGAAAACATCCCGTATGGCAAAATAAAATACCCGGAAATAAAATATCGCCTAATGTTACAAATCAATGATTACTCTAATTGCTGGTGGCATAATGCCTCAGCCCATTGTGGTGACTTTAAAAAGTATCGGGGAATACTTTTGGAGGCAATGAAGATAAGATAGAGCTACATCCAGGAGTAACTTTGAAGGACCCGTATTGACTTGCTATTTGGTCTTTGGGCATTTTAGATGAATACTCGAAATTGGGTCTGACAAGGTAGATAGATAAAGGACTTTATTTGGGCGAAATTGAGACCTAATGGACCCTTCTTCCATTTAACCCAAGATAAGGACAGCAGTGGTCTAATCTTTGAAATCTATTTGACCAACAATGTGTTTTACAAAATCCAATGTTTAATTAGTTTATCTTTAATCTTATGATCTTGTGGATTTCAAGAAAATTTGTTCGTTAATGTTACCCTAAGAGACTCTAGCCCTCATCTATATTATGGTTTCCGAATGAAGTTACATGAAAACTCCCTAGGACATTTTCTCTTTTCGTTGCAACATGTCTGAAAGGGATTTTTAAGAGTAGAACGTTTCTCCGGTGGGATATTGGCATGAGAGCAAAATGTCAGGGACGGATCGAGAACGGCGTAATGGAAACGTTTGTCTGATTTGAAGTTTTCCGACAGTTTGTCTCTCCTAAATCTCCGTTCAAAGATGACTATTTGTATAGACATACGGCATCATCAAATATGTCAATAAATATCTTTTTTTTTACTAGTAGGTGTATACATAATTGGCTAAGAAATTTCACAGAGGTAGTAAGGGAGTTTGACGGAATATATAAAAGGGGGGCCGCTGGGTCACGACGGAAACAAATGCATCCAATAAGTTTATGTTGACATTGGGAAGGGCCAGTAATATTTTTCAGTGTTGCAAAGTTTTATTTCCTGTTAATACTGATTGAAAAACATAAGGGAAAATGATTTGAAATTGAGTCAGTGAAAAAATTTTGGCCGCTCAATATTCTGAGATCGGGTTCATTAACTCCAAACTGAGTGTAAAGATAGAAATCGAATGTATCCCAATAAGGAGTAAATTAAAGACACTTAAATACATTCGCAGAGAGTATCATCTTTCTCTGAAATAAATTTGACCACTCATTTTTTATAGTTAGAGGGAAGTCTGAAATTATTCTTTCGCGGATCATAGTGAACGCAACATTTCTATTTCATGCTTCTGTTCAGGGAACTGGCCCAAAGGAATTGAGGTCACTCGGCGGTAAATATCGAACATGCTTTGAGATACTGGTATTTTCTTCTACGGCAACTTAAAAAGTGTGAATGAGAGCGTATTAATTTTTTCGGCGTAAATAATCCGTTAGTCATTTAAAATGTATTCAGCGTCGCATAGTTCGAGGGATTTGAGATAGGATAAATGGAGAAGTTGCAAGCTCACCTTTACCCAATGGTTTTCCGTTCATTGTGCGCATGGTTGCGGCGGCGGAGAGGCCGAGTAGTGCGATGAATACGGCAATGGATGGCATGGTGGCTCGCTGGTTGTTTTTTTCGAGGTGCGCTGGAAGGGAATGGCTCACTGTTTGTTAATACCTGTCAGTGGCTGCGTTTGCTCTGTGTTTGGTGCTCGTGGTGTTGACCGTTTTATACCAAATTTCACCCCTCGAACTCCCCCTACGACACTCTTTTACCTCGAAAACCCGTCCTCACGTAATCACCAAATCGATTCGCACGGGGAATGACAACGAAGGTCTCGAAAGCCGAGAATGGGGGCACAGGGTTGGAAGCTGGAGAAACATCCGATGATGCGTGCGGCATTGACCCCCGCACCCACCGCCGCTCGGCGTTTCAAAGCTGTGCACTTGCTAGAGCCAAAATATGTCCAAAGGTCGCCCGACCCAGGTGTGAAAATGTAGAATATCCACAGGTGATATTGCATGACCGGAGGTATTAGTTTTCGGCTTATGGTTATTTTAACTGAAAGTCAATACCACATTAACGATTAAAAAATGAACGTTATAAAAAATTTTACATGCAGGCATTACATTTTATATATGTTATGAAACTATAGCGACATTGCATAAGTTTTCTAAGTACAACTTTGTGAATTGCTAGCTTGGCTAACTACTGAACTGATCTAAAAAATACATAGAAAATGACTTTCCAATTTTAATAGACTAATTGAGCGGTGAAAGGTATAATGAAATCCAGAACTCAGGTAATTATTACCAACAATGAAAAATGCACGTTTGTCAATGAAATCTTCGATAACTCCCATGCTACTGATAATCTCACGGTATTTTAATTCTCAAGTACATAGACGTCTTTCAAGCGTTTTTACTAGCCAGTAGTTATTCAATATCTTGTTAAGAAGCTCATCATCACAAAAGGAAATATTAATGATTTTTACTGAAAGGGAAATGTAAATAAATAATGTAGTTATTTAATATAAAATTTTGGTTTTAGTATCCAATGAGTAGATAAGTCTTTTCGCCATGTCCTCACTTCACTACAATTAATACAAACCGTGAAATGCATGAGTCATATTTCACTTCAAATGTTAATTTATTTAGCATTGCTACGTATTTTATTTTTTTCACTTTTACATTTTCTCTCAGTTTTCGCTGGGATTTTTCCTACTCGGTTGAAAAAAGCATTTCTAATTTTTCGATGGTTTTCCTTAAAGTGCCGAAGAGAATTTCGTACGTGGTTGGTGGGGTGGGTGGTAATGTACTACGTAATATTTGGACTTGTCTCTAGAAATATGTTATGGGACGAGAGAAGGAATTAGTGTTGGCATTCGCAAAAAAATAAATCGCGCTAGAAGTATACTTATAATTTGTGACAGAAAACCTACCTTTTCTGGATTTCTTTAAGAAAAATAATTCTCATAAAATGCCTAATTCTCACCAGGGAAGTATTCTTCAGGATGTAATATCATATCAAGATGTCACTCGCGATTTTGTTTCTCCACGGGCAAATGCTTATTTTCCATGTGCATCGTTCACATGCATATTCATATTTATCCAATAGGTTCTGCAAATCACTAAAACATTTTCAAAAACCTTCGTCGAAGAGATCAGTGTATTTTCTGCTCATTTATTGCCATGGTCGTTTTTCTCGTTCAAATTCCTCAGTATTATTCTCGTGTTTAAAACAACTTCAATGCATGAATTGTAAATCTATAAAATAATAAATCAAGTACATTAGCGTATAGCAAAAACTATCAGCTTAATAGATTTAAAAAAAAAGCAGAACAGTGTATTGCAAGTGTGTGTATTCTCTGTTTGGAGTATTTGAAACGCTCCAGCACATTCATTTTTATTTCCTCTGGGTAGCTTAAAATAGGTTCTCTGAATAAACGTCTCTTATTTGGCATGCAAATATTTAAAATGTTCCAGACATCAAATAATTATTTCAACATATTTAAATGAATACAGTTCCAATAAAAATGGTCAAAAAATTCTAATTAAATGTAAATATATACATATATATATATATATATTCTCATCGTTTTTAAAAACTAAATCGTGATCGATGGCGATGGGGTTCTCTTTTATTTATTTATATTTAGCTGTCTCGCATTAATGACTACATCGAAAGTTTTGGGATACCGTGGGTGAGTTTGCTTTGGGTTGAACTACTATTACTACAGATATGCCTTTCCCACACGGTATTGATTTTTTTAAAGGTGCTCTGAGGGTTGCGTTCGCACTGTACGAGAAATTGATCGTGTGTTAATTGTGGCAACAATTTTCCTAAGCATATTGCAATTATATGCGGATAACTGCGGAGAAATGATGAAATGGATCCGATAAATAGAAAAATATTTTCTGCGTGAGTAATTATGTAAATATTGTAGAAAAGCAAGGGTAAGATTGCAGAGGATTAGTTTAAATACATGCTCCATGCTTTCTGGTTTAACATAAAGTTTACAAGTAAGGCCTTGCTACATCTTCGAGCATAATTCCCATTTCAGTGGCCATTTGCACACCAGGGAGAGAAGCTATTGATGAGGCCGACCCAGGCGCTAGAACAGTTGTCGTCCAAATCTTTTTCGAAATATATTAACAAGAAAAAAATATGAAGTCGGAGTCGTCCGTCAAACTAGTCACTACTCGTAATCGGCATTATTTTAGGATTATTAGTAGCTTGCGGATTCGTATTCCGGATTGGAAGTAGCCCTTGAGTATGGATATAATTTATTAATATTCTCATGAAATTTCGAAAATTCATAAGATAATATTAATCCAGTTTAATTAGTGGCTATGAGATTATCATAAGACGTTGTTCTTTCTCTCTGTTTTCCTTTCTATTCTCGAAGAATAATCGTGATATAATAAAACAATTCCTTCGAGAGCGCACAGCAATCGACGGTGCTTCTAGAGTGAGGAAATTCCTTTTTCAGTAGTGCAAGGCCCCTGATGGCCGTATTGTCTTTCATGAGGGTCATATTGATTCGATTTGTTATCATTCTGCGTGCGCCACAAAAAATCTGGACGTGAGCCGTGGCTTTTAGTATAGTAAACACATTAGTTCGCAGATGCACACATTGGCACGCGTCGGATGTTCTCTTCGAATGCCCCTCCCAAATCTCGATGTGACCTCGTGTGTACGAATTCGAGATGTTCAATGGGCACTCTCGCCTTCACGACTATTCTCTTCGTCTTTTTTTTGGAGGTCTTCCACCTGGGGTCCCTTTGCTCCTGTTACGTGAATCATCAAAAACATCCACTCTTTTTGGGATGACGCGGAGAGTGAACCAATTTGGGACGTGGATAGTAAATATGAAGTCTTTAAACATTTATGGGGGGTAAATGTTTAATTGAACATTACGCAACTTTGTCTCGTCGTGATAATTATGGAAATATTTTCGGTCCTCAGATGAAGGAAATCGGATGTGCAGGACGAGCTTTTCATGAACGCATGCATACTTTTCCCTTTATCCATCGGAATGTAGCTAAGGGCAATTCTTTACCATTTCTCTGTTTGTACTGGGAGCGAATTAGTTGGCCAATGGTTGTTTAAGGGCCAAAAACATGTTTTATCGATTCCTGTACCTACAAATTGACTAACGACTCCACCTCTGATGTTTTTTTATTCCAAGAATCTATTCTACATTGGCCTACCGATCTAAGATAATTTTTGGGACAGATCGTGAAAACTATTATTAAAGCTTTGCCTAACGTAACAATGAACTGGTGATAACGGGACGAAAATTCTTGCAACTTTTCACTAAATAAAGATCTATCATCGACTAATTTCGATGGACTACACCATTGCCAAGTGAAGCTTTCAATTTAAAGAGTCAAATATATGTATGAAACATGGGAGGTGGGG
Organism: Hetaerina titia; assembly: GCA_037158775.1. Classification (NCBI taxonomy): domain Eukaryota; kingdom Metazoa; phylum Arthropoda; class Insecta; order Odonata; family Calopterygidae; genus Hetaerina; species Hetaerina titia. Next base: position 113,265,088 of record CM073770.1, read on the forward strand.
AAACCGGGGTGTCACCACGTGTTAGGTGGGGTTGTGGGAGAGAGTTGAGATAAAAACTCAAAGTTATTGAGGATGGGGGAGAACAGAGTTTAAGGGGGGAGGAAGTGGAAGGCTTGTAGGGGATGAGGGATAGACCAAGGAGCAAGTAGATTCTGGTCGGTTGTTATGAGATGGTCTTCTTTTCTTTTCTGGGGTTCCTTGCGGTGTCTATCGCGGGGAAGGAAGAGTTTTAGTCCCTGTTATTATGGAACGGTACATCCCAGTTCCACATACATGCCTGTTACATTCCAGTACATCACACCTGAATCTGTAATTTATAATAAATTGATGGATGTTTGCATTACACTTAACCATTCATCGGCTCCAAGTATTTTTACCATCCTTCATGTCTTCTAAAATACTTGTTTATTCCTTCTTCTACCTCGCTTACCCAACATTCTCAATTCTAACCCGATATTTTCCGCTCTGCATTTCCTCTCCATATTCATTTCGTCAATTGTTCCCGTCTTCTTAGACTTTCTCCCGACAACTTTATCACTTACTTCCCCCGAAATGCCTAATATAATACCTTCGTTGGTTTTCCTCTACGTCCAATTTTTCTTCACACTAACATCCCGGTCTAAGTCAATTCTTATTACTGATCAAGTTATTCTACGCCACAATTCAAATGATCTTCACTGATCTTATCTTTGCGTCATTACTCGAGGTTCCCGTCATGAACGTCCTCCTCTTTGAAAATGCATCTTTAAATAACGAGTGTACTGATTTCCCTACTCCTATGCCCATTTCTGTCTAAATTATTCCAAAACTACTGAAGTATTCTGCCGGCTGCGCCGACATTAACGGGCATTCATGTATTATTTTTTTGCGTATCGCTACCCATGGGGATTCTCTATCCGCCACATTTACTAACGCCTTTCGTGGTGAGCTCATTTCGAATTAATCATATTGCAATTCATCATATCTGCGCCTATATCGCATAAATTTTATTCATTAAATTTGTGAAAAAATATAAATTTGCCACAAATGCTCCTTTAAGACTGTTTTCATTCTAATTTCCTTTCTTTTGTTTTCATAACTGCTAAGGCATCATGCATCTCCCGTTTTTTATAAAACCAAACTGACTTCGCCGAAATAGTCGTTTGCCTTCTTCGTGATATTTTTGCTGATAATTCTTAGTATTATCTTTGCTGCATGCGAAATTAACTTGTGGTCATTAGGTCCTTACATACTTGTATTGCTTTATTCGGTGTGTAATTAAAATTGGTCTAACGATATCTTTTAGCCAAACCTTTTATTTTTCATAAATTCTACGAATCGGGCCATTGAAGCCCTTTCTTCCATTTTCTCTAAACTTGTGTAATTATCAAGATATAAACCATTTCAACTGTCTTCTTCACCTTCTATGCTCATTCTGATTTTTTAATTCTATAAACCCAGTCTTCCTGAACCTAATGCTCTATAACCTTCTAATATTTGTTTTATATTTTGCCTGAATTTCTTTTGCTTTAATTGCTACTATTAGAATACCTCTTTTGCCTCTCAGTGAGTATATTAATTCCTTTAATGATTGCTGCAAGTCTTTCCCTTTCCAGGATATCATACCTATTTATCTCTATATCTATAAGTTCTCCATATTCTTACGCTGATCTTTATAACATTATTTTGGTTTATTATTGAACTATCTGCAATTTTTCTCTCTAGCTCCGTTTTCCAGTTGTTTTATTCCTTTCTGCTTTCCAAATTCCCAATTATACCTTCTGTATTCCACGGTTTAAAAAATAATTTTCCTATTCACCATTCCTATGGTTTCTTTTTCAGCATTTACATAACCTTATTTTAAGAAAGGACCACCTACGTGTTCATTCTACAGTGCCCATCCCCTTATCCTCATTTCCAAGTTTACCAACTACTTCCATGTAATATACCTTTTATTTGTTCCAGCTAGAGAGTTCTACAGCCCAATTTCGCAACTTTCTTATCTTGTTAATAGATACTCTGGAATTTGAAGTTATTTTTCATAAGCATTTAATTATGAATCGAATTGGAATCCGCTTTGGAGAACTGCGAATTAATGAACTATTATTAAATCCCTAAACATCCCTAATTTCCCATAAGCATAAAATAATATAATTGGTGGTTTCCTGCCTCTTCCATCTGTTTCTTTGTTTGTTATGTTATTTGAGCGAAGTATTATTTATTTTCAGGTTTAGGTTTACTAAACTCGTGCAGAACTATATTGCATTCTAAACTCCACGCTTCTCCGTTCTTACGCATCTCTCCTTTCACCCACAACTTCACTCGAATTGCCCATCAATATAAACTGTTTCCTTGTAGGAAACTTATTCAAACTTTACTAACAAACTTTAACTTCTAGGAATCATTATTTACTTCAACGTGACTTAACAGGCTTGTAATTGATACTCCACATTGTTTCTTGAAGGAATATCGTTTATGTACATTTTATTGTAATTAAGTTCATCCTCTTAAAGAATTTGTTTTGTACCGGGAAAGATTCATGTAAACTTCACTTCAAAATTTAATGCACCATTTCAATTCCTTCTAATATATGCCCTTACTTCAACTAATGTTGAGAAATAGGTGTTTCAGGAAGGAAAATGACTGTGCATCTGATGGTCGAAGTATTATTGGATGCAATGAACATCAGTTTCTTATAATTTGCCTTCCTTCGAGGGTTTAGTATACTAAAGTTTGCTGTTGATCTGCTGTTTAAGGGATGCCTCTAAGGACGTGCGCCATGTTAAATCGGGACACACGCTATGATCGAAAACAGCATTAATTTTAGTAAGTCATGGGCAGTTCTATTTAAAATTTATTAGATTCAAGACAAATAATGACCAGTCATTAGTGATACAAAATATAGGAATAACTACGATATATTATATGATATAATACATGGTATAATGTAAATTTTGTCAATATTACAATGGTGTGTTGTACCTACAAGTATTGATCAGAATAAGTGGTCTCGTTTTTAATAATAAACAATTACTTTGGTAACTGTTGATTCTTGGATTCACATTATGGATATATTTATCTACATTGACTGGTTGAATAATGTAATAGAGAGTTTCAAGTACCCCAGATGCACATCTGCATTGAAATTTATAATTTCAAAAGAGACTAGCAAAGCTGATCCACGTACGTAGACATTTGGACAGAACTTTCCGCCCAAAACAATGATTATTGATCTAATTCAACCATTCACGAATCGGTGATCGATCCATGCAAGCATACGAGTATACCACTTTTTACTACCGAAGGGCAAAATGTTATTGAATATGAGTTTAACCGACAGCTGGCACCAATAGCCATAAGCGATTGGGATATGGCAGTTTTAAGTGGAAAAAATTCTTCAAGGAGAAGATATATTCTGTTCTATTTTGATGATAATTATACTATCTGTCGATTTTTCTTAATTTAATTTCTGCGACAGAAGTTTATCATGAAGCGCTTGGCCTTTATCTGATTCTATAAGTTGACACTTTTTAATATCTCTTTCTCCCATTGACATAACAACCATATCCTCGGAAAATGCAAACCGCCAATTTTTCTCCTCGAGTAGGCTCTCCCTAAACAATTCTGCATAGAACAATGCTGCATAGAATTCTCATCTCAGTGAAGTAATCCCTTTGTCGTTCCTATCAGCACGTTCCTCCTATTCAACTACGGATTTTTATTCCTAGTTTTATAACGCGATGAAATTGTTCCATATTTTTCAATCTCTTGACTACGAGGGTCATCCGGAAAGTAGTACCCGTTCGTGAAATAAAGACACAAAAGTAAATATTAACAAACATAAAAAATTTTATTTGAAAGAGGATACTTTAAACTACTTCTCAACATAATCTCCAAGCAAATTAAGGCATTTGTCATAACGTGTGACAAGTTTCTGTATTCCTGCTGCATAGTCCTTCGCCGCCAGCTCATTGAGATACAGGGTCACTCCTTCTTTAAGTTCTTCATCGCTGTCAAATCTTTTTCCTGCCAAAAAGTCTTTAAGCTTTGTAAAGAGATGAAAATCTGAAGGGGCCAAGTCCGGGCTATACGGTGGATGGTCGAAAGTTTCCCATTTGAATTGCTGCAAAAGTTTTTGTGTTATCCCAGCTGCATGAGGCCTGGCATTGTCATGAACGAGAATGACACCAGTAGACAATAGACCTCGCCGCCGATTTTGTATTGCCCGCCGTAATTTCTTTAATGTTTCACAATACGCATTGGCATTAATAGTGTCTCCACGGGCCATAAAATCAATAAGCAATACACCTCGTCGATCCCAGAAAATGGTTGCCATGAGTTTCCTGGTGGACAGAACTGTCTTGAATTTTTTTGGTTTGTTTGGTGAATGAGCATGATGCCACTCCATTGACTGTCGTTTACTCTCAGGTGATGCATAACAAACCCATGTTTCGTCACCAGTAATTATGCGAGTCAAGAAAGAGCCTCCTTCATCAGAATAACGTCCCAAAAACGTCAGTGCTGCAGCCATACGCTTGGTTTTGTGCTCATCTGTAAGCATGCAAGGGACCCATCTTGCACAAATTTTTGCATAATGCAGATGGTGTTTAACAATTTCATGAACAATTGTTCGAGAAACATTGGGAAAATGCTCACAGATGTCATCAATTGTGACGCGCCGATCGTTCCTCACGAATTCGTCAACTGAGCTCACCAGTTGGTCTGTAATGACAGACGGTCTCCCCGAACGCTCATCGTCGTGTGTGTTCCCCCTCCCCATGTTGAAGTTGCGACACCACCGCCGAACAGATGACTCGTCCATTACATTGTCTCCATACACCTCCTTTAATTGGCGATGAATATCACATGGGCGAACGTTTCTTGCATTGAGGAATTTAATCACTGCCCTCACTTCACAACTGGCGGCGTTCTCAATTTTTTTAAACATTGTAAACAATCACAGAAACAACACAGGCAATGCTAGCGTCACGCAACTTGGCTCAGAGAAGGCAGACAAGCCACTGAAGCTATCTGACCTAGTCCAGCGGCTACTCGCGTCGTCAGCACTTCATGCGGCACGAACGGGTACTACTTTCCGGATGACCCTCGTATATTTAAATCTCAAATAAAATTTCCCAATTTCACCGCCTCATTTTTAGCAAGTTACGAGTATTCCTTGAAGTTGCTTCTCCCTGTATCTGATGATTTCTGGCTCAAATACAGTATCATTTTACATTTTTTACGTGAAGCAAACAATCTTAGGGAATCATAATCATATGTCGCTGACCTATGAATCGATTGCCTTTGATATGGAAATGTATTTTCTACTGAGACTGATGTCACTATATTTCATGTTTCCGGCACAAAATTATGCCTCTGTGATGGAATTTCTATAGTAATTTTCATCGAGTGTTTTTTAACAGAAATTCGCGGGTTTAGGGCTGATGAAGGGGAGTTTTTTCTTATTTAATTAACTAGAAGAATACGGTAAAGAAATCTAAGATTGTGGGAGGTTGTTTTAATTCTGAGTCTATGTTGCATTGTACAAAAAAATAAGTGACTTAATGAACGAAGGCCTTTGATTGGAGTTGGATGAAGAATTGAAGGTAGCGGTTTCTTTCTTTTACCTTTGTCGTCTTCTAACGAGTTGACTTCATTATTTCGCATTATTTCTGACATAATAACGCTACACAGGGTGTTTCATTGGGAAAGAAGAATTATTCTAATCAAGTAATTATTTAAATCACTTGTTAATATCCTAAGAATGAATAAATTTCTAAAAATCGGAGTGGCTATACTGATTATAGGAGGAATATTTTGGGATCGAGAATAGGTATGCAAATAATATATATTTTGGGATCGAGTATAGGTATGTAAATAACAGTGGGTTGAATCATTTAATTGCGTGTTGCTTAGTTGGAAAATAGCAATTTCTGTGCTGGTTGTTGGAAGTAAAGAAGGAAGTAAAAAATAGAAAAATATATTTTTATTTACTAATTACTAAAATCACTACAGTTGGTCTAGGACCATGATATGTTGTTGGACATCCAGTCACACATCCGTCTACATAAGAGCATGATGGTTGTTGTCATAGAATATAAGATGGGCTTCCAATAGTGTGTTTCTTGCCACCTTGCTCAGTTGTAGTTCACGGACTAAGTCAGCCACACTCATTCTTCAGTTAATGCATAATCATAAATTCAGTGGGGGTAGATATTGGAAGTAAATATGCTGTTGTCCTCAAGTTAGGATCTGTAAAAGAGAAAAACATGCGAATTATAATTATATATTTAAACTGATTTCTTTGGTATTAGGTTGTGGGTGAAGGTACATGAAAATAAGATGGAAGGGTGAAAGACATTACCTTATACTATATTGTATCAATTTTCCTTAATATTGCTGCAGCAGAGTCAATATTCATTATACCATTAAGAATAGCCCAAACCATCAGGATTTTCTGAGACTTCAGGGGTATTTTGAGGGGCAGCTACAGGAAACCTCGCAGTTGCAACTCTTATTTATGGAAATGACATCATTATAACCAACAGCTATATTTTGTAATTTTAGTATTTACTCTCATACCTGAAATATCTATTTTTTCAAGGCAGAATGGTACTGTTTTCATGTTGTAGGTGGAAGCTATGAAAATGAACATGCAAGTATTGGTCCATAATTATACCATATCTTGAAAAAGATTAACTTTCAGTGGCTAGTTGGGGTTAGCTTAGGTCAAAACAGAAAAGAGCGATTTCAGTAAGTGATAGAGGATCAGAGTCAGGGCGTTCTTGAATTCTTCGATTGTTGTATTTCTTTCGTGCATCATCGTATATCTTCAGACATTCACATAATTATCCAAAAAGCCTTTGGTTTTATATCAATTAATTGTTAGTGTTTAATCATGAAATTGCTTAAATAAATACACACCAACAGTTTCAGTGTAAAATAATCAAATTATACTTAAAATGAATATTGGAGGACGTCATGGAAATCAGCATCCTTCGAAATCGGATATTGCACTCTGTACCGGCTCAATTAGAGCGTGTGAAAAGGTTTTTGGTTTATTTATTTGTTTAAAATATTATATTATCACGCCTCAATACCGGAGTTGTTCTTCACTAAAATTTTCTTTCGATAACCTAGTGATCGACTACTGACTAGAAGATTGGGTTCAAGTGCTTGTGATTCTGGGCACTTAGATCACTCGGCTTTATTAAAACTAAATGACTTCGGGAATCTGATATTTCTTGGAAGGCATAGAAAAGGGAACTGACATCTCTATCCGGATGTGTGGATTTTATCCGCCATGAGGCTCAATATGAAGTGAGTTCTGCTCTGCAGCTATCATACAACACTCATGTTGATATGAAACAACTCCAATGACGGGGACGATATTAGGAGACCGCGAGTTTTTTTAGCAGGGGGACGGGCGCTTGTCCGCCGGACTAATTCGGCCTTCAGTATACCTACCCTTGGTTGAAACCTCCACTGAATGCCTGTGCCTGGCTGCTTGAGAATGCATTGGATCCTCTGCTGAAGCTGGTGGCACTGGCAGCAGCTGCGCTCCCGCCCCCCCTCTTGCCGTTGCCGTTGGTGGGCTCTGGATTGCCACCGGCAGGTTTCTTGGCCGGCTGGCTCGCGGCGTATGGGATGGGTCCCACCATCTGCATGTCAGGGAAGACCATAGCCATCATCCCGTTGGCGAACATGTTGTATGGGGGTTGCGGGCCCTCTGCCGCATCCTCCTTTTGGTCGTCGACGGCTTCCTCGGCTTCCCGCGCACCCCTCTCTCCGGTCGCTTCTTCGTCAGCTTCCGCGGCTTCCGGTTCTTGGTGTCCGTGTTGTTGGGCGGCCATAAGGGCTCCGAAGTCCATCATCGGATTCAGAGAGTCTTGAGAGAACATATGTTCCATCATAGCTGCAGAGATGGGTGGAGAAAGGGAAAGAAAATGTGAGAAATAGGCACGCGGCCGAAATTATGGTACGAGATAGTTCTTCCCCATCCAAACAAGGAAGTCGAGTACTGCCCTCCTTGCGGAGCTAAGTGCATTCCTAAATAAGTCCATCTTCGGCAGCCTATTGAAACCGAATTATATTCGTATGACTATGAGTAGGTTCTAAATTTCTTATTTGGATGTTAATTATGATTTTCATTGACGATAGGGTGGACTTAGTTACTATATGACTACTGAAGCATAACTGAGACGTAAAATAGCATATTCGATTAATTTACGTAATAGAGGCTATCATCATTCCAGGAAACTATTAATGGGGCTTTCCCCATTAATTATATCCTGGAATGATGATGACCACTCGCTCAGTGAATATCGTTACATGATTCACAGCAACTTGAATATCTTTAGTAATAATATTCTCAGGGAAGTTCTATTTTTATATTATTTTCTGATCATAGTGCACTTCTTACGTTTGCGACCTGTTTCATGGATTCTATAGGATGTGTTAATTTGCATTGACAAACGATTCTGTTTTCTGTATCTTCGTTAATCAAATGGTTAGTACTGCAACTAACTCCCTTACGTGTTTCATGGTCATTGATGCTCGGTAGATGTTATTCCAAATGCATAATCGTATCGTTTTAAATAATTAGATGAGCATGCGTCCATTCTTCATGTAATTACTCCTGTGACATTAGACTTGACGGGGACTTCTTTGTTTCCTATTCATTAAAATATTTTGACATTGACACATTTATATGTTAACTATAGGTTATTTATTTAGGCATTGTAAATTTTGTCGACTTACGATTTTCCTATTATTTTTCTCGCATTGGTCTCATTTTTGAAAATGTTTTTTTTTGTGCTATCAAGTATCCTGATTCTTACAGACGTATTGAAAATAACATAAATGTACATTTTGAACTCTCTTCCGCCCTTTCGATGATTTATATAATCTCTCGGAAATTTTAGCGTGGTATATCTTGAAAATTCGTCGAAATTACTGGTCGAATTACTGCTTGCCTTTTGATCTCTGATAAATCTTACCCTTTGCACCAGCTACGCATTTTAGTCATCATTTCAACGGCAAAACTATTCGGAGTATCAATTGCACACGAAAATATAGTGCATGACAAATTAAAATCAAATTGTTTTTGCATTCCCAAGAAGGGGAAACGATTAATAGTTTTCCTTTCATCTTAAAACCTCATTATAATAATAAAGGACTTTAACGTTGCATTGAAAGTTGGGACATATTTTTGGCACGAATATTTAAGTGCGAAAAATTAATTTGGAGGGTAAAAAAATTAAGTTATTATTTGAACCAATTAATTATCGAAAATTTAAGTTAATTTCTTTTAAAAATGAAACAATTTTGAAACTAAAAAACATCTTATGTTCCCGTATTGTTTTTTGACATGTCCTCAGATCGCATGGGAATGATCATGACAAGTACCGCACTCGCCATGTGCCTCTTACCTACGTGCTAATATTGAATACAAATCATTGTATAAATATACTATGTGCTCGTTACGGTGACAACTAAAAATCGAAAGAATCTCCGCTGGAATGGCGGGAAACTCACCTTTCTCGAGCTCCTTGTCGTCCATGGTCATGATGGTGGCGGCGGAGGAGACCGCGACGATGGCGAAAAGAATGGCGAGGGTCCTCATGTTGGTCTGTCGGAAGATATACTTCGGCGCTGAAATTGAGATAAAGATTCACTCAAGGGGCTTCCGGCGTTGGTGCGGTCGCGGTGGCTGACGGTGGTCTCCTGGACGGCTGCTGTTCTTGTTCTCCTCGTCAAACACTCGTTGGATGCGCTTGCTCGATCGCTCTGTGCTGGGACCCCGAGATGATGTCCGTCTTATACCCCTTGCGGCCCCATCCCCTATCGGGATTCCCGTGAATTACTCCCACAAACGCTCCCTCTCCGCGTGGTGCTTTCTGCACGTACTCGCCAAAGTGATTCGTTCGGGGACTGTCAACGAAGAGCTCAGGGGCGGCGAGGGCGTGGTATGGGGGAGGGATGGGGGAAATAATGGATTTGGTTCCGGTGAGTCGTAGCCGATGTTTGACACGGTGCCAAGATAGTGTCGTCTCTTAATACATGCTCTCTCGGATGTCTCAGTAGTACCGGTCATGCATTACACTAAGTTTGTCCATAATTACAAATGAACATTAAATAGATACGACTAGTCTTTTGTAATCACAGAATAATGGTTTAGCTGCTTCCTTCGATTTGAATGGCTACTTTGAATTCAATTTCAAGGTCAAATAAGGATAAAATAAAATTACACTTGGGGAATAAAGTTGGGTCCCTATGATGGGGCTCAATAAATTGTATGAAATGTTGATATTGAATGCACCTACTTTTTTGATATTTCTGAAATCAGTAATGTTATTATGCCGTATAAATGACAAAATATAGTCATTGTTGGCCTTTCATATAGTCATTTTGGACATTGTCATGGTATGCTAAGTAAATTACCATGGTAAATCTTTCCTATTACGAGGATGAAATTCAGGTCTTTTACTTGGAAACCAGAGAAGTAATCACTCATTAGTTCGTCAATGTGTAAGATCTTTAATCTCATTCCCGTTTTTCGGTATTTAGCGTCTGTCCGTATCTCCAGAAGTGTAGTATTATATTACGAAAGAAGAGTCATCTTTATTACATGATAGTAGGGGTAGCTCGTATGATAGAAATCGTAAGATAGTTTTCGTGTTTGTTCTGCTTGCAGTTTTAATGAACACTTAGTACTTGACTGCCTCTACTGCGATGGATTTCAAGAGATAAAAGGGAAAAATATTAGGGAATCTCAATGATCCTCTTAGACTGCAGTCTATGGTGTCCTGAGGCGTTAGTTCATTTGATCTTCTTGTTGAAAACATAAAGGGGTTAGAGGAATAAAATCGACGATACACTAACAAGTTATACAAATGATTTACTTTTGTGGTTTTTGGGGGGTCTATAGCCCAGAATTTCTATGATATAGAATCATTGGGCTATGGACCCCACTCCTATTATAGTGCATATTCAACATTGAATGAGGGCGTGGTAGTCCAGAGGCTAGGGTGCTGAACTACTGCCCGTATGACATGGGTTCGATTTCCGGGAAAGCCTTTGGGGACGCCTCAAATTCATCCAAATTTCATGATTTTTCGGTTACCAATTCTTCCTGGGAAACCATAGGCAGCACAGAGAAAGGAACTGGCTCCCCTACACTGAATTGCGAATTTCACAAGCCGTTGGACTCTGTGCTAGGTGATCTCTACGCTCACCTATGAACCAACCTACCGATTATTGTGGTTTGTATTGGATGCGGAAGAAAGGAAGGTCAGAATAAACTTCGGATTGAAAGAAGAATGAATATACGTATACTTGAATTTGAAGGTTCTATCATGGATAGTTTTTAACCAAAAGATCCGTAATTGGCCATCCATTTGTGTTTTATGAATTCCATTATTGGCTTTGAACTTAATTACCGATTAAGTATAGTAATATTGATCAAAATAGTTTAATTTAATATCTTTCCAGAAATTGTTATAAAATAGGCTGGATTTGACTAATGCTATTGCTAAAGTAAGCTTAGTTTTTTTGTGGTGTTATTTGAAACGCATCTGTTTTTACTTAGAGTTTCAAATTTTTACATTCTTAACTTGGGTTGTGGTCTAGCGGGAGTATTCTACACAGCTGGGGCCACCGGCCGCAAAGAAGTCTCTGAAGGAATATTTATGCATAAATATTTACTTATTCAATTTTGCCTTTCTCAAATGGATCCTAATCCTTCATCCAAGGATATTTTAAAACTTCGTATAATTGGTGGGACATTATTCTCACTTTTAAATATGGCCAGAATTATGGATATTAGTTATTACCTAAATACGTAGAAGCATATTGAACGTTTATTTTTAAGGTTCATGAAGTAGTGAATTGAAATGAAATTATTAACTTTGTAATTCCGCACAATTTAATTAAAAACACGTGTGTCGTGTTTTTAAATAAAGTTTGTGGAATAACAAAGTCAATAATTTCATTTCAACGTGTAATGCAAATTCCATAGAGTAGTGTTTTTCTGGAGCTTTTCTTCTATCGCCGTCCAAAACAGCACAATCTTCTGTCAAGATGAATCAAAGGTCCTTTTTTCGTACACAGATATCAACCTGAAGGTTTTGATAGTTTAGGATATTGCTCTCAACGTATCAAGTCCTTAGGGTTGTGAAATTCATACTTGTACGATACGATGGAGCCATTTTATTTCGCTGTGCGACACTATGCACACGTTTCTCTTCATTTTAAAACTATTTTCTAAACTGCTGATGTAGAATAAATTTTGGTTATTTTATTAACCAAGTAATATTGCACCGGACTTGTGGTCATCCGTCAAATCAAGTTATCCAGAAAATCAAATGCATGAAACAGCCACCAAATGTAAGTTCATACTGATTGTAATGAACTTGCAGTCGTGATTGACTGGCAAGACATACGGCTAGAGCTATGTAATTACTGGTAGTTTTTCGAAATAATTATCCGCACTGGGATTAATTTGTTCAAATAATCAACCCATCGTTAGCGTCAGGAAACCTCATGGCTTTCACTAAAGATACATTTTGCTATTATAAAACAATTTCACATCATCTTTCTGATAATTTTTTCGTGTTTATAATACTAATTCTCGATTTTGTGAAAGTTTCTTCTTTCAGTTTTTTTATTATCTGATCAAGTAGTCTTCATCGCCTTGAGGCATCGCAAAAATCTTATTGGAATTCTTTACAAATATTTAAGTTTATACCCTATCGTCAATGAATACAGACATGTGATATTCCTACATTATTGCAGACAGGAATCGTTTAATCATCTCCCCTGATCAGGCGTCAAGGCTGCTGAATACTTGGAGGTTTTGTTTTGAAGGGTGGAGTTCCGCCTTGCTCTTTTCCCCGCGGACTACGCGTCGTCGCGCGTGACTTGTCCGCCATTACGGCAGTTGCGGTTGGCACGTGGGGCTTGTCCTTCTGACTCCATTCACTGTTTTCTGAAGACGTCTCATGGCCAAATATAGTTCAACCAGAGCACGAATCTGAAATGATATTAGTTTTGGTTATGAGTTCTGAGAGCACAAGTTATCCTTTTAGAATATCATTTGCAATGAAATTCATTTTCTCTTAATTTTGCTCGATTTCTATCCGAATCGGTTCGTCTCATAGCTCTTCTGAAATTTGGAAAAATTGTGAAACTTAAAAATGTTTCCTTTATTTAACTTTATTTAAAATAATATCTCATTCAAAAGCCGAATTCGAATGATTTGAAATTAGTGGGAACCCATTGGATTTTGCCATTTCTCGAAATCATTTCAGAATTTTAAAATTCAGGGTCTTGGACCAAAGTTGTCCTACTTACCACCTTGCGTTGAGTATTTTGAGTGCCAGTTCTGGTTTAAATAATCGCAAGAGAGAAGAAAACGAAATAAATAACACAGTAATCATTAATGACAGCACAATAGCTCCCAAAAACCGAAAAAGAAGAAATATTCTGTTACTATCCAACTTTTTTGCTCTATGGCAGTTTTATGCATTGAAATTGAATTTTTTGGCTTTGATAAGCTATGGTAAAAGAGAAGTCAGCATTATTGTCCTAACTGAGAATGAATGAAGATGGAGGACCTAAAATGATGTACTAGGCACAGGATATGGGTTAGGATGCATTGCATTGGAAAAATTTCAAAGTGTAAAAATTATTCGCCTTGACTGGGGTTCAAGGATGCAATATAGGTTGAGGGATGAATTTCTTAAAGGAATACTTTTTCGGTATTGAGGGATGAGATGCGTAAATAATAGCCTCCTTCCATCCTAATATCAACTACATCCACCCGCTGGCCAACCTGTTATTTTGGATTAGGCTCAGGCGTCGGAGTAATTCCCAGGATAAAAGGCAGATCACCTCTTTCAATTCTCTTGTTACTCAAAGAGTCGGTAGCATAGAAAGGGACCGTAAAACGAGGGTTACTGATAGCGAAGCTGAAAAACAGGATCCAAAAGTAATTTGGCTTATAAGGTCGCCATTAAGCGAAATCTAGCAAATAAGTTAGACCGTAATTTTTAAAATAGGGACTTGGAATGTCCGTGTTCTTTTAAGTTTTGTCAAGTTAGAAAAAAGCAGAAAAACTATTGCAAAAACAAACTTTTTGGAATATGTGAACCCACGTCTGGTGAATATGATCAAATACGGTGGTAAGGATATCATTAACAATGGTGGTGTAGCAATAATTTTGAGAGAAAAATGATTCAAAAATGTAGTAAGTACCAAAGTATAGAAATGACAAAAGTAAATCGTAAGGCTATCCTACTGATTAATGTATATGTATAATACAAGTACATTATCTGGAAACACACACAGAGGGACAGAGTGTTAAAAGATAAGTTAAGAGACCTTGTTAAGTCTAGAAATGATAAAATACTAATAAAGGTGGACTTCAACTCTTCTGTTAGCCATGACAAGAGTAAGAACAAAAAATGTTTGAAATTTTGGCCTGGAAAATCTAAATTAGAGGATTGAAAGGTTATAAGAAAAATTTGCGACCAGAGAGAGTTAGTGATAACCACCAGGTTTTGATGCCCACACAAGGAGAACGGATTCATGGATCCCCCTAAAAATAGACTCCTAATTAGACCAATATACCGTAGTTATATAGAATCTAGCCAAAGCTACTCAGTATACGATATGTTTAGCGATGACATCCTTGTTACCGGCAAGTGCATTGTTGGATTTAAGAACAAGACAGCTATCCAACCAAGTGGTCCTTAGGGAAATTGAGAGAAGGAAAATGCATTACAATAATTTAATAAAACTGCCTTTAACTATAAATTAACGTGGTGGCAATAAAGGATGAGAGGATTTAACGAAGGATATAACACAAATTGCAAACTTGATCCTAGGAAAAAGGAAGTTAGGGCCAATGAAGACATGGATGACATAAAAAAAGGGTCTACTAAAAGAAAGAAACACACAAAGATGGATTGGCAGTAGTGAAAAAAATAACACTATTATGGCAGCAAATTATAGGCAAGAGAAACACAAATGGTTGAAGGGTCAAAAAAGTCAAATTAAAGAAGTAATAAGTAAATTAGACCCTATGCAATTAATAAATTACATCATTTCTGGACGATTATTTCAAACATGAACTTTTTTCCAATGGATATATGTTAGGCCCATGAATTTCAAGATCAGGATTCGATTGGATGCTAATGAATTTGAAGAACAAGAAGCTTACAAATAATAATGTACAGTTGATAATGTATCTTATGGTGAAATTTAACTGTGTAATTTTTTTAATGAAACCTTTGCATACTCCCTACATTTTCCTCTTTTGTGTAAAAATGCATTTTGGAAAATTCTAACATGATCAATCACATTTAAAGGTATCGCTGTGATTCTGAAATTATTTTATGCTTGAAATTCGCTCTAGTTCTTGTTCTAGTTTCTTGAATGCGTTCGAGTTCTAAGTTCTCATAGTTTTCTGTTAATTCTACAGAACAACTCTTCAGTGGAAATTGACATTTTCCGCAACGACGCCGCTATTGATTAAATTGCAGCCTAGAACGCTTATGTAAGGATCCCTTTTGCCTACTAGTTAATTGCTGATGGTCCGTGGCCGAGATTTCTTTGGTTCGTTGCCACACGACGTACGAGCTTATTTGAACTATCGCACTCGCGATCACGCATTTATAACATCCATTACAGAATCACCGTATGTATCACACAATTGTAGATGAATTTCGATGGGTTTAAAACTGCACAAGTGGATTAAACGGATTATTATTAACCGTTGTCCTTGAACACTAGATGAATATATTTGAAGCATTGAAAACGCGCCTCACACTAGTGGCAGGTATATACGAATCATTTGCATTTTACGATGTAGTGAACTATGAACGTATGAAGTTATTATGAATGTACTTATTTATAAAGAGTACTCAAATATTGCAATCTAAACAAAATCTTACGTGAAACGTACTGTATACACTGATGTGCGTTCTGTATGATCTTTAGCATATTGAATGATGGTAACCATATTTGTAACATTCTGGATAAATATTTCTGTATTATTTAGTTATTTACATTGGGTACTGATTTTGAATTATATCGTTTGAGATTATGTAATAAAATTCTTGGATTAGAGCAACACCTCGTGCCGCGGCATCATTTTCAACTTTTAGGGAATTTACTTGTTTAAGCTTTTCACTGAAGTCAAGAACTTCCCTTCACAATATACAGGTAGGTTCAGAATCTAGAAAGCCAGGTGTTATCTTGTGGCTATTGAAGAAAACAGTGGAGTCTATGGCGATGAAATATTCAATTAATCTTCTTATCTGGCAATCAGATGTCTCATGCGACTGACCCTGAACACACATTTGCGGTTCCGGGAAGAATTCCTGAGTTTTTATGGCAGAAGACATGTTTCGTTTGGACTCTTTGGAAGCCAAAGTGTTAAGAACAATGACATTTTTTAGAAGAATACCAAATATATAACCTCTTAATTTGGAAATTAATTTGGAATGATTAACTATAGAATTTCGGGCTTAAGAAACGTTATTTCTAATTTCCTTCTGATACCTGTCGCAATTAATATCGGTGGCTTATATTTTTGAAATATTGAAATTTAGGAATGTTTTAAAAGCTATGTGTGAACGTGGAGGAATGAATTTATGAACAATTTAAGTCATTGAAATCTATGTTGATTGGTAGTGATTGAAATTTTTGAGAGCTACTTAACCGTATTGTTTTGCTGATTATTGCTATTGCTGAATGATCATATGCCAGTGATAGAATAATCACAAAGGTGGTGACACATTTATGGTAATGTGAGAGTGGGAACTGAGTTTTGGAATGGTAAAAGTTTTATATTTTCGGTTGGAGGAAAAAAGTGGTGAGAAGGATGGAAGATGAGAATGAAAATGAGGGTTTCATCGTATACCCCGCAAACCGCTGCAAGGGCGTGTTGTGGGGAATGTTAGGTAACCAGTCGTGCATGAGCATTACATAAGGTAACTGAGAAAAAGTTTCATTTAAGGAATCAAGGGGCAAGTGTTGGGTTTACGGGTAATGGAAAAATACAAGGTTCAAAAGTTTTGTGAAATAAATTGGCATTGAATTAATTATTAAGGTTGTATCATGCTAAGGATTCCACGTATTGTCAGATGTTCTGCGATGATTCATTATAGCTATCGTATATAATAATCATCGAAAGCATTTGAGTCTACTTGTGAGCCTCAATACTTCACTTCTTACATATTCTAGTCGTGGAGTTGGTCCAGGTTGGATAATTGAATTCAACAAAGGTTTTTATGTATGAAAAATATTTTATTGACTAAGATTGTGTAAAACTTCACGAGATATTTGAGTGACATAAGATTTTTTTCCGCCTTTTGGTGGTTGGAATGGCAGTGATGTTATACTCCGAGAGGCATGTTCCACATTTTTGTTATATTCACTCCTCTTTTCCTTCATATTATCCCTCAGATTTTATTTTCTAGGCTTCAATTGCGATGACGGTATTGCAGTTTATCCTTGGTCCATGATGCTTTTATCTGTGGAAAAATAAAGCAAAGCTATTATTACCTTAGGCGATCAATAAATATCATCATCTTAATGAAAGGAGCTGATATTTTTTAAGGATTGAATTTTCCTTAAGGAAGTTAATGGTAGAAATTAAATGGAAGAATAGGGCCATTTAATAGATATTTTACAATATATTAATAAAATGTAGGCACTGATAGATGAATTGCTGCCTTTATAAAATTGCGAAGGTAGGGTTTTAGAGCACTTGCTAAACTGATTTTGTTCCTTTAGTTCGGTGTAGTGGCTGGCGAGCCTGAGCAATCAGTGACCAGTTTTTACTGGGGTATATAATCGTTGTAAAAGGGCTTACATCATTTTCTCTGAGTTAAATGTGGTGGCTGATTGACAGTAGACCAAAATCGAGGGCTAATAATAATCAATGTTAATGTTATTAAACCGCTTAGACTTTAATCAATAACCGTATAGTTCTTGGGAAACTTACCTCGATTAGAAACTACCGCTGAAGGCCTGTGCCTGGCTGCTCGAAAAGGAGCTGGACCCCCTGTTGAAACTGGCGGCACTGGCGGCTGCTGCACTGCCACCACCCCTCTTGCCATTGCCGTTGCCATTGCCGTTGCCATTGCCATTACCGTTGGGACGCGAGTGACCGTTGCCTGGTCGCGACTGTCCGTTGGTGGGACGTTTGTTGCCATTGCCATTGCCGTTGCTGACCGCATGTCCGTTGCTGGCGGGGTAGGGTGCTGCGTAAGGGGTGGCGCTGTTGCCGTTTCCGTTGCTGTTGGCGTGGCCGTTGTCTCCCTGGGGACGAGGGGCGTTACCGTTCTGTGCGCTGCCGAACATCATCTCCGGGAACATCATTCCCATCATGCCGTTTCCGAACATGTTAAAGGGCTTCCGGGGGCTCTCCGCGGGCGCGTCCCCCTGGGGTTCGCCGTACGTGGCTTCGGCGTCCCTCGCCTCCCTCTCCCCTGCAGCCACACCCACGGCGGGGGTTTCAGCATCTTGCTCCTTCTCCTGGCGCTGGGCGGCCATAATCGCCCCCACACCCATGAAGGGGTGGCTAGGGTCTCGTGCGTACATTTGCTCCATCATTACTGAAATGGAAATGAAATTGCGTTAAAATTTTCAGAGAAATGGAATATTATGTAGAAACCGAACTCAACTCTCTGAATTGCTGCTATCAACCCATGGGGAAGTTTGCCTCTTTTGGAGTAATACGCTACGGCGAGAACATTATTATAAAATGCACACTCGAGAATGTAATGGTTAATTAGCTTATCCATCTCTCCCCAAGAGCCAAATTTTAAAGGGTGTTTTACACTTAGCTAGCATAACTTACTTTGTGGCCAAATTCAATGTATACCTTCAACTAGATAGAAAAACTTTACAATTAAGTTAAATATTTTAATGAAAGGAGTTTGCCTTTTAATTTCATGTAAAGGAACACGAGGTATTTCTTAGTTAAAAATTCCAGAAATAATTGGCATACATTATGAATAGCAAAGCATCTCTCCATCTACATAATTCCCCGTAGGCCGCCGCAAGGGCGTGTGGTGGGGGGGTGTGTTAGGCCACCAGCCGTAAAAGAGAATAAAACCACATGCAAAATCTACACATCCAAACCGATACCCACAGTGACGCATGCATTCATGCGAACACCTTTTCAACTTCATCATCCCACATGATGATATTGGCTGACTCTTCACTACAGAACTACTAGAACGGTTGGTTTATCCTGGTTCGATGTGTTTTTGTTTTTTCT
This sequence comes from Hetaerina titia, assembly GCA_037158775.1. Taxonomy (NCBI): domain Eukaryota; kingdom Metazoa; phylum Arthropoda; class Insecta; order Odonata; family Calopterygidae; genus Hetaerina; species Hetaerina titia. The sequence goes on from CM073770.1 coordinate 113,284,361, forward strand.
ACATTCTTTCTTGCTGAAAAAGTATATTTTTATCTTCTGAAAACCCTTTATTTAAAATTGATGGCAACATGAGTGACCTATTGGAATGTAACTGTACGCATATTCATGCATGAATCATGAAAACGAGTATCCTGAGTTTAATGGGTTCACATGTTGGTGAATATGTTGATAAAACACTCACGCTACGTTGAATTTACTTTTCCCTTGACTTATACCATGGCTTTACTCCCTTTTGGTTTAGGCTAAACATTTATGCCTAGTTATTGAACAAGACTATCTGTGGTGATGCGAAGAATCAAGTTAATTTCTCTGTAGGGCAGAGATGAGGTTGTGGTCTCGAAATGTGCTACTCATCGGTGAGTGACGCCACTGCACAATACCGCATTTAGGGATGCAGTAGGATGCCGGACAATGTTTAAAACATGATAATTGAATTGCCGTTGTTTACACTTTTCCATTGAAATACCATATAGTGATTTATGTTGAAGATCCTTTTAAAATCTCATAAACTCGTATTCATAAAGAGGAATGTGAAGAGTAACATTTTTATCACATTTGGACGGATTGTGTTCATCTTTATAAAAGAGATTCTGTATTATGCTAGCAAAAATGACTAAATATACTATTGAAATACAAGTGATTTCGCCATTGAAAATTATCAAAAAAAGTCAAATATCATTGTCAAAACGTAAACTAAAGCAAAAACAATAGTTTATACAAGGCAACATTGCAATGAGATAGTGCACTTCTTCAACGCGGTGCTAGAAGATAAACATACCGCACGACTTAGCGGATAATCGATTCTGTCAATTGAACCAATGCTTGATCGAATTACGCTTAATTCATGTGCTTGCCGCTCCATATGAGCTCTTTTGGAATATCTGTGGGAGAATTTGTTCTAAAACGAGTGCTGCCACCTCTTCGATGAGACGGAGCTGCATTTCCTTGTATTTAGGCAACCCTCGTTGCAGTCCACGTGCTCATGGGAATCGGTCTCCCGACGGGAATGCACACATTCTGGTCACGCGTCTTTAGAACAGTAACCTTTGTGAGTAAGTTCGGCAATGTCCGTCCCCTAACCCGTTGAATTTGAATGGGTCTGGGAAAAGAATTTTAAATAAACCTGGTCAATGCTCTGTTGAACCTATTATGTTCCCTCTCTCGGACCTGGCAAGCAAAAAACAGCAATCACGAGGTTCAAAAGTCTTCTTAATAAATAAATCTAAAATAAATAATCATTATAACCATGCTTAAGCGTATAGTATAAAGGTCCAGGAGTATTTTGAGTTTGATCGTAACAATATAAAAGTAATTTAGGTGAGTATAAGGCACTATATTCTTAAATACGTTCACCTATTGAACTCGAACAGAAGTAAAAAACTTCACTCAAGTTGATCGAAGAAGCCCGTTGTTCACTTAAGTTGACGATTATCAATATAAAAATACATGTCGCTACCCCCATCATCTAAAGACGTCACTGATCGTAATTGATTTAAGAATGAGATTAAAAGCGGAATTTTCCACAGGTTGAATCGACTAATGGTACGCAGTAGTAACCTTAATCCAATTATTTTGTCCCATCTTGTATTAAGTGAGAGGACTGGAAATTAAACACTCGATCGATTCCCTTTCTCTATAGTATCATGGACATATGCACTTGAAGGAGTTAAAATGAATTGCTCAACATGTAAAATATTCAAGACTTTACCTTGAATATGGACGTAAATTGAGAAGAACACACGGATAGTATACGCGATGCAGCCTTAAAGAAACAAGAATTACCAACTGCATATTGGGAAAATGTGGCGACGAAAAAAGGAGACACGTCATTTCACTTTAAAACATCGGAAATGAAAACATTGATTCATAGTTTGCCAAAATGCAAATAAAAAATACTCACTTCTTGAGACACTGCTGTTTAAAAACTCACAGCGTCACACAATCATTGGAAAACTGAGGTGGGTCCTAAAAAATAAGATCAGACGCTAGGGTGAACTTAAATTAAAATTGTCTTGCGGCTTCACTCGCAACAGAATTTTGGCAAACCAGGGAGCGATGATAACACAATATATCGATTGCCGAAAGTATAGATTTAAGAAGCAATCATTCCCTCGCACTATTCGCGACCGTGATGCAAGCAGTTGGAAAAATGATAATTTCAAGGGATAATTTCCTCCTAAAATTCTTTTTCCCTCATCCTTATTTCACGAATGGTACCCTAAGATCCCTTGCCGTACACTTTCTCCGAGAATTAGGCTGTTTTGTGTGGACGTACGTTGTGGGAAAAGTTAGAGTTGATCTTACCTTTCTCCAAGTCCTTGTCGTCCATCGTAATGAAGGTGGCGGCGGCGGAGACACCCACGATGGCAAAAATGATGGCAAGAGTTCTCATGGTGATGCGTTGTAGCTGGGCGCTTCTTCCACAGATGAATGGAGAAAAATGAGTCAAAAGAGGTGGGCTGCGAGATGGTTTGAGAAAGGGCAGAACAGTCGCTTCTCTTGCGCTCTTCAACTTGCTCTTGCTCTCGGTCTAGCCTAACCTCTGTTGCTTGAGGCTCATGTTATATACCCGCGGGTCCAGCCCTTCCTCCTCCCGGACGCCCCACCCATTTGAACTCTCCTCCCCTTTCCCCCACCCCACTCCACAAGCAGGCCTCCTGCACGTCCGCACACTATAAGAGTCGCCAGGGGACTGTCAACTAGGGTTAAAAGTGTGCGGGGAGGGGTGAAGGGGGAACGGTGGGAATTCTCGGATTTGGTTCCGGAGGAGGCGGGCATTGAAATCGCCTCCTGGAGAAGGAGGGGGAGGCGGAGGAGGAGGGATGTCTGCGTGTATAGATTGTTAGGGCATGGGGCTTCTAAGATCCGTGTTTCGCTCCGCGCTGGTAACCGAAACGTGAGCACATTTACTGAAAGACGCTGTTCGCAACGCTGATGCCATTCTCTAATTTTCTCCCCTTGTTCTCTTATTTTTTCACTTTTTTTTAAAGCTCTTATTACGGTGTAAAGAAAAATTCTGGGAATTCGTGCTCGGGGAATTTCGGAGGACGTCATCCCACTTTATTTTTCTAGCAACTATTGACAGATTTGTGTATCTGCAGTCAAATTGCTGTAAATTTGTCCCCTGGAATCAAGTCTTAACATTTGCGCGATAACCTCTGGTTTATTGAAGAATTTACATAAGAGCTTTTTGTTGGAACAATTGGATATATATATATATATATATATATAATATATATATATATATATGTCTGTGTCCTGTTGAAAAATTTTATTCGTGCAGGAAGTAGGTCCATGAAAACTGGTTTATATAAGGTAATCTACCGGTTAAGGTAGGTTTTTGGACGGACACAACTACCAAATAAATATTTGGTAGAAAAATGGTTAGTTAATAAAAATCTCCACGAAGGCCTGCTTGACTTCATCTCTCCACATTTGAGGGAAAATGCCTTTGTGTCAAAATTATTTACAAATCCGGAACATGACTCTTTTCTTCGCTATGATTCTGTCTGAGGTATTGCGTAAATACTGACAATAATTTTAGGTAATTTAATCATTGCATCATTAGCAATCATGCAGAAAATTTGTGTATCGTATGGTGGAAAATATTCACATTCAATAGTTTTAACATGCGCAGTAAAATATTTATTCATGTTCGTGCTTGCATTTAATAATGAGAACTATTTAAGCGCAGTTATGTGGAAGGATTTGAAATTATGAGATTGTGAGTCGAAAGGGAAGCTCACTTGACCTTTGACCATAAGAACGATTTCCGATTGAGATGATTATTTGAAATTTTCTTTGATGGATAATTTTGAGCCCTTATAGAGATTCAGCTCTCGAAAGTATGAATTTATTATCCCTTTCTTAGAATGTCTGGTGGACTTCACAGAAATATCACAAGGGTCCCATGTTTATTGTAACACGTTACGAATGTTTTTTATCATCAATTTTAGACATTTTTCTTTCATTTTCTTTCTACTTGGGTAGTAAATGCAGAAAAATATGTATTATATTGAAAGGAAAAAGGGAACTTACACATGCTTTCATTTAGTTTTTTATTTTTTAAATATTTGGGAGCCATGTGGTAAAATTATAAATTCCTATAAAATATGCCTTTTTATTGCTGCAAAAATTCTAAGTAAGCGTATGATAAGATGATGCCCGAATGACCAGATCTTAAATTAGCTTATTATGAGATATTGTAATAACTGGCTCTTTTTAAGGACTTTTTTGAATATTTTGTTTTTTACTTCCAATATGAATGGCAAATTATCCAAAAACTCTCCTGGTTTTTATAATCACGGTATCCCGTGGAGTGATGTCAGTTACTGGTTAAGGTTTTCTAGGGAGGAATGCATCGAAAAATACGGCTATTCATGTATATTGGACAGGCATTCTAAGTGAAACTCATTCTCTCTGCTAGTAAAAGTTCGTTAAAGGATTTGGCGTAATGATCATCCAGGGCATTTGTTTTATCAGTAAAGCAAATACTATTAAGCCCTGCTTAAAGAAGCTTGTGCAGTGACGGTCTTGCGTTGGCCATATAAACTCGTCCAGTTTCCACTTCTAAGGGGATCAATGAGGAAATATATTAAAGGGTTGGGGTATGCAAGTGATAGAAACAATGGGAAGTCTACGCCCTGGAGATGTGGGATACAGTGTCTTCGTCCATCATTCATGAGTTCATTCATAAGGCATCATTGGTAAATTAATAAGCTTAATGAAGAATAGTTACGTTCTTGATTGCAAATAATGACATTTCTGTACAACGCTAAAATGTTACGACTCTGTTGCATGTCTGGTAACAATTCTGTAGTTCCTAACATTCTTGAATATTTGGATTGACTTAAATTGGTGAGTTTTCCGATATCCCTTTTATTTCATATGATGAATTACAATTAGTTTCAATTTGTCATACGAATTCTGTTTTGGGAATAGGCGCTGACTGAATAGCATTCCCTATCTATTTTTTCACATACAAACTCGATAATTTATTTAGGGATGCCATTAATCCCGCTTTGATATTATAAAAATTAGTGTCTGTATATTATTCTATGATTAGTGATGTCGCCAATTATTTAGGACAACATTAATTTGACTGGTAGTTATCAAATACCTAGCAAAAATCCATATTTATGTAAATTTTTATCCCCCCATATGAGTGATTGAGTTGGTCATACGCAGGTCAATTTATTCACGCCTAGCGCAATATTTATCATATCGCAATTTTCCCGAATGAGATCGAGGTTTTAAAAAAAAGTCTCGTTATCAAACTTCACCGATTTCCTTAAAGATTGTGGTTTAAATATTCTATAATAAAATCCCGGCTAGGGAGTATTTCGCGTCATATGAAATAAAATGCAGTAAAAAAATTGCCGCATGCGCAGTGAGCAGTTTTTCGAAACTAGGAAGAAGTCTAGGTTCAACAGAGCCCATGGCCATTAGTCTAACTATGATGTGTAAAGACTCGAATTGGGCCGGCTCTGAAGAACTTAAGATAAGAATAATTTTTTAAATTCTATTTGTCAGTGAGCAAGCTATTGAAATGTACTGCTTTTTCTTGTCTATCTTGAATTATTATCCGTTAATCTACCGGTTGAGGTAGGTTTTTGGATGGACGCAACTATCAAACAAATATCTGGCGACCTTCTTGAATATGGGTTTTCAAATCCACATTACCTCTTCATTCGCTTTATGTAATTCCCGCATACATACTAAACATTCGTGATGATAAAATCAAATGAAGAGTAAAAACGCATTTAATTCTTGCAATTAATAAACTTGAATGAAATGAAACTTGAGCATGAATAATTTTTTCAGATGTTTCAGTTTTTATAAGGTAACGCTGACCAAAATGTAGCTTCTACGGTGACCTTGTACATCAGACATTTGAAGATGTTAAAATAACTTTTATTTTGCACTTCCTTCTCTGCCCACTATTCACAGTTCTTTGGTTGTTACTTAATCACGGGCCTTAGTTTCAAAATTGCAAGGTTTTTGGATTGTATTAAAGACATCATCCCTTTCTGTTCGCAAAGGGAATTAATTTTTGAACAAATCTGTAGAGGAAATCAAATGATGCACTTGAAATTTCCATCGTCACACAATTCTTTATTTATTAGTAGTTTGGAGGAAAATGAAAAATCATATTTGCCCCGAGAGTAACCAAATTTTAAAGAGGCCCTTTTTAGGAGTCAACTTCGAATTACCATAATTTATATTTCAATATTTTCACCAATTGTGAGAAAGAAACATGGTGGATTTTTTTCGTTAGATGACTTTTCTACAATTAGTTTGCTCAAAAATCGACTTTTATCGAACTTTTATTAATCTGCCTTTTAATAGGGGTTATCTTTACAATATGAAGGTAAAAGCTTCATCTGTTGCGTACGCATGTACTAAAAGAATATTCTTCATACCCTGAAGGTTTGAACCGTATATGTATATGAGTTGTATTTCATGTAATAATACTACTGTTATCAATACGAATGATGTTAACGATTTGGGAGTTACTCCCACACGTTTTACGGGAGTTGCTGAGAATAGTAAGTTGCGGAAGATTTGGAGGGTTTACTGACTTCTGTGCGAAAACCTCAGTTGCCTTGTTTGTTCTCAGTTTATTGGGTGGAGAGAATGTCTTCGATATTCCATATAAATATTTATTTCACAAGACTATAGCTTCGATGCTGTGTATCATGATCAGGCGGGTTAATTTATTAGAAATTTTCACTTTCCACGGGAATTTCCTTAGTCCCCCACGTTTTCTTTAATTACTAGCACTGAAAAATTCACCTGAAGTGATCACGACCCGCGTAATCAAAATCCAAGGACACTTTAGGATAAACTAACCATTTAGTTGGACTCATTAGAGTACGTGGATTGGGACTGAGAAAAGAAAAGAGGTAATGACTCGAACCTAAAAGGAACGGAAGTATTTCATTTGGTCAAGGAAGGAGTCGGTTGTATGTAACTCCTGTGCATACCTATTTCCCTCACTCACCTGTGGTCATTCGTTAGCACTTAGGCTGGATTACGGTAACACGTCGCCGGGGAAATGCATGAGACCTTGAAAGATTTTCGAGTAACTTGGCTTAATGCCACAGTCACAACTCAATGTTATAATTGAAGGTCAGCCGGAGTTCATTGTCTTATGTTGAGTATCATGATTTCAATTCTTCACATGGGCAGAATATCAATATGTTATCAATTAACTTAATAGGCAATCGCCAGCACAGTTCCCGAATCTCCGGGGATGACGTCAGAAAATACTTCCGTCTCAATCAATACGTTTATGTTCATGGATTTAATGTGCATCGCAAAATATTCACGGCTTAAGAATATCAGTCCTAGAAATTGCCATACCAATCGATAAAAATATTGTTATTATTTAAATTTTAATCAGTAAATACAATTTTGGTTATATTTTCTATGAAATAAATGGATACAGACCATGGAAGACATTAAAAGTAAAAAGGCAGCATTTTCAGTGACTTTTTGTCCAAAAATTCCAACAAATATGCTTCCCTAACCCAGTCTTTTATATGGCAGCTGTAGTCATTTCAAATTATATATGGAACTGACTGCTGTAATGACTTTCAGTAACTTTTTTCGGCTTTGCTAAAGATGCGATTACATATTTTAAATGGGTTTTCATAACTTTAGAGGGGGCGAAACGATGAAAGATTTTTCCCATACATTTTTATCACACTGATGGAATTTTACTCGCCAGTTTTTTTTATAATTTAACCATTCATACCAACCGTGAATTCTGGACGTTTTTCGGCTAAACAGTCATGTGGAATAGATTTTCCGATTTTTTCACTTACTTGTACTTCTTACGATAAGATTATTGAACCATTTCATTCATCATCGTTGTAATTCGCTTGTCGCCCCTCCGTGGACGGTAGAATCCTCCTACACATGAGTGCGTTCCTTCCTATTCATAGCTCATTCGTTCAATTCATCACGTTCCATTCAGCCTGTCACGATTGTCATCCGGATGTCTCTCAGCGAGAATTTGCTTGATGTTCTTTTGTTCTTACCGCAGATATTTTTCATTATGTATGTGTCCCCTGCCCTTCGGATTTTCATTCATTCTCATAGAGAGCTGTCCATTTATAATAACGAGAAAAACCAAAATGGAACTTATGCTTGTATAGCTTTCCTTTCTTGTGCTAGGTTTGTGCAATCAAAAGGCACCTCCATGAATTTCGTCAGCATTTCACTCACGGCGAGTTTATGACTACCTTTGTATTGTGAACGCTCATCGTTATTATTAATATTCAGTGTTAAGTGCTGTAAGCAATGGAAGGACGAATCATGTAAACATAGACAACTTATCCATCACAATCATCATCATATTTAACTCAATCTAAATGATAATGTAAGAATATAAATATTTCCTAATCTGCGCAATGTCATAACAATATCAGTTCCAAGTTTGGTAGTCGAGGTACTTTGACAAGTACTAAGCCCAGAATATTTCTAAAAATCAAGTTAGGAAAATATTCCATGGCTAAGATTAAGAAGTTTTCATGGTAATATTTTTTTTAATGAATAAAAGTCACAGAGCATACTAAATTAATAAAAATCCTGTTTTCTCGCTTAAATTTTACTGTACGTCTGTGACGCATTCAATTTACAATGCATGAATCGATGCACATGAAAAACAAGTGAAATAGAAATTAGCTTTAGATTTCTCTTAAGGTCATTTAAGGCAATCTACTGGTTGTAGCTAGGCTGTAGACTGTCTCTATAAAAGAAAAAAATTACTTAGACTTCTCAAGCCATACCAAAACAGCATATTTAGGCCACCATTACGTAATGGCTGTTTATTCTCTTTTATTTCTTACATTTTCCCTCACAACGTTCAATTTTTCCTAACGTCATTCAGCACATATCATTTTTCTTTCTTTTCCATCAGCTTTTTCGTTCATTCTACCTCTAAAGAATCAATTCTCAACTGTCTCAAGTCCAAGCTCAACTATTTAGTCGATTAGTCGGTTAGTTATAATAGTCGGTCTGAATCATCTTCTTTTTTTTAAAGATATGGAAGGTTTTTTAAATGGTTCTCATTCACTTTCCAATGCCAACACACGTGCTTAGAAACTTTTTTCATCATTACTGATTTCTTATTTACAATCCGCCATATTCGTTTAATCCGACGCCATTTCGCTTCCGAAATAGGTAAAAGGATGGAAACTGCTGTATGATAACGCCTACCCTCTTGGCTTTTATCTCCCTTGGCTCTTCCTGTGTACTAATCTGTGCTCTGCTGTTTTTTGCTACCATTAGAAGGTAGCAAGATAAATGCCTTAACTGCTTCCTCTCTTTTTTATTTTGGCCTTCTTTTGGTTAATTGCTTTTCTCGCCATTCATGCTCCGTTTTCTGTTCAGGATTAGTTTGCACGATCTGCTTTCTTGCTTCTTTCAGGAATTATCATTTTCTCTTTCATATTTTCCAGCTCTTATACTAATTAGCGCACTGAATGTTTTAAAGAATAGCTTCTACTTTTCAAGTTAATATTATTTTATAATACATTGAATTCTAAATATTTTTTATTTAAAATTATATTTTTCCAATTTTCCAAAAGAGGTGTTATGAAAGGTACGTGATGTTGAGTTGCTGAGGTTTGAAAGTTAAAAAAATATCATATGATCAGTTACATTCTAATTTGAAAGTCATTTTTATCTGTATTCCTTTGTATTTAATTCATATTTACATGCATACATACCATCATTCCGCTTCCTTTTGGGGTAGACAAAGTCATAAAAGACTGAGCTGCCCAATTCTCGCATGTTTCTTTCCCTTTTGTCACATTCGTCCATAATTGAATGGATGTCCTTCTAATCCGGTGACTTCTAATATTACTTGTCTTGAGTCCTTCGATTACATTCATCCTTGACTTTTGCGGTTTACCCTCTTCTTTCAGACCGCATAATATTTTCTTCTACATCTCTTTGCTGATTCCTCCATCATCTTTCCCACGCAATGACCTAATCAATGTTGAACACTTGATTTATACTTATCTATCACAGGTATATTAAATGCACTTTTATTTTCATCAAAAATACTCCTGTTACCGCTGAATTTATTCAAAATTTTTGTCTATTCCGGCTTACCTTCGTTTCTATAAAATTATGTACTCGTAGGGAGGAGTATACTTTTATGCATTGGAATTTTTGCTGCCTTGGACAAAGTCATTTTTTCCCCCTCCAAAAACTGTCAGGAAACTTTCTACTGGTATTCTTACATACGTTTATTAATGCTTCATATGTCTTACTTTCCGCGTGAACATATTATCAATTAATACAAAATTTTCAAGTCGCTCAATTCCCTACTCACACGTACGGTTTCCCTCATTTCAAACACCGTTTTTGTAATATTCGATAACACCTCATTCACTCCACGTTCTTTCAGAACCTCTCAGGGCTTCCATCTGTTTATATTGTCTCATACCTTCTCCAATCTAACAATTTCACATTTAACTTTCTTTCGCTTATCCAAGCATTCCTCAAGTACTTGCTGGAGAGTAGGTAGTTGCACTTTACCTATCTAATACACAACACGTTGCACTCACTATATTTTTCAAATGTTTCCTTCCTTACTCTTGCAATTAACACTTCATCAGACACTTTTCCCCTCCTATTCAAAACGTTAATTTTTTAGGTATCCTTTTTCAATCAAATTTCAATGACTTGTTTTCATTTCGATAAAATTGGATTAAATCGATACAAAATGTCATGAAATGTGGTAGTAAAGTTGTAGCAATGAAATGCTCCTTTGGAACACTTCATAATATAGGAACCTTAAAAAATATCGTAAAACCATTATAAACCACACTTAGTCCTCGAGTCAGGCGGGATTTGGACCCGAACGGCTAGCCCGATAATCCCCGATTGTAAAATTGCATTAACTTTAACTATTATCACTGCTGAAACATAATTAAAATCATGCTCATCCATATCTTCAGCAATGCACTATACGTATTAGCAGGACCAAATTTCATCTTCCGTCAAGATCAAGAATTTTATCATTTTGAAACTCGCGGAGGTGTTTAACGTAGTGTCATAGAAAATCTGATTGGTGATAATACGCGCCTTTAAAATTGCAATAAAATATAAAGATTTTGAATGAAATCAATCCCAAATATTTTCAGTAAACCCCGAGAGATATTTGACTTGGCTATCGATGCAATTTTGTAGGCAGTGTAACCGTTTGGGATTGGCTCCTATTTTTTTCTACAAACATCGCGATCATCGGCCGCTTCAATATGTTCTCTGCGAGCTCTGTTTCGACTTTAGCTCTCAACTAAGCATGGATTACTTTAGGCATTTATTGCCTTCTTCACATTAATCCACATTCATAAATTCCAAGGCAGATTCAATTGGTGGCAGATAGACGTTGCGTCATGCAATACTCAACTACGTGCCAGGTTCAATTCAGAGTGTCAGTTACCTCCTTTGTTTGGGCTTGTCTATTCTCAAATAATGTTGAGACCGCCCGGTCATAGGTTAAGTTATTACAGAGACCGGACCAGTTTTGAACCCGGGGCAGTTGACTTTCGGACGATTTACCTCTCGTGCAACGACAAATTTATCCTACCTACTTCGCGTAAGGCTGTAGAAAATTGGTAACATTATGAGTGTATTCAAATGAAGTTCCAATAAAGAATTTTGAGCGTAGCGTTGTATTAAAATATTTTAATGAAGAAACCTATCCACAAAGAAGAAATCAGCCACCTGAGAGATCATATTCCACAAAGATTTCCATTGTTGCTGCGTCGTTAGCTCTTCTTTTTTTGTGCTTGGCTGGTTGATTGGTAGGTTTTTAGGATTTTTAAGTGGGGTTATGCCTTTCATGTTAATGTCACCAGAAAGAAAAACACGTTCAAATGTTATTGTTGAAAATAATTATTTTTTATTTGGCTCTGGAACTATTGTGGTTAATGTACAAGACTTGGCTATTTCATGAAATGGACTTGAAAATATTCAAGATGTTGTTAGAGAAACAATTTGGCCGTGAGCTCGCGCTCTCTGGTTGGTTTATCCTCTGTGAAGCTGTATTCACTGGGCAGGAGGCAGCGAATTTTTCTCATAGGGTCTGCTGAGTCATATTTTCTCATCGACGACTGGACCTTGTAAAATTGAAAAAGACCATTTATAAATAACCGCTGCCAAATATTAGATACCGAGAGTTTATTTTTAATGAGTGACGTTTTGGCCGCAAGTTTTGGACGCCGAAATCATTGTGATCTCTAAAATTGGGAAATTGTATGATGACAAAATTGGGCGATTGGGAAATCCTTCTTTACCTGATAAAATTTCCCAATAATTTAGTGTTAAATTCCTAATAATGAGACTTCCAATTTAGTTATTACCTTTTACTGGGGCATATAACGCCAAATAATTTTGCAATAGTAAAAGTACTTTAGTACAAACTTCAATTGTGCTAATAAAGTTTATGTATGACATAAACTAGTTCAGACATGCACAACTTGCATTTTTAATGTCATTTTCAATAATCAATTCCAAAAAATCAAATAGTGGCATAACAAATGAGTAGCGGAATCAATTATAATCGTTTCTAGAGATTATAATGTAAAATACGAATCGATAATCGCACAATACGATATGTTATATGCATATTAATATGATTAAATGAAATATTCGAATCTTTCTGCGCATTATGGAAGGTGCAGGAAGGCATTCGGGTGTACGTAGAGTATTGCAACTTGTGCCGGGTTCGTGGTCTCACCTTGATCCACTGAAAGCAGAGGCGTGACTGGATGCAAAGGATACTCCGTTACCCCGGCTGGAGCTGGAACTTGAAGCTCTCGCCGAAGCGGAAGATCCTGAACTGCCACCCGATCCTCCGCCAATGTAAGGTGTCGCACCACCGAAAAGTTTGTCCGGGAAAATATTCCAGCCGAAGGCACCTCCGAAACCTGGGAAAGAAGACGGCTTCTCCTGACCCGGAAGTGACTGCTCCTTCGGAGTCGCTGGCTTCTTGGGTGCTTCGCGCTCTTCTGTGACCGCGATGTCATCTTTGTGGGCAGTTTCTGGGATCTCGTGACTTTCCTTGGGGGAGTCCGGCGTGGAGCCTTGAATTGACTCCTTGGCGGCTGGGTCTTCGGCTTCAGCTACGACGGGGCTAGGGGGTTCTGCGGGAGTATGCTCGTGAGACTCGACTGGCATCTCCGGGATCATATCGGAAGCTGGCTCGTTCGATTCAGATTCTGCGGGCTCCTCGGGTCCGGCTTCAACTGGCATAGGTTCTTCGGAGGAAATTTCGTTAGATACAGGCTCATCAGATGAAATTTCTTCAGATACAGGCTCCTCTGACGCATTCTCCTCCGAAACCGGCTCTTCGGATATTGGCTCTTGGGTGACTTCCTCCGACTGAGGTTCTTCTGTGATTTCTTGTGACAGCGGCTCTTCGGTGTGTTCTTGAGATAGTGGTTCCTCCGTAACTTCTTGAGACAGATGCTCCTCGGTTATTTCCTCAGAGAGTGGATCTGGAGTTATTTCTTCGGAAAGGGTTTCTTGGGTTATATCTTCGGAAAGGGGCTCTTGGGTTATTTCTTCGGAAAGGGGCTCTTGGGTTATTTCTTCGGAAAGAGGTTCGTCGGAGGAGGAATCTTCCCCCGTGGCGCCCTCGGAACTCTCTCCATTGACTCCTTCTCCAGACCCCGCGGTATCATCTTCCACGGCCATTACGGGGAACATGACGGCCATTACTGGGGCAGGCTCTTCTTGCTCACTAACTTCAGCGGCGGGAACCTCTTCTTGAGTATCTCTCACAGCCGGTATCTCTTCTGCTTCATTGGGTTGTGGTACAGCTCCTTCACCAGCGGACAATCCGTGTGATCCTGGATGACCTGCATTGCCAACGCCGGCTATAACGTTGTTCGAAGCGAATGACGCTCCCGGGCCTTGACCGAAAAAGGCACCGTAGCTCATGGCGTTTCCGGAACTGTAGAAGGGGTGCGTGACAGGAACAACAACTGCAAACCAGGAAGAAAAATATTAAACTTTGGCTCTAGAATGGATAAAAAAACGTATCTTCATAACTGTCGTTAGGGACAGTAATATGCTCAATATATTTTGTTTCTCTAATGAAGATTTCTTTTCGGTCTAATTACAATTGACGATGTGCCGCATAAAGAATGCTCCGAACAATATGCTCGGGGTAATTATTCTTCGTCACGTTTTAGTAATTTCAAGCAGATTTTAATAGTCTTGTCGAAAATTAATTGTAGCAATAATTTTTCATTTTTATGAAAAATGAAAACATTCGATTTGTGGTTGGCTGTTATGTTAATGTGATCTGTGTTTTGTGCGTTTAGTTTCTCTTCGTCTCTTTCAACAGCGTCAGTTTGCTTTAAAATTAAGTGGGTGAGATTTTTGTATTTTTATTGCCATGAAAATGTTTGTTCAGTACAACTCGTGCGTAGATTCTTTGCGATTAGATTATCAATACTTTATAATTGGTTTGGCAACCATGTTGATAGCAGTTTTAATCGAAGTACTACTCTCAGGATTGTCTCAGTTTCAGAATAGCTGTTCTTGAATAAAATAGTGAACAAAATATTGGCCTTATTTTGCTTGATTTTATAAAAATTACATTAGATCTCTCTGTTCTCTAAAAACCAACAACATTTTAAATTTATCTCACTCTTCTTTAACCTAAAAGCTTTAAAATCCCTTAGCAAATCCTAAACTATACATGTATTATTCAGCGACTCCTATGATATATTATTATTCAGCGATTCCTATAGTATTTCATTAGAAAATAGTAGCAAAATGTTCACTACGATAGCTCGAATAAAAGTGTAAAATAATAAAGCGTGAATACTAAAATATGCAAGTAATTATTTCTAATTCAATTCGAATATGTTATCCTTAATTGATATTAATTAATTTGAAGTTTAATGTATATCCTTTTTTCAAAGAATTTTTTTAAATAAGAGTTAAAAAAATTACGTACTGATCCGTGGTAATTCTGCAGTGATCTCGCTATTCCACGTAGGAATCCAAAAGTAGACTGTGGGGCATAAAGAACACAAATCAACGAATTGAGTCAGTTCACTGTAAACTCGAGGATAAAATTATGAATTGCCTTAAAAACCAGTCATTGGATGAAGTAGGATTAAATTACTTGGCGGTGGAATATCGTCCATAATTTGAGTTTTAATGAAGTACAAGGGAACAAAGTCATGAAAATGTTTACTGATGTTGGCAATTTTACCAGGGAGGTTCAGAGTTCCATTGCTGAACTCCCAAAGTTCGAAAGATGCTCTACTCCATTAACGTTCATTTTGGCGTAAAACATGAGATGTGACTGGATTACCTCGTGCCGCATTAATGCAATAATTAATGTGTATGTTTATTACACTCGGTAGGCTTAAGATCCCATGTCTTTGGATGCGTTGTAATAGTTCTCGAAGTCAGTCGTTCTTTGTCTTGTTTTTATTCTCCCAACCCATGCTTTTCCATTCTTCACTTATCTAACCCATTCTCAAATGCATGTCAGTGTGATGGACGATATATTCACCAGGATGGAAAACGGAAGAGTTAACCCCTGCCGTAGGGTCACTCGCCTTTGCAGAAAAGGACGCTATTTGATTTTTCGAGATTTCTACGGGCCGCAGTAATGAACATCAGGGGTGTGGGTACCACGGCTGAGGAGACCACATATTTTCTTCTGTTAAATTCGGACGAGAAGACGAATTCCTTTATGCGTCAATGTTCATCGCCCGTCCTCAGAATAGGGGGTGGGCAGATTAATCGAGATATGCCTTCGCCTCCAGCGAAAGACGTGAGTGGAGTTGACGGGGGAGGGAATTCGAGGGGGAGGAAGGGTGGAGAGAGGGGCGTGGCTAGAGGAGGGAGGAGGTGGCGGTCAGGAGTGTCGCTGGTCATGCGGGGAGAGGGGGCAACGGAGGCGGGAGGGCGGGGGGGTGTCAGCACAGGGGTGCTCCACGGGCTGTCACCATTCACTTGCCCATCACGTACCTCCCTCCCGATGTACGAGTCCGCCAGTCTTCCCTCTCTCCTTGCTCTTTCCTTTTCCCTTTCTCTCTTTCCATTCTCCTCAATTTTCTCTAACCGTTCCCCAAATACTTGGCTCTGCACGATCCTTTGCCCTCAACACCTTCCCTGTGTCCCATCTGCGACTTTCGTCCGCCTCCACGTGCAGGCAGCGATGAGCCGAGCCAATGGTTTCCGCACGTATTAGGGCACTTCCCCTCCCTCCCTCTCCACCAACATACCCAACTACCTCACTTTTCCACAGATTCCTTCTTATTCGTTATTTTTGTGTCGTATTTCTTTAATTATCTCAGGAACGTTTGGGTCAGTAATTTGTAATATCTTAAATGGATACATGCTCCAAAAAAACAGAACGCAATATGAAACCATTGAAATCTAACCCGAAGATGAGGCCGGATTCAAACTCGCGATTCTTTGTGTCCACACTTTAAAATACGAAGGCCTGGTAACAAGTGTAAGCATAATGTAGTTGTGAAATAATATTCCGGGATAAGCGATAATATAACAATACATTTTCTGTTAACTTGAAAATTATGAATGAATTTTATAGGTTTTAAGCTATAAAAATTCGATCCATTCCAAAATAGTTGGGGGTTTGTCATGAAAACTTCACGAACAAATGAAAACCAATTAAAAGTTGCTGGTTTAATCCTTGTTTTTAAATCATCTGCATTGGTCCGCAGACATACTACACGAAAACAGCTTAATTATTTTATCCATGTTCCTATGAAAGACAATGAAATTGGAGATATTGTGCTGAATTATTGTCATGAAAATTGCGACTGTGTTAATGCACTGATATCACTTCGCAAGGTGTCAGTACGGAAGCCTTCTTCCCCTTTTGAGTTTTCATTACGGAAACATTCAGTATGGAAGGCAAGATATTTGATGCATGTGGTATCACCGGTATAATGGCAGGATGATTGACATTCTTTGCTTCTTTCTTAGCAAGTGCATTCAACAATAATTGCGGTAAGAGAACCAAACGAAATTCATGTTCTGCAATTCCTATGAGATACACTTCTATTGAGCTATTGAAGACAGTAGCTGAAAAAACTTGTTTCCAAATATATTGGCGGTATTACTATGGCTACCAGATTTAAGCGTTTTTGTTCACTCTAAGACACTTCTCCGTAGGGAATGGGCGTTTGTCACGAATGAAAGTTGCTTTGCAATGAGTATCATGTAGGTGAAAGGGATAATGTAGTAACCATTAGGAGCCTACGATAATAGTCATTATAATTGGTGCAACTGTCTTATTTTGTACCATTTAGCTGATTTTTAATTTACCTAGTTAACGATTCTTTTGTTTACTGAATTCACTGTGTCCAGAGTAATAAAAATATGACATTTTGGGGGCTGTTTAAGATTTGTGGATTACGAGGTTTAATTTCTACGGATGAGAATATTATTTTTATCGCGTAGTGCCCTATGAAATGCATGGAAACTAGCTTCGGACTGGAATTTGAAGGTATGCCGCCCAGCAGTCGTGATTTCAAGCAGCGTGCTCGCTTAAGTCCTCTGGAAGGCACCCAATTATCCAAAGCCGAGTGCTAATGAGAAATTGCTCACCGTGTCTAGCGTATCTCCCGCCGATGGACGCTCCGTGGCTGCTGACCGCCAGGAGTACTAGTAACAGCAGGTGGTTGAACATCTTCTGGCGTTGGATGGATCCGCTGGGGGTATCGAGCTTTTGTCACCGGTTGTGATATCTCGAAAAGATTGGTGAATAGACGACGTTCCCGTGGGCTTTTATACCGCAGACCCCCCGCAGGCGCCGAGTCGACCTCGTTAACGCATCCCGTGGCCTCCCGCAGCCCCTCCCGGCCAGAAGCAGCCTCCTTGGACGACCCCGCCTTTTTGGCGATTGCCACCCCACCTCGCCCACCCCCTCCCAGCCCCCCCCGTCAACCACGTCCTTACTCCCCCGCGACAAATGCCCTCCGGTTTCCCTTTCATTGACGGCCGACGTCCTTTATTTTGTTTTTCTTATAGGAAACTATGCCCGAATCCAAATGACGCCGGTGCAATGGATTTGTGAATTCGGGTCTTTCGTTGGCGCAATCGAAAACAAACAGTTCCAACGATGCAACGGGAAATTTATCTTTTTCATCTGTTCTGAAGTTTCTTGAGAATCAGACCTTTCATGCACTAGATTTCATTACTTAAAAATTTCAAAAATTCTCACGTGTTAGGCTTCGTTGTAAACGTACCTGAGATCTGGTGATGAGGGAAGAAAGACATATTGCGTTAGGGGTATTTATTTGCAAGTTTGAAATTCAAGACGCTTTAAATAGAATATGATGTACTTTTGGAAAGTGGTGTGAAACAAAATTAAATTCGAACGTACATTGATAATGTCCCGAGGATAGTTTCAATTTTTTTCTCATTTATTAAGGCGTTTAGCTCTTTAACTGCGCTTATTCCAATGACTATCATACTTCGTCTCAGCCAACGCGAGCTCAAAAAATTCCTTGACACTTCTAGTTGGAAAAAAGCAAATGTGATTATTTGATTCCCCTATATCGTACGCTTTCCGATTAGTTGGTATTTGGTATTTTATAGTTCAGAGACTGTTTTAGCCGTTACTTTGTGGAATTTTTCCATCGTATGGAAAGAAAAGAAAACACGGCAATTCCACATTTACACTTTATTTAGACGACCATGGTTTCACCATTGCGTGGCATCTTCAGGTGAAGATGCCACGCAGTGGTGAAACCATGGCCGTCTAAATAAAGTGTAAATGTGGAATTGCCGTATTTTCTTTTCTTTCTATTTTATAGTTCAATGTGGGAGTAAGAGTGGGTTGACGTAGCATTCAGAAACACTGAAGGATTCAAGAGGGTGAATATTTCTCAATATTGAAAATCATGATTGACATTGACACACTTAAAAGCAAAACTCCACTATGTTCTATATTCATGGATACGATTGGCTATCATGAACATCATTTTCATCATAGATTATCAATTCGAAGATTGGTATGTCACAGCTTTCCAAGTTGTCCCGCTATATTTTCAATCCTTCATATGTACTTGTGCTGTATGAAATTGACTCTGTCTCGTATCAGCTGCTACTCATATTCCGTCCTTGGTCCTTCTCCCTCTAGATCCTTGCAGGTATGGTCTTGGCTACCATTTCGCGACTATAATCCGTCATAAAGAGGTTAACTGTATGAAAATGTCAATTTTTTAAAAGAAAAAGAATATGCATTTTGAATAATATACAATTTTTTAATTAATAAGCACTACGCGTTATGTACAATAAACATGTCTCGTAAATTATTTCGGATTAAATGAGAAAATTTTGTTATCATACACTGTGATTCCATGGAAAGGCATTTTAACAATAGTCTTGTACCTATTTAACCTGTATAACCGCACTTGGCTGGTGCTCTTAAACAAACAAAATTACAGTACTGAGCCATACATTATGCTTGTTTTTAGACTGGTAAGAAAAGAGTTCACCCAAAAATAATCCTGTACATAGGGGTGTAAACGCTTGCTTATTCAGGATAATGGGGTCATTTCATTCTAGTTGGTTTCTTGTGGTTTTGCACAAGGATTTAGGATCCGTAAAATCGTGAATCTTGAATTTAAGAAGATTTAGTTCAAGGCCATCGCCCAGGATTAGAATTGAGACCCTTCATTTAGCAAGCTAACGCTCTACTCACTAGGGTACCTCACCAAACAACTTCAACCATGCTATGCCCGATATTACTTTTGACATTTGTAATGCATAAAAAATACAAGGGGTGTAAATCTGAAAGCTTAGAAAAAAATTATTTGGACGATCGGTCTTTTGCAATCGTATCGGACGATTTGCAAAACACGTCTCGACGATGTGACTTGATTAAATACTGATTCTGCCGGCCCTGGTGGCTTAGAGTTAATTTCCTTGCCTACCAACTCAAGAGGTCGTGGGTTCGATTCCCGTTTAGGTGAATTTTCCTCCATGTAGGCCTTGGTTTTATGTAATTGTCTTCAATGTAGTTTCCAAGGGTTCGGTGGAAGAAGGAACTATATGTATCAAGCTCACCCAATTAAGTTGATAAATAATTATAAGTCATAAATTAATTTGTAGTAACCTCGATTACGATATAATATCAATTTGTTGTGTAAGTTTTGTTACTAAGATTTAAAAAGCAACCGTGGTTCCGTTTTTGTTCATATTCCAATATCGGTTTTAGAAATTTAAAATCAAATAAATGCCTGATAACTACATTAACACCCTGAATGTGTGCGCTTAGGAGGATTTCACTTTGATTTAGATCACTCCCGCTAAGTGTTCCAGAATTTGGAAAAGTTTTTCACAGAAAGAATTGAACATTAAAGAAGTGGAGAAAGCTAATTCGACAGAAGTTGATTTCGGGCACACGATGCCAAAAGAAGTTCTCAGTACAGAGAAATAGACTCAAGGAAAGGGCGCCAAGGCAATCAAAGGAAAGTCCCTGTGCCAAGGCAGCTCACGTAACAGAAATGTAGAAAATACTAGCTAAAATACTGTTGTAAATTACATACGCCCATTTATAAAAGTCATTACTTGGATTTATTTTCGATCAGTGTTTTTCATTTCTTTCTTCGCCTTTTTAAACTGAAAATATAATTTTGAAAAATCAACAGGGCTCGCAATCATTTACTCTAGAGTGGTTTTTTATATTTTAGATGCATTTTTTCTAAGTACTACATCATCACTACATCAGATTCAGAATTCGGTTTATATCCAGGATATTTTTAGTAATTTTTACTTTTGACAATATAAAGGAGTTATTTTTCACTAAATTCTTAGCGCGGTGCCTATAAGTATAAACGCCCACATATCAAAACATGAAATATTTGATTGCGCACTCGTGTTTTCTGAGCACTGATGTTCTCATCTTTAAATAAAGCTCTATTACCTTACGTATTTAGATTGAAAAAATATTTTGCAACATGCTGAATTAGGGTTCCTTTTATTTGGATAGACTTGACGCAAGACAGCGACAGAATTTTCAAAATTTTCCTTACCACTATTTTATTCATGACAATGAGGTCTTTTATGAACTCTTAACTCTCGTTTCAGTCATCGACAGTTCCTTTCATTTTTATTGGTACGTTTTTTAATTCCGACCATCATTTGGAAAATTCAAAGGCCAATATTTAGCACACACCATGTACGTGACTAGTGTTGCTTGATGAAACCCCGTTATCCATTTGTGAAAGAGCTGTCGAGATTTTGACGAAGACAGTTCATGGAATATCATGGGCAAGGTAGTCAAGCAAGACAAAGAGACGCGTGCAGTGGTGATATGAAGCTGATTTGGCACCACAGGTATCATGATTGATACACTGCGCACACCGGTACGACGCGGGTTATAATGAAGAGGTCATAAAATTGACTTCGCCTCATGAATTTTATTAGGGCTGGAACTTGACTATTTTATTTTCTGTCGGTGGATAGGTTAACTTCCTGATGATGAATTTTCCCCAGCATTATGGTAGAAAAGTAGTGACTTCAGATTATTAAATGGAAGCATTTGGATTATCTCCAGTGTTCAATGTAGTTAATAGTGACAAAGACCCCACGGAAGTGGTGCTTTAAAAATTTAACTATTATTTCATCTCTTGTTAACTCAAGAGCATATTGCTGAGAAATCATGTGCTGGAGTGACTAAATAATCAGGTTCGCAGGTACTATAATCCTACCTGCCGCTTTAGAGAAATCACTCATATTAAAAAAAAATAAAATGGCACATTTTGGCCCAGAAGTTAAAAAATAGGTCGGAAGCGCAAAGATTTAGGTCAAACTTTATGGTCAGTTGTAGTGGAAAATTGGCTTTCGATGTGTCCAGACTGCTGAGTTAACGTCGCATCGAAAATCCGATGAAAGACATTTTACGGGAGTATTTCAACATTCATGTCCGAAATAGATATTCGGACTAGGAATGATTCGGTTATTCGGATAGCGTGTTACACGCCCTCACGACTGAAGGTCGAGCAGGTGAGGTGTATGTGTGTAAGGCCAAGCAGCTATGGTCGGTCTCATTTGGAAGGACGCATGTCCTGCAGCTTGAAACTAAATTATTCATTGAATGGAAAATTTCTCAAATGTACCAGCTATACAGAATTTATCTAATTTTATAGTAGCATCAATTTATAATTAATTGTGTGTTTTTCTTACGTATTCATAAGTTTAGGTTCACACTTGTCCTTATTTATGTGATAATCTTTATATGTCATTCAAACTCCATAACGACTATCTTTTATATATTCTTATATTCTGATCATGTTTCCAAATGTTCTAATTTAAATTCTAGTTCCCCTATCGCCAGCAAGTTATTAGTTAAAGTGGAAGGTGTTCACTAGTGAATTTTTTTCTACTAAATTAGTTGTCTCGTTTGTCAACAATAAAACTTATCAATTATTCTGTCATCTTGATACCGTGATGGGACTTGCTAAGATAAAAAATTTGCTGGACCAGAGTAAAATTTGGAGGTGTGGAAGGCTACTGGCAGTAGTATCCCGAATTCAAATTCATTTAATATCCTTTGAATTGCTCATCCATTTCGAAGTTGTTGGATCTTGAAATTCACGGGATGCACAAGGAGAAAAACGCTGGAATTTCTGTCCAGAATGTGTGAATTTTACTTAGTGAATGAGTTAGTGCGAGGTTACTTAAGTTCTATCCTTCCCCAATAAAATAAACTTCTGCTTGTATTGACTGTAATGGCGAGTCGTGATAATAAATGACCTTAGAGTTACACAGACTCGGCTGTAACTTAAAAATGAAACAATAGACGAGAAAGAAACTTTCTGATGGCCACTTTTCGTACATCTAATAGAAGACCAAGTTAGATATAATTTAGTAAGCTTGCGCTCTATCTACGAAAATAATTCGCTTACATTTACCATTACTTAAATGTACATGCATTAATTAAAAGGATACGTATTTTTAGTAAGTTCACGAGAGAATATAAAGATAACCTAACTAAAGAACCAAATATTAATTCGTACGGTATAACCCCTTTGATTTAGACACAGACTAGTGGAACACATTTAGATTTTCTGCTTGTTGTGCCACAAATGACTTATATACACCCTGACTGGCCAGGGCGGATCATGATTTTAGAAGTCACTTCCCAGCTGAGATTTCGTCACTGGGGTTCGAGGGACGACCATCTGATATAATTGCTACATAGTTAAGACCGGAGAAACATATTGTGTTCTTTATAAAGGTAGCGGAAATGTGATTAAAGCAGAAGATCCATCAAAATGCTCTGTGCATTACCGTATCAGAAAATAATTCCGCTGCACTTTGGTTTATTTCGTTGGGAAAATATTTTCCCGGGAGTCAGGAAAAGCATGGAGTACATTAAAATGCTAGCAAGACCTTATTCTACAAGACTATAAGACTTGCCGAATGGCCCACATTTGCGAAATATACACAAATAAAGTGCAATTAAATGAATAGATACGAATACGCATGATTTTACGTCTTAAACACCATTTCAGACCGAAACAAAGAAATAACATCGTGCTGCATTGGAATGATCGAGTCATGTCAAATTATATTTGTAGATTTATATCCAGAGATAATGATACTTTTGAAAAATGTAGTAATAAGAACAGTGTTCTATAATGGAACTTCCGTGAAGGACCATTCAATTTTCCTGCACTGCCTGTATTTGCCGTGAAAGTCCTACAACCCAAAATAACACATGTTAGTTTTACTAGAGATTCAGAAGGTCCTCACCCAGATTTCAAGTGGGACGATCAACCAAAGTGCTACTACGTCAACATACTAAATAGGAACTCAGAAATAATTGATGTGGAAACACCAGGAGGTGACGCCGGGAGAACATTTCCGATTGTAGGGGCCCTTCTTCCTTTACTTCGCTGAACACCAGTGCGGAATGCTGGTTGACCGAGACTTAGGTATTGAGA
Source organism: Hetaerina titia (assembly GCA_037158775.1). Taxonomy (NCBI): domain Eukaryota; kingdom Metazoa; phylum Arthropoda; class Insecta; order Odonata; family Calopterygidae; genus Hetaerina; species Hetaerina titia. The sequence goes on from CM073770.1 coordinate 113,308,339, forward strand.
TATGCTCGAAAAAACGGGGTCACAGACAATTTTACGGTAAAGTCCAGGATCTTCGACTCACTTAACGTCTACTTAATGGGACTAATTTCAACGACTATAACAGATGCCTGCCCAAATTTATTGTCTTATAAGATTTCTAAATTTTGAACAGTAAAAAAATAGTTTCATTCGAGGCTATGGAATGAAAAAGGGACATTTTGCAAGGTCACAAGTAAAAGTAAAATGCCAATTATATTTCGATGGTAGTGAAATTAGAACGAAAGCTTCCTTAAATCTACATGAAAATAGTAGTAGTAAGATAGTTAAACCCCTTCTAATTTTTCCTCTACCTCTTTATCTAAAATTGATATCTCCGAGTCAATGGTTGGCAGTCGTAAAACAACAAAGCTATGTATCACCATTTTACAGCACGATATTTATCTGGATATTCCGATTTGTGTTAAATTACTTCGGTAAAATATTTTTCTATGCAATATAATAAGGTGACGTCACTTCAGTCTGTTTCTTGCAATGAGATGCCGCATGAATTTTCCCAACTAGTAACTAACATACATGATTCCTTTGGCGCTTCATTACCCTGACATGAATAAGGGTAAATGGGCTAAATCCATCCTGTTTCTCCATACCTTCCCTGGGTCATTTCGTCAAACATCCTCAACGTGGCTCGCTCCACCGTTCTTCTCTTTTTTTCGTCTTTGGGAGCTAGCCTCATTCGAATTCGCACTGTACGCAACCGCACCCACGCGCTACTTTTTTCGAATAACGTGTGAGCATACAAGCCGATGGATGAAGGATGGCAGGCCGATGGAGCCGTGTAACCTCTTACGAAACCGTTCTCGAAGAGCAGAGGACACAAGACGTGAGGTGTCACAAACGTGATGTGTCCACGATTTCGTCGTTGTTTTTACTTTCCGCTCCATCTCATGGTTTTCAACCACACAATAATTCCACCATTTCGTTCTAATACGATTCAGAAGTGGTGAAATTACATAAATGCTCCATATTATCATCTCGTAAGGAGCATTCTGTGTGGCGTCTTCTTATTCTACTTAATTGAGAATTATCTGTAATGAATAATAGTTGACCTATATGAAATATTACCACATGGCTCGATTTGTAACGTATTATTATAGCACTAGTCTAAGAGTAAGGTAGGTTTTCGATGGTCCCTGACACTGCACATTATTGTACTCCTACGTTCTAACCAATATGACAATTAATGTCTTTAAACCCCATATTACAGTAGCCCATTCCTTAGCTCTGAATACTTTATGCCTCCCTAAATTTCATCCAAATATGGCCATCCTAAGCTCAGTATTGCCGAAAGGAAATTTTTCTCGTAAAAAATACGATATACATATTCATACGGTTATATATATATATATATATATATATATATATATATACATATGCCTAGAACGGTAACGTTATTTTTTCACCCTATTATGGTGACGTGGGGTGAAAATTTTCAAAAATTAGTTTCTCACACCCATTATGACTATAATAGTCCTATGAGGGCTCATTTTTTTCGTTATTTAATATAGAATCATGTGATGCATTGATTGACGTGAATTATGGTTAAGGTTCCAAGTCGCAAACGTAAGCCGTTTTCGTTTGGTGCGAGATTTTAACCCACTCTTGGGGTGCTTTTTCACCCCCGTTACCGTTCTAGGGATATATATATTTCTATATATAATATATACGAGGGTCATCCGGAAAGTAGTACCCGTTCGTGCCGCATGAAGTGCTGACGACGCGAGTAGCCGCTGGACGAGGTCAGATAGCTTCAGTGGCTTGTCTGCCTTCTCTGAGCCAAGTTGCGTGACGCTAGCATTGCCTGCGTTGTTTCTGTGATTGTTTACAATGTTTAAAAAAATTGAGAACGCCGCCAGTTGTGAAAGTGAGGAGGCAGTGATCAAATTCCTCAATGCAAGAAACGTTCGCCCATGTGATATTCATCGCCAATTAAAGGAGGTGTATGGAGACAATGTAATGGACGAGTCGTTCTGTTCGGCGGTGGTGTCGCAACTTCAACATGGGGAGGGGGGAACACACACGACGATGAGCGTTCGGGGGAGACCGTCTGTCATTACAGACCAACTGGTGAGCTCAGTTGACGAATTCGTGAGGAACGATCGGCGCGTCACAATTGATGACATCTGTGAGCATTTTCCCAATGTTTCTCGAACAATTGTTCATGAAATTGTTAAACACCATCTGCATTATGCAAAAATTTGTGCAAGATGGGTCCCTTGCATGCTTACAGATGAGCACAAAACCAAGCGTATGGCTGCAGCACTGACGTTTTTGGGACGTTATTCTGATGAAGGAGGCTCTTTCTTGACTCGCATAATTACTGGTGACGAAACATGGGTTTGTTATGCATCACCTGAGAGTAAACGACAGTCAATGGAGTGGCATCATGCTCATTCACCAAACAAACCAAAAAAATTCAAGACAGTTCTGTCCACCAGGAAACTCATGGCAACCATTTTCATGGGATCGACGAGGTGTATTGCTTATTGATTTTATGGCCCGTGGAGACACTATTAATGCCAATGCGTATTGTGAAACATTAAAGAAATTACGGCGGGCAATACAAAATCGGCGGCGAGGTCTATTGTCTACTGGTGTCATTCTCGTTCATGACAATGCCAGGCCTCATGCAGCTGCGGATAACACAAAAACTTTTGCAGCAATTCAAATGGGAAACTTTCGACCATCCACCGTATAGCCCGGACTTGGCCCCTTCAGATTTTCATCTCTTTACAAAGCTTAAAGACTTTTTGGCAGGAAAAAGATTTGACAGCGATGAAGAACTTAAAGAAGGAGTGACCCTGTATCTCAATGAGCTGGCGGCGAAGGACTATGCAGCAGGAATACAGAAACTTGTCACACGTTATGACAAATGCCTTAATTTGCTTGGAGATTATGTTGAGAAGTAGTTTAAAGTATCCTCTTTCAAATAAAATTTTTTATGTTTGTTAATATTTACTTTTGTGTCTTTATTTCACGAACGGGTACTACTTTCCGGATGACCCTCGTATATATATATACACACACATATATATACACATGTACATACATACATATACACACACATTTATATATGAAGGAGTGTATACGAGAAAATAAGTACTCTCGACAAATAATTTGTGGAATGGTTTTGTTTGTCTTCATTCTTAGCTTTTCATAGTGTATGCCTGTATACTTATAATGTTCTCGTCCTTCATTGTAAAAACGATGCATACCAGATTTTAGTACGATCTTGATTTCGTTTAGTTTCAAAATCACTTATTCTGTACTCTCATCAATCGTGGCTTCCTACCATAGCACGTGACCCTGATAAAGGGCTTTACTGACCATTTTGATACACCTTAACGTGCTTCTGAAGCGTGAATGTCAAATTTATTTCCCGTAATATGGAGTGAATACTAAGTTTTTGCCGAGAGCTATAATGACTGAGAAGCTGCTGCAGCATGTGCTCTGTCCACTGCTTGGCCTTGAGTAAGCCTACTTGTACCTCACGCACCTACTCTTCATTCTTTTATCATATCTTAGGACCCTATACTACGCGTAATAAAGCCACAGTGAAGGCGTGGCAGAAGTTCGTTGCTCGACTATTCTGGACTTAGTCACTTCAGGATAATTTTATTTCAATCGAAAATTTAGAGAAAGCTTCTTTGCAAATTATGCTGTGTACGTTTGCAACGCTTGAGCGAAGAAATCAAGCAAAAGCGGCCGCATTTGGCTAAGAAGAAGTGTTTTTTCATCAAGACAATGCATTAGCTCACAAATCCGTCATTGCAATGGTCAAAATTCATGAATTAAAGTTTGAATTACTACCTCGTGCACCGTATTTGCCAGATTTAATCCCCTCGAATTATTTTCTGTTCTCAAACTTGAAAAAATGGCTCAGTGGTTAAAGATTTTCAACCGTGAAGAAGTGATGTCGGCAGTTTATGGCTATTTTTAGGAGAAAGACAGTTCTAAACAGGGTATCAAAATTATTGAAAGACAGTTCTAAACAGGGTATCAAAATTATTGAACATCGCTGGGAAAAGTTTATAGAACTGAAAGGAGATTATGTTGAAAAATAAATACATTTTTTTTTAATTTTCTGTTTTCTTTGTTGGATCGGGTACTTCCTGGATTACCCTCGTAGTTTGTCGTGAGTTGTTTATGTACAAGAAGATAACTTTTAACAAAAGCACTATTCATTGGAAGTGTGAATAAAAGTGAGAATTTACTTCTCAAATTAGTCGGTATCATTTGTAGAAAGAATTAGAATATTTAAATATATTTGTCGAAGTTAGAATATCTTACCTGTGCCAGGCCACGAAAGCCATAATCGAGGAATTTTCTTTGAAGTATTTGAGGGACAATTGGGATATTTGATGTTGGATTGAGGAGGATAAGATCTGGAAAATATTCTCGGGGTAATAACTTCTCTTTCTGCTATAAATGCTGCTCAGAATATAATTTTAATCGTCCGACCAAATTGTATTCTCTAATTTTTTCAATTGTGTGTCACTTTTAATTAACATTTTAAACTTTTAACTGGCTTCACTCTTGTAAAGGACAAGTTTTTCAGCGGTTCATACACTATATACCTGCCTGCAATCTACACGAGAACACTAATATAAATTTCGGGTATGTAAAATTCAAAGAAACTACGGGAAATGGCGCGACAGTAATTTTAACAGTCATCCGCTAATATAAACTAAAATGCAACAATTCCAAACTGCAAAAATTATTCGCCTTGACCCGGTCAAGATGAATGATTTTTACATCTCGAATTTGTTCCACTGTTCAAGTATGTGTTTGAAACTGCACAAGGTTCATCTGCTTTATCCTGGCGGGAGAAGATTGTTATAGGTTTGCACTGGAGAATTTAGGTAACTTGTAAAATAACTCTACTATATGCAAGTGCCACTAATTGAGTTTTGTTCTCTTTCTGTGACTCTTAGTAAACTTAACTTACAAACCATGGAAAAAATGTCTCATTTTTATTTTTCTTGCGTTCTAGGCAACACATTACCATTCATTGCTCCGCCGATTGGATGTTACATGTCAGGGATCCTTACATATGACCTTATACAGGGTTCGTCCGGAAAATAAGTGTAATAAGCTCATTGTCTTTTTTGACAAAAGGGGAGCCGTCCACTACGAATTTGTACCTGAACGACAAACTGTAAATGCTGCATTTTACGTCCAAGTGCTCGACAGGCTTCGAAAACGAGTCGCCCGCGTCCGGCCAGCGATCAAAAGCATCTGGCGGCTGCATCACGGCAATGCGCCGTCTCACACCGCGCTTGTCGTGTCGGACTTCTTGGCCAAGCACGGCGTGGCAACGCTGCCGCACCCGCCCTACAGCCCGGACTTGGCACCACCGGACTTCTTTCTGTTCCCGAAGATAAAGAGGAGTGTGAAAGGAACGCGATACGGGACTTTGGACGCCGTCAAAGAGGCCGTGACGACGTGTCTTCGAGAGGTTCCCGATGATACCTTCGCGGGAGCGTTCCAGGAATGGGAACGCCGCTGGAACAAGTGTATCGACTCACAAGGGTCCAATTTTGAGGAATATTAGCTTAAGATATGTAAAAGTGTAATAATTTTTTTTCCTGAGCTCAGTACACTTATTTTCCGGACGAACCCTGTACTAACTGCATTCAAGATATGAAATTAGATCTGATCAGATCCCTCAAGTACAACAACTCGAATCCTGGGAAAAGATAAGAGTATTCTTGCCCTCCAAGCTGTCACACGCTCTTTCAGTGCGACATTCACACGTTACCCACACACATACGTGGACTATATATTCCACAGATGTCTGCATTTACCACAGGATTTAAAACTTTTTAATTCAACAATTAGGTGAATTTCGGATGCGCAGAGAGCTTTACACTGTTAGTGTAAAAGGTTTCGGGAAAATAGATTTCAGATATTGATGCAAAGCATCAAAATTCTTCAAAGTACATCCCTTGACCGTCGACACGTTTTGCCAGCGGATTTTCCACGACTCTGTTTTCCTTCAGGGTACACGTGCAAGTTTCTTTGACGGCACTTAGCGTTCCATGGTGGTGTCCTTTGAGGGAGGATTTCACTTATCGGAATAGGAAATACTCTGCTGGTACCAAGTCGGGACTGTAAAGGGGTTGGGAAATCGTCGCCAAGACGTTACAGGTCTTGGCAAGCAGTCCCTCGACTCTGCCCTTTGTCGTCTGTCTCGAGACCAGTTTAGCTGAGTTCATCCTTCGGGACGAGTTTAGCGCAGATCTTTCGCATCGTCAAAGTTTCAGTGATAATGGCGTATACTGTCATCTTATCAATGCCAATACGATCTGCGACAATGCACACACTTAACCGACGGTCTGAATTCAGCACTTAGCGCATACACCATGAAAAAATTGTTACCAACACTTTATACAAACCTAATAAATGTCAAGGTAAGCTGTGGAAAGTACTGTTTCCTGGTAAAGTACCAGATGTATATGAAACCCATTGATAACTCATTTTTACATGTTTAAACCCATTTGTAATCAACCCCGAAAAGTAAAAGATTAACAATATTTGAACTCTGTAACTAACTTCACTTGATCAGATAAGACTGCCATGCTTTCCATTTACATATTTTAATGTTGTCTTTGCCTTGCGTACATAACTTCACCTAAGGACAGCAATTTCTGGTATGCTTGCGAGCCACTTCACAGCATGTTTTCAATTATATTATTTGCTTTGTCAACATTTAAATGTCAGACGTGCATTAGTGACAATCGTATGCAGGCTCTTTGTCTTACTCACGACTCGGTATTGCAGTAAGTACGTCGTACTGCAAGAAGCCCTAAATTAGGGCTTGTTTAATGCTTGCAAGATGGCCGAGATTGTCTAGTAAAAGAAACTCTGTAAGCAACAGTTTTATGGAGGTTTGGTAGCTAGTGTAGCTACTGGATTTCTACTGGCTAGTGTAGCTACTGGATTTCTACTGGCTAGTGTAGCTACTGGATTTCTACTGGCTAGTGTAGCTACTGGATTTCTACTGGCTAGTGTAGCTACTGGATTTCTACTGGCTAGTGTAGCTACTGTAGGATTTCTGGTTCAAATGCCGGATGGTGACCGTTGAGAACCAAATCTAAAATTCGAACGGTGTGATTTTTTGGTAGCCAGAACTTCATGGATAAGCTAATAGTGATAAATGGAAAACAACTGACCCCTGACCTTGAATTTGGTATTTCACTTACCACAGGGCTTAATTCGGGGTCAGCTCTAACCGCATCCGTCAAAACAAACCTTTCGGGTTGTTTATTCTCGTTTTTGGGATCAAATAACCTTAATAATAGTTCTACGTGTATTCTGCAGGATCATGGCCTGCAAGTTGTTTGTAGACAAAAATAAATTTAAATGTGACAAATTTACAAGCAGAAAATGTTGGGGTCAGCTTTAATTTGTGAATATTGCAGCCGAAAAGTAGTCTAGTAACCATTGACGCAGGCACGTGGGTGGGTGTAGGTGGGACAGTTAGCCCCCAGATCTCTGAAATTCGACCCCGCGTATATCGTGGAGAACAGCTAAATTTAAAATTTGGTGTACTGGGCCTAGTCAAGGGGGTTGAAGATAATGCAATGCCTCTTTAACCTCACCCTTTTACGTAGAGCACTAAGGCTTTGGGTGAAAGAATTTATTCAGTGGAAACATTCAAAAGAACATTTTATTTTTGACCCAAAATTTCCATTGCATCCTGTCCTACAGTCCACCGACATCTCTCTGCCATATTAATTTCCAAAGTCATCAATATTAAAGTCGCACAACCTCCCCCTCCTACTTGCCGCCTGATCCTCTTCCCACCCACAGTTCCTCCCTCCCTCACAAGTGTCTTTATCCATCGCTCATATAAGCATTCCCTCTCTCTCTAAAATTTATTTGGCGTATGGTGGATATTCCGACCACAAGTGGTATACCTCAATCTTTTATAATTAGTTGAAAATCTGATAATATTGACTTTTAAGAAACCTTGAATGCTACTTAATAAATAATTGACTATTGAGCATTATCCAAAAACTCGTTATCCTGCAGATGTGCTGAAGCTTGTGTGATTATGTGCCCCTTAATCAACTCTAAAATCATTTTCACTGTGTCAAATTTTCCTGTTTTTTGACAATTTATTATTATTTTTTTACAGTTGTTCTACTGTATATGATTTATGAGTTTGACTCTGAAAAATACTATGTCAAAATTATTTCTGAAAATTCACAATTCACTTAGTCTACGGTTCCTTTAAAACTATTGAAATACTATAGCAGCGCTGCTTTAACAAGTGTCTTTAGTTTGATGAACGACTCTTAGCTGCCAGTAAGGAATATTTAATAGCGTATGGTTCCAGCATGCGGCCGATGATTGGATTTGCGAGTTTAGCGGGTTATAAAACATCAATTATACACTATATTTCACCGACCAGATCACCCTGGCTTCGTCACGTTTTGTAACTTGAGCAAGTTAGAATAAAAAAGACCGAGTAAAGGAAAATAGAAGAACATTTTTAATTAAATTTAACTGGACAAAGGTGAGTTAAATATAGCCGATTAATTATCCTCCACCAGAGAATATTGTTAGCTAACGAATTTGATATTCGCCTGATTTTCTGAAACCTCCATAATAGTTGTTCCTGCATAGACATATATGAGTTGCGAGCTACCTTGTAGGCCATTTGATAATGAGCGTAGAAGAATATCTCCCATAATCTTTTATCTCCTTAAAAATGAGTAAACATGAGTGAACTCTACTGGAATTGTTAGCAAGAGTAAGATGGTGGATCCCTGAAACTCTATCGCAACATTTTTATGCCATTTTGCGAATGCAGTTCCTGAATGCGAGGCATGCCTAACCCACCGTCAATTGGGAATGGCAAAATGCTGCGATTCGATTTATCAGACCTTAAATATAAATCTCATTTATTCTCCTCAATTATCTAAAATATTAACCTGATTTAATGATTAGTAATGATAAGTGTTAATTGTGGAAGTTGTTCATGGTTTTCTCATAATTTCTCATTGTCTCAAAATTTGATGTCATAACATTTTATTGTAATTGTTTATTCGATTCGGTAATTCTTACAAATTATAAAAAATCAGCAAATTGCCGTCAGTCAACAACAACACTTTTTGCTGGGAAACCCGATACATAGGTAAAACTGTTTCAATTCTACACCTTGGGATTTGTCTTTCAGTTACCCCCACTATAACCTCCCGCCCGACCCTTCGATCCTTTCTTTATGAATGAATGCTTACGTTGGGAGAAAATGAGGTACGAGGTAGGCTGAAAAGTAATGCACATATGCTTGTAGACCACAAACAAAAACAAATAGCAAGATTATTAAAAAAATTACATTAAAGTACAATTCTTCAGTTTTACAAAAAATATTTATTTTTCAACATAGTAACCGTTAAGGCTAACACATTTCTCCCAACGTGTAACAAGTTTTTTTCATTCCGTCACTGAAAAACTCTTCCTCTTTTCTCGAATCAAGGACTTGACAGCTACTTTCACCTTATCGTCCGATGTGTAATGATTACCCTCAAGGTGTCTCTTGAGTTGAGGAAAAAAATAAAAATCGGAAGACGCAAGATCGGGGGAATAAGGAGGGCGTGGAGGGTAGGCCTCTCCAGTTGAACGCGCGGTATTGCGAGCGTTGTAATGTTGCAAGGTTATTGTCGCCAGGCTACCTTTAACACGACAAACTCGACCAACGTGGTTTGCGATACCCTTTTCAGTGATTGGCCGGTCATTTTGAATCAAATCTGTGACGAGTTTGCGATGTTTATCGTCTGTGGCAGTGATCGGACGTCCGCTGCGTGTTTCATCAACAATTATGGCTTTTCCAGGCTCGCAACCGCGAAATTTTACTACCCATTGATTTACATTAGATCTATAAACAGCATCGTCACCATAAACAGCCTTCAAATGGCGATGAATCTCAGAAAGAGTCTCTTTTTCAGCAGTTAAAAATTCGATAATAGCACGTTGTTTAACTCGCGTTGACATAGCACTAGAATACGTCTCCGTACTTCACTACTCAAAATACACTGGATGAATGTAACCACCTCAAACCTGCACATGCGTTACCTCCACAATGTTACCTCCACATACCACCAGGAGTGCTTCTGAAGGTCATTTTGTTTGTGTTCTACAAGTATGTGTACATTAGTTTTCAGCCTACTCTCGTATATTACCTTGTGTGTAGAAATAATTTATGAACATATCGTTTCATTTGCCTGGCAGTCTAACCCAGATCACTTATGTATTTTTCATGTTTGTTAGGCAATTGTATTACCAAGCTACCTGCAAGACGAATTTACATTGAGTATATTGCTAAATTTTTGTTTTGGAATGTCTGGATTTTGATATCGGTCAAGCCTCGTGGTGTAAATGTTTCGGCATGAATTTTCATATATTGACATGTTAATTTAACACTTGCGCTCGTGAATTTGTGATGCGGTGTTCTTATGTGCAATTCTTAAATTGTTCGAAAATAAGCTGTAGTAAAATGGAATAGCACAAAATGTGCGTGTATTCTGCAGCCGACTAGTTTAATATAGGTTCTGCGGTCATTCATTCTGTTTCAGATTCACAGCCACCATTCGAAGATTCCTACGCTTTAAGTGCTGGGAGTATTAGTACACTCCGGGACCCGGCAGTCGGTAACTCCACTATTATACACTCAACTCGTAAGGGCATACTTATTCGGGGACCAAAGGCAAACGCTTCCAATGAAGCTCTGGAGGATTGATGGAGTTTGAAGTAAATATGGAGCTCAATGGATTCGTAGGAGGATCCGCACAGTGCCGTGGTACCATCATACTTCAGGGGTGAGTACTAATTTCTCGGTTTGGTGCATCTAACTTGGATTTGCGTCTTTATTTACCGCTGCCCCCATTTTCAATGCTTCAGCGCCATCACGATGGGGTGAACATGTATCAGCAATTTTAAGTCAGCGGGATTACGTTCCCCGCCCGACCCATTGGTTTGACCCTGTAACCATCCATAGGGAATGTCGCCTCATTTTTTACCCTGATCTTTTCACCCCATTGAAACACCGAGTACTTTATTGTGTAATGCAATCGTCTTACTACTCCATAAATCTGCCCGGGCCGGCTAAAAGTTTCACTTCGTGGTGGACTAGACGGTTGTCTTTTGGCTTAATACATATGGGCCAAACATAAATTGGGAGGCTTACCACGAATTGTAAATATCCGTATGAATTGCTTTCAATTTAATTCCAAGTAAATCGCCAGTTCCAATTTCGTTATAACTTTAGAACCCAGACTGGTACACAAAAGACAAGAAATGTAAAATATCCTGGGATCAATCGCATTTCAATCACTTGCAATATCAATTGAATTTCGCAATTAAGTACATTGAAAATATTTCGTCCTTTTAGAAATCAAATTTTTTGAGTCGTGGTCGTCAAGTGAGAAAAATTAAAATAATCAAGTCATCATGATATGGCTAAAACACAACTCATAGAAATTAGCATTCACCATACAAATATTACTATAACAGGGGTATTTTATTATATAACAGGTGTATTTTATTATATAACAGGGGTACTTTATTTCATCTTCACGTATCTCTTTATGTCTTCTCCTTTATAATCACTTCGTAGTTATAAAGTATTTTTCGATAGTACATTCCTGGAGAATGTTGTCCTTACTTCAAGGGTCAGTTTCATAAGGTATTTGTTATGATAGCCAAAAAAATAAACAAATCCTAAAAACCTACTGTAAATTTTCAACAAAGGTAAAAACTACTCTCAATGTTGTATCAGTCTTCGTCTTAGTGGAGTAGTACAAGGAGTAGTTTGTAGTTTTTTTACCACCTCTCTCACCCACTCCACTCTCCCTCATAAATGCTATATAAATGGGCCGCAGCATTTTTGTACCTGATGCTAAGCGTTGAAACTAGTTGTGCGATAATAAAGAACAGTGGATGTATACATTGTGTTCTTAATAAAATAAATATTGAGTAGTACAGTGTTAACAAACATTTGGTACATTAGTACTTGCCCATTTTAAAATACATGGTTCTATGGGTAGGCCCACTTCCAATAAAAAAGTCCACAATAAGAAAATTTTAAGCCACAGGAAGCACTGCGACAATTAGTATTTCGTAATATCTTTATCAATACTCAAATCATTTAAAATATAATGACTCTTTCAATTTATTGAAAATAAAATTAATGGTATGAAACTTGCTGTATGTTCTAACAGCTGGGCACTTTATGTAAATATTTGTTTGATTCTTCTTTATAGTAATCATTTACTTTTATTTCGCGCATCAGACTAATTATTAGTTAAGCTTTCGAATAAGGCAGTTGAATGTTGGGGCGCAGCACTCGGTATCGCAATCAAGAATCGTTGTGACGCGTTACGGATTGTTATACTTTGACGGAGCGTAAACACTTCCCTTACTAATTCCGATTGACTGTGATGGCTGCCCGCTTACATGTGCTACAACCGGAGGGAAGTTCAAAATCGTTGTTCAAAAAAAGCCATCAGCAAAAGTAATAGAAAAGGAGGAAGAGATTAATATTAGTATGGTTGACCTCAAGTGTTTATATTTATAAATAAATTTTTATGTTTGCTTTTTTCCTCTTTTACTTTGTGTAGTTGTACTATCTTCCATCCAGCTTAACTTTGTACAGGGGGACATCGTGCAATTTAACCTTAATAAAAATCGTGTTTTCTATTTAAGTTCCCAAAAGTTAATCAGAAGTCAAAATCATTTACATGGATAATGTAAGATGAATCGGAGGTATGTGATGGGATTCGCAGTCATAGTCACGAATCCAGTGGGGGGAGGAGGGATGGGAATACAGGGAATACTGTATAAGGGATGATCCCCTTATATTTTCTAATTCTCGGGCGTGAAGGTCAGCTGTTCATAACCGCTCTCCACTTCTCCTGAGAAATTCCATATCTGTCCTTTTTCTCAACTCACATATTATCGTTTTTTCTTCGTCAATTGCGTGCAGCTCTCTATACTTCTGCATATAAAATTACTTGAGCCTCTGGCTGAGGTTGTTACTCGTAAGAGAAACATTCGTATTCTTAGGGAATTAAGATGCCTTGGGAGCATACCAATATTTGGAAGAGGTTTCGTCTACTGATTTTAAGAATCCAGGATTCCAACCCGAATATTTTCTCTAAAAACCTACGTCTTTTGTGATATTTTCTGTATATTACCACCTTATGATAAATCTCTGGTAGTCCAGGGTGATTTTAAACGTATCATTTCGGGATGTTTTCTCTCTTTCGTTTGGATGGCTCAATTCGCCGAAACACTTGGAAAACCCTGAAAATTCTTTGCGCTGGGAACTCACTTATGAAATTAGTGTCCGAGTAGGAAGGGAGAGGAATAGATCTGTGACGGATGGTTCCACTTCCATTCGAGGTCCCACCCTGCGGTTCGGCGGTTGCTTCCTTCCTGCCTCTCGATCGTCGAAATCTCCACAGATTCTCCCACCTTACGCACAAACACACGCGCACCTCCTCCGTCCTTACGCTCGTCCGCGCCTCCCCTCCGTTCCGCATTCCTTGGACGTTCCTTATCTTCCCGTGGGCATCTTGAGGCTTCTCGCGATGAATCAGAGAGACTTATGAGTCGGCGTGCGGACAGACGTTGAGGAGTCGGCGAGGGCGGGGCAAAGGAGGAAGACGATGATGTAGTGGAGGGAGTTGGAATAAGTAATTCAGGCGCAGGGGAGGCGGGCACGTCGCCGCCGTTGTGGATGAGGAGGTCGCGGTTTCAAGAGGCTGAATTAAAAAGAAGGCGGGGTGATTGGGCGGGAGCTGCCTTAGGGAGTGGGGGCTCTGGAAGGAGGGAAGTGGAGGATTAGCGCTGACTCGGCTTGGAAAGTTCGTTGCTGGATGGCAACGCAGAACGTGACGATTTGGAAATTTCCTTGGTTGTATCGCGCGAATTTTAATCTCATCGAAAAGATTGTGCGCATTTAGACTTGGTGGTTTCTGCTTTCTCACTTTGCAAAGTGCCCACATTTAGAGGTCACCGTTCTGCAAAAGCATTAAAGAAATGTTCATCTCTCTCTCTCTTTCTCTGAGGCATTTTTCTCGGAGACATTTTCGGAATTGCTACATTAGTTGCTATTAGCTACATTGCTATCTGTAGTTGTAATTTGGAGTTAAATAAGCCTTACACAAGGAATAAGCATTACAAGAGGAATAGTTAATTTTTAATGGATGTATTGTTTGGATATCAAAATATGACTCATACTTGTATATATATGTATTGGTATACCAAAAGATAACTTTTGTTGACATTCCCGTTTAATGGTAGTCATCTTAAATATTTTCATCTTGAAATTATTAGCATGGTGGACACAATCATGAAAAATTTGGAATACTCGTACATCTCCTCGATTTTGAGTGTCAAAAAGCCATAAAATATCCTCTTGTATTTTTATGACACAGTGTATAACGTGCTTTTGTTTATTTATCAGCGAATAACCTGTGGTCGTGGTGCTATCTGGTAGCGCGCCTCCATCCATAAGCTCCATTCCGTGTGTTAAACCTCTGGTAATTTTTACAGACTTAACCTTATCTTCTTTTTTGTCACTAAAATTATTCTCATTATCAAAGTTATTTTTTCAATTCAACTCCTTTTTGTGAGCCAATGAAGTTCAATATCATATTTTTAATGGCATAACGCTGCCAGGTATAACATTTTTATATTGTAAATTACATAAATGAGCGGGAAAGTTTTCTAAGTTTGGTATGGAAAACTTGAAATGTCCTGGATAATTTCTTGGGGCCACCCTCTTTAATTTATCATTTACATAATGATTATTTTCGCCTGGAACTAAAAATACGATCTAATATTCAAAAGTATTTCTAAAATGCGATTTCAATATCATAGATTATTGAATACTGGTAATATAACCATACACACTGAAACCACAGTTATTAACCCGAAGATCGGTTTGATAGGTGATGGTACAGTTCACCTATTACTAAGCCCAACGGCGCGTGAAATTCTAACATCAGGGTAGAGGGGTCAGTTCATTTCCCGGTGCCGCTTCTGCTTTTCCAGGAAGATATTGTACCTGAAAAAGCACAGCTTGTGTCCTATTTTAAAAAGTCATATCAATCACATATGTAACTAATGAAATACGAAAATTTGAATAGCATAGTGAGATCTTCACAGCGGCCATCGTACATGGACGAAAGTCACTTCTCGTGAACTCCGTAGATTTCCTCCTCCCACTGGAACTACTTAAAACTCACCCTGCCTTACCGACGGGGTGAAGGATGTAAAGGTGACGGATGAAGTGGCGGAGGAGGAGTTCCTCCGCCACGGTAGCCCGGCGGAGGTGTGAGAGGACTGAGGGGAGGGGGAGTTGGTGAGAGGAGGAGGTGGTTTGGGGGTGGGGGGACGGGAAGAACGGGTGGGTCTAGACTTGGCCTCGTGTTGTGGAGATGTCCGGAGCGTTATCCGCATGCACAATGCGTCATTAAATCCGAAATAAAGGACGGCTCCCGGCGTGCTAAGAGGCGGCGTCGGCGGCGCTCGCGGCGAGCGGAGCGCGCGCACGTCTGCACGCACACGCGTAAAAGGGCGCGGTCCCCCTTTCGACTCTTTTCCGCGGTGCAGCCGCCTCTGGTCACGAATGGTACGCTCCTGCAGGATGCTGAGTAAAATTCTTCACTCGGCGCCAATACACGCTCTCGCCTGAGCGAAATATAGAATACCAAGTCGCAAATGGTGAATCATGTAGGATTTGGTGGTGGCAAAAATGACATGCGCCAACCGTTATTCATGTTATATATCCTTTTCGCATATCCCCTCGTCAGAAGGAATGATATCTGCACACTGTGCATCATAATATATCTGTTTTCTGAAGGAATGGATAAGTTTAATACATGGCGAATATCAATGTGCGTTCTAAATACAATGACAAGCGGATGTTAGGTAGATGGAATATATTATTATTATTAGGTAATCTACCGGTTAAGGTAGGTTTTTGGATGGACACAACTATCAAATAAATATTTTGTAACTCCAAACAAAACCCAATCCAGCAACCTAAACTACATCAGGTCCCTCTTCATCTCTGCGTACTTCTTTCCTCCCTTCATCCCATCCAACATCCCTATCCTGTTCCTACCCTTTCCTCGCTTGCCCAACATTCTCCCCTCTATTACCTTCTTCAACATTCCACTACCGCTCAATACGCCTTTCATCCATTTTTCCTGCCTCCATAGGATTTCTCTCAACAAACCCCTCTCCTCATCCTCCATCTCCAGTACTTCCTCATCTGTTTTCCTTTCGGTCCATTTCACCTTCTACATTCTTCTCCACACCCACATTTCAAAAGCCTCCAATCTACGTCTATCCTCCTGCTTCAGTGACCACGTTTCCGCACCATACATAGCTACGCTCCATATCAGAGTTTTTACGAGTCTTGTCTTAACATCCCTACTCAACGTCCCCGTCATCAACTCCCTCCTCCTTGAGAAAGCCTCCTTGCCTAGCGCAATTCTTCTCCTTACGTCCCTACCACTTTGACCGTATTGGTCCAAAACACTTCCGAGATATGTAAATTGCTCTACCTGCTCTATTTTTTCCCCCGCCTATTTTAATATTTAGCTTAGCCTTTTTCTTTCTGGAAAATTGCATAACCTTTGTTTTATTAATATTTATTCTCATCCCATATTTATCGCACTGAACCTCCAATTCACTCAACAATGCTTGCAACCCCTTGGCTGACTGAGCAACTAATGCTTGGTCATCAGCAAACCTAACCGATTTTACGAATTCCCCTCCGACTTTCATTCCTACCTCCAGTTCTTCCCATGCCTCTTTAATCATTTCCTCTAGATATACGTTGAACAGCACCGGTGACAATGGGCAACCCTGCCTTACACCTCTTCCTAACACTGCCCATCCTGACTCTCCGTAGATGGAATATATTGATAGAAAAATATGTCCTTCAAAACTTAATTAAATTAAATAAAGGTGAATATTCGAGAACGGCTCAAGATTTTAAATTATTTTTTTACAATGCATTCATATCCGACCTCTTGAGAAATAAAATATGTTTATATATATATATGAGTGATAGTTGATTAAACGAGATGACTTCCAGAATCTAACAGAAATACATGGTTTGTATAAAAAGTATTGGCAAAGGTTTCGGAAAAATAGATTTATTTCAAATATTGCTATTGTGTCTCAAAATTCTTCAAATCGTACATCCCTTGAGCGTCGACACAGTTTTCTCAGCGAATTTTCCACGACTCGAAGTCTCCCTGGTCGGCGGATTCCGGAAGGTCCTTAAGGGTATGCGTGCAAGCTTCTTTGACGGCACTTAGGAGTCCAATGGTGGGGTCCTTTGAGGTAGGATTTCACTTTCCTGAATAGGAAATAGTCTGCAGGTACTAAGTCAGGACTGTAAGAGGGTTGGGGAATCGTCGCGACGCCGTTGCAGGTCTTTGCAAGCAGTCATTTGACTCAGTTCTTATCGTCCGTTAAGAACTTTGGGATGAGTTTAGCACAGATCTTTCGCATCGCATCGTAGGTGAGGGTAGAGCTCGCCTAATAGCTGCCAAGTGGTCCCAACTACTAGCAATTGAAATCGAAATCACAGTAGTATGGGTAGTTATTTTCCCTGTGCCACGAGTTAATCTTTCCTGAAAGATTTGGTACTTGAAAAATCGCACGTTCATGGGATGCTCGGGTGAAACTGAGGGTTCCCAAAGGTGTCACCCGTAGTTGAATCCGGTCTCCAAAATTAATAGCACTGCGCTCACCCTCTGGACGCAGTAATTTAAACCCCTACCATGACTCTAGACTACGAATTTCTTGGTGGATATTGTCTTAGGAGGCAAAAACAATTTTACACCAGTACTATCGGAAAACGTTGCGTTTTAGCTACCGAGAACTTTATAAACCAGAATAAAAATAGACGTTTCAGGCGTGATATGGTGGAATAACATGATTAATTAAAATTAGCAATTTTCCACAAAAATGAAATTTATTAATACGACCGGTTTCAATGCAACTACATCATCTTCTGGTGATGATGATGTAATTGCATTGAAATCAGTCGTATTAATATATTTTATTTTTGTTAAAAATTGCTAATTTTAATTAATTTATAAACCAGAACACTGGGTGCTGGTTGGAGAACATGGATAGTTGCTTACGATTTTAAATATCAGTTAACCCTTGTTTTTTTAAACCCGTCCACCAGTGTTTGAAAAATTCCGAGTTTCGGCAGTACCATCTTGTATACTCAAAGACGCCTTTGGCAATCTATGGCTTAAAATGTATGGGTAAAATAATTATGTGCTTATCATTAGAAGATAATACCAAAGTATGCTTGGCAGGGTATTTAAATTAACAGATGACGTTCGGGCGAACATGAAAGAGAGACCAAGGAGGAGCAATAAAATGTATTGGTTGGAAAATATTTGTTATCCTTGGATATATGCCTACCTCACTACGCTTTCGTGTTAACGTTTCCTGCCAAGTAATGAGTACTGCCCGCCATGGGAATGAACACCATTGAAATTATTTTTCCTGTTCGAGTTTACTACTATACGTGATGCCGGCAGAATTATAAAAGAAACTCAAGGTACTTTCCTTAATACGCCAACTGGCTCAACCAAACATACGTTTATATTAAAATACTCACTGTGAAATGGGTTAATTTAACAAAAAAATATGCTGGCACTCCAGGCGTTCTTCGCAAGTAAAATGGGAAATCAAATAGTTTCTCGAGGTTTGTCGACATTATATTGAAACAATTCTACTATTCTGTTATTTTATCTTCCCAATTCTTGTGCCATATTGCAACATTTCAGTAATATTTACTGCCGTTTTAAGTAGAATGTGAAAAATGAAGATTGCAATTAAATGCCTGTGCAATTGGTTTGAGAATCCTGGTTTTCATCAGTTATGGTTTGAATGCTGTTTTATTTTTCAAGGAAGTGAACCCTTATGCAATAAAAGGCGTCAATTCTCACAATGTTGATGTTTTCCATATATGCGCATCCCTTCTTTAGTGATGATATGTAAGATACTAAAATTAGTACACGGACTGTTTAATCATTGTTTGAATCATGGGAACATTTTTAAGATCAAATAAGATAACATAATAATAACTTTGATCCAGAAAAAAATATGAAGAAGTTCTTACGAAGTCAAGAAATAGAAAAGTCGAAGTAACCGCTTAATATTCTGAAAAATTCGGAGTATCTAAATGGCCACTTTGTAGCCATAACTGCACTCTTGATATTTACGTTAAATATATTGCCTTTGAAATATCAATAAAGATTGCATGATTACATTTTCATAGAACACCTTGCGTTCTTTTTGCTAGTAAAACTTATGTTTACAGTACAAGGCAGTAGTGTGGTATTTTTGGAGTAGCTGCGATTTACATTTAAACTTCATACTGCAATCCTAACTCAAGGAAATTATTTTTGCTTATCGTAAGGCTATAAGACGCTGAAGCTTTGTACATTGACATAATACTAATAAAAATTTATTTAGCACTCGCCAAAAATCATGTACACATTCATAAATATTGCTGTAAACATGAAATAACAATGGAGTCGTCTCCATCCGTAAGAAAATCGAAGGCCATAGATGAGGAAAACCCCACCCAGTCGGGAATCGGTCCTGCATCCTCTGAACCAGGCGGCGGAGTAATAAGATTTATTAACTTACCCAAAGGCATTGATAAAAGAGTAATATCAAATAGGAGCAATCCCTTGGTAGTCATAATGAATTGGGATCACCTCCATGAAAAAGAAGGAAGGGTGATTTTGCGCCGAAATTCGGGTAAATACCAAATTTCCCAGAAATAAAAATATCTACTTGTATGACCAGCAGGTCATACAAGTAGATATTTTAATCAAGTGACTTATGGGGTGCTCGCATTGCCGCACGTAGAGGATAGGGCTGGGAAAAGGGAGGATGAGACTCTTTTTCCGTGAATCTCAATAAGCATGCTGAATTTCTTGGGAACAAATTCATTGTGCATTCTCAAATCCACACTTAATTTTTGAATGATTCTTACGTGTGTGTATGATCTGATGCGTAGATAAAATAAAAGGACGTATTACATTTTCAAATAGTTTTAAGTCCCATCACCATCTGAAATACTTAATGGAATGACGTTATTAGTCATGCTGCGTAATATGTTAACAGCAGATCTCATAAACGCAATCTAAATGAGTATAGAAAGTATTGATTTGTCATTTCCCGTTTATGGCAATGATTTTTCTCACATAATTGCTTCTCTTCATTTTGTTCTCCTTCTTTTGTAGCTAAATTAAAACCATACTGGACTATAATAGAATATATATATTGTTTCACCTGTGCCGAAGGCATTATGAAATAATGGAGGGCAAAGAATAATTTCCATTATATGTTTGACTAATGTTTTCGATTAATGTTGATGACGTATTATTCTAAGTCACGTTAACTTTTATCGACGGTTTTGTGTCAAATGCATTGAAATTTCAACCTTAAATCAATTAAGCGCTCGTTTTTCCAACCTCGAAGCATAACGATGATGGAGCCACAAACAGATCTTCTGACGCGAATATCATGTCGTAAGCAGTATCTCATCTCATCCGCCTTATATTCTTATCTGGTAACCATGTTATATGTTATTATTTCTCCTTAGGATTCTGTTTTGATGGAAAATATTCTTATTTAAAATTTAATTTACCTACTGGTGATAAAATAATTCCTTTTCACTGCTTACAAATAAATTATTTGATTTTCATTCACCTTGTGCCTTTTTTTGGAAGGAAACTTGCTCGCCGATTCACCCGACGCGTAGATCTAACAGATTGAGAATGGATGCAGTTTTTTTGCTACTCTACGTAGATATTATGTAATAGTCTTGATAGCATTTTTCATGCAAATTCAGTTTTTTCACAAATCGAACTACATACTGTACCTTGATTCGTGTGCGGAAGATTAAATGCATGTGCAGAGTGAGTTATGCGTGAAAGAGCGGATTAGGGTGAGAAGCCCAAGAAAGCCAGAGAGTTATTGCATACAAATCTTTCGGAATAATATGTGCATTATCTTGAATATTTTTGAATGGGTATCTTGAAATATGAACGTGCATCAAACTATCTTATAAGAGTACTAATGTAACATCAACCTGGGTTTAAGATTGTAGTACAGTAGAAGTTTGCTTAAGTATCTTCTAGATACATATTATTTGTAGCTGATATGCTGATATGCTAACCGCATGCTTGTTACCGAGTAACAGCAAAACACCATTGAAACCATCTTATGCTATTACCTTGCAATATAGTCGACAAATACGAAATAGTTCATCTTCTCCCTGAGAGGCCTTTGGACCCTGTCTCTCCGTCGTGCTGACGGAGCAGAGGCAATCTTAGACATCTGCGTCCAAAGAACTGTCATTGCCATTGAGCACGAGTCGTACGAAGCTATGAGTGTGAGAAATAGCATAATTTTGAGGTCCTTGGGTGGCCGGAGGAGTCTGAACCTCGAGAGTGGCGTGGTGGCGATACGCGTGGTTTCTCAGTAAAAAGAAACGGCGTGGGGGGAGGGGGGGCCGAGGCGTGAAGCATTTTGACGCAACCCCCTCTTCTTAATCTCTCTCCCTTCATCCTGCGGTTTGGTCATTTTTAAAAAGGTTGAAATACTTACTTTCACGGCCAATTTGTTTAGAGTCATCTCGCAGTAGTACTTTTACATATTTTATATGCTTCAATCAAATTGAAAGGCTCGCGGCTGGATTTGTCAGGACATCAGCCTTTTATGCACCATGCTATAAATATTAACTTATGCATTCGATTGAAGTTTAAGCTTTACCTTTTCCAATTAGGAAATCAAAAGGGGTCGCGTCAGATTTTTTATAATTACGTTTCGTGCGAGGGAAGAGTGAGTACTTAATCTGTCAGTGCGTATCTCGTATATTTTATCATGATGGGCCTGTCTGCCATTGTAATACGGGCCAGAATAATTCCCTTGGTGCCATAAACAAACTCGGTTGTTCTGTACCTCTCTAATATTCTTTCTTGCTTGTTCTCTTTTCCACTCTGGGGACTCCCATACTAATTCATCCAGTATTCCCGTTTTTTAAGCATAGCTGGCACAAGAATGGCTTAATCTATATTATACATTATAAAAATCTGCGAAAACGCGCCATTTGTAATACCCGTATTATATTCATAGGTGAATATTCCAAGCTTCCACGAAATAAAGGGTCAAATAGACGATTTAACTTATAGTTGATACCAAATTTTTCAGGGGAGAAAAATCACACTTTAGCCCGAAGGTTGATATGATAATCAAGGTGAGATATCACTTAATGCTAAGCCCAACGGCGTGTCAAATTCGCTCATTAACACGGTAGGGGAAGTACTTTCTTTCCTTTTACTCCCTGTTACCCACAGCTTGAGTAATGCTGAGCGTGCGCAGAGGCATCACCCGGAATCGAACCTGGGCTTCTCAGCCAGTAGTCGAAAGCCCCACCTATTGGACTACCTCGCTTACTCAGGAGATATAAACGCGATATGATTTTCTGCAATTGTTTGCCAATCCAGATTGTTTTAATGCGATGATGATGAGGGTCTCCCCGAGTAGGCCCTTCAGGTGCCCTAGCGCCGGCAGGCAAACCGCCGACTCGGCAGGAGCAAAACAAATTTACGTGGCGACCGTGCTCCCTAGCACGTGGGAGCGCGGCCGAGGGTGCGCGACGTACGGCGTTGGGAGGGAGAGGAGGGGGAATGGGAGGAGAGAACATCCGGATTTGGTTCGCCCCGCGTCGTCGTCACCCCGGGGGGATTTTGATATTCACTCCCCGCGGGGTCCGTCCTCTGATTTGCTATCAATATAGAATCCGTTAAGGCTGAGAAAGCTGGGATGCCTTGAACCCGGATGGACATTGTGTTTCGAATGATGGGATGGGCTGCGGTGTTGATTCCGAGAAACAGAAGAGGCTGCGAATAAGGCTGCCAAACGCAGTTCGAATTCAAGAGGGAGGGAGGTGGAGAAGGCCACGGATTCACCCTTCTGCGGCCCTCTCCCTCCATCCTTTCCCTCCGTCCTCTGCCTCATAAACTCCCCCCTCCGCGACCCTCCCGTTCCCCCGCCCCTCCCTCCTCCTCCACCATCTCTCATACATGCGATGCTTCGCTTCTTTTTCCTATTCATTGTTTCCGTCGATAAATCTTCATCCCGCCAGGGTAACTTCGCGGAAAAATCCGTGTATGTTTATATATATCTGCGGTATCCCGGATCTGAAGTCTTTCGGATGAAAACTAAGACACCCTGCGTGATGCTTTACGTTTAAAGTCGAAACGTGTATAGAAATGGAACGTTTCCTTTATACTCCAACCGCCGGACGAATACCGATTTAAGGAGGTGATTTACGTGCAGTGAACGGAAAGGATTTTGATGCATTCACGTGGGCAAGTTGTAATGGAGGCTATGATTGAGGTCATTATATGTTCATCCGCTTTAATTTATACGGTAGTTTTATTACATTTGTTTATTGTAATTTTTTTCAATTTAGGTTTTTAGTTTGCTCATTAAGTTAGACACCATATTATAATAAATTAAAAGCAAAACGTTTTTTGTACCGCCCCTCGAATTTAATACAGGGTGCGGTAACATAACTTCCTTTTTTATGAAGCATGAGCTCTTTAAAAAAGGTGGTTATGTTTCCGACCCCTGTATATTGCTATATATTTTCTTAGAATTGTTGAGACAAGGATTGATAATTTAACTAAGACTGGATCACAGAGTTACCCTGCCGACATTAAAATACCTTTATTTTTTAATATTGGGACAAAATTTTTGTTCAAAAGCAAAAAGGAATCGTAGTGAATTTCTTACAATTGAGTGAAAATACTTCTCTCTGTATCTATGATAGTAATAAGAGTGAACTCGTCATATACCGTCTCCTTAATGGTGTATACTTATCTCACTCATTCTTTACTCTTATGATCATTCCGGTCAATGAATAAATGTTACAATATCTCTACCAGGAATTCAAACCTTTTTCTTCATTTGAATGAATCTTTGAATATATTAATTGAACCATCACAGTTAAACTATGAAGAATGAGAGTGAAAATTATATTAAAGGCAATCAGGATACGTATTTGAAGCGAAAAATTGCCAACCATGTTTCCGCAGGTGAACATTCGGTGACATAAGTAATAATCTGAATATGAAAAAAGTGCATTAAATTGTACCAGAGATCGGTGGCAATGGCCAAAATAAATTAGTGGTAAATTTTGCTCTGCAGCAATGCCTGGAGAGGGAAGCCACCTGCATACAGTGGTAGGGCTCCCATTCCCGACCCAAGCGGCTGCCGTCGAGTACCTTGCACCGCTTCTCAATTCTGCATGAAATTCGCGCGTGGAGAGCGTGCGGACTATCCATAGAAGGGTACGAGTTCGTCGGCAATGGGACATTTCGTGGCGGGACCACGTCACGCGGACCTTCCCAATGCGTCTCTCCGCCGCGAGTTGGGAGGCTGCCACGGGCGAATGCGTGTGTTCGAGTGGGAGGGAGGAAGGAGGCCAGGGCTGGGGCACTACCTCTGCCCACCCACCCTACTCCCCTCCTTCCTTTACTACGACTCCTGCCCCACCTCCCGCTCGCCGCACACGCCCCCGCTCCTCTCCTCACACTCGTCCGCTCCTCCTCGACATGGCGTTTGGTTTTCCGCACGGATCCGTCCTTTTCACCCAACCGAAGGGGCGGCGGCTGGAAGGGGGCGTAGGGCTCGAGAGGGGAAGTTCCACCCTTTGATGGAAACGTGGAGGGAGGGCGGGGGATTGGGGGGGGGGGTAAAGAGAGGGGGACGACGTCTGGCCCCGCGGTCGAGGCACGTCAGAATTTTTTTTGGAAGCTTTGGCAACAAAACCACTGCCTGCCCTCCAGTTTTTGTTTTGGAATAAACAATTATGATTTGGCCTCCATATGAAAGGCTAGCTGTGGTATGTTTTTGGCCGGAATGTTGTTGCATTCGCTCAATGACCATAGTGATATATGCTGGGGAGCGGGGACCTTACGCGCTTCGCGGAAGGAATCTACAATTTCACGTGGAAAGATTTATAGGAAGTAACAGTAGTTAATTGGGAGACCGAGGTCATTTGCGTCACTAGGACATGACATTTTAAGTTAGCGATGGTTGGGACTTTGTGAAGCGGATGAATAGTGGACGGAAATCAGGCATCGGCTTTAGCCTTGTCTTTCCAAAATACGCGAAGAGATTCACAATTTTACATCCGATCCTCTAAATGGAGTGCTACCTATAATTGCTCTCCACACGACAGTCAACTAAGGATTAGAACAAAATTGAACAATTCGTCACCGCCAACGGGACTCGAACCGAGCTCGTTTAAGTGGGAAACCAATTCGTTAGCCACCATACATCGCCCTTGATTCCTTGATAATTTTAGTTTTTCTTTCTTTTAAGCTTTAGTTTTTCTTTCGTCAAACTGTTTTCTTTTGTCAAACTATTGATTAGCCACTTTCCCAATTTTAACATGCACAGACCTCTACGATATTAGTTTTTACCAATCCGGAAACTTTCAAAATGTTGGGTTATTTCATGTAATGTTTGAATTGACTTTCATCTTTCATGTTTTACTCCCCCACGACCCTCTTTCAGCTATACCTGCAAAGTCGCAATCTAGTATGGGGTGGGTGAGGCAGACGCTATAGTGACGATTTACCTATGCTTGATCTCTGTAAAATCTGTGGACCCAGAAATTTCAAGGGTAACTCAATTAATTACTCTCTTTCTGTTTATTAATTTTATTTGATTATTGAAGATGAATCACCGCTACCACCTTCAATCAAGTATTCCAAATCGATCATTTAAATCTGCCCAATACGTATACCACAGCCCATGTGATAGAGGAGACACCTTTCATGAGCATTAAGAAAATTAATATAGGAAAAAACTGTAAACATACGAGTATCTATTAATTTTTCGTGTACCCTTTTCTTTGTCTCATGTACGCGAAGAATCCTTGTGCCGTTTCTCTTTTTCACTATTTTAAGACCAAATGGATTCATTTATTTATTTGAGTTACGTACTAAGTTTACGTATTCATTTAGTTACGTAACGTATGTTTATCTTTCGTTGTTCATTATTCCGTGGAAATAAATTGTGTACCCCGTATTTTGCTTATAAATGTTGAGAGAGGGTTTTTTGGCTTCCCAAGTTGCCTCGGGAATGGAAGTGTGGGGAAATTCGGATTGGAAAGCCCTCCCGAGTCCAGCTTTATCAATGTACATAATTTTCTTTTCCCTTTCCGGGTCCATCCCAATAATGACGCCCGCATTCACTTTTCTGAGTCTTTGAGTACAACTACCTTTGGAATATTTTGAAGGAGTCGTGCTAATTCACTTTCTACGTGACTATGCTTAGTAATAATGGGATTCTGAAGACGGTAACAGAGGGGAGAATTCTGAGAAAGCAAGGTAGATGGAGGAAAGGAATTGACATTTGGGTGAAGTTAAGGGAGTTAGAAATTAGTTTGGAGTTTAAGGATATGTTGAGTAATGTAAGTTAAGACTTGGGATTACAGTAATGTGTAGTTCCAATGACAAGCAAAATGAGGGGGTGATGCCCATAGCCAAACGTCCACTAGCTGCCAGGGTGAAGAGCCACATCGCTTACTGGGATTTGCTGCAACATCTGGGATGCATTACAACTTATATGCTTCTAATTCTTTCACTGGTTTGGAACCAACTAAGACGCAGTTACTTTATTCGTTTAAGAACTTTTTAAATCCTTATTGCGGCGTATGATGCTTATTGAATTACGGAATTTCTATCCAGACGTAAAAATATTGACTTATAAACGGAAAATTAATTGATTTTAACTTTTCCAATGGTTCATCTCCTGTCAATTGAACCGAAAATAATAGACTAAAGTCTATTCATGAGCTTGACTAAATTGGCTCCATGTGGTTACAGGTATCAAGTCCAGCTAATAAAATTACGGAAAGAGATTTTATTGATGTTAGATAATTTTACTGATGATGAAAATACTGATAATTTTCACGCGCATGCAGATATAATGGTAGAAATTGGATTCTTGTCGAAAGCAGTGGTTCATAATTTATTTGTTGACCATTAAATAAAGAATTATACCTGTATTAAACCTTGGTGCAAACATTGATGGCCATTTCAAGAAACTGTAACAGTAACTTTAACGGAGTCACCCGCTATGTGTGCATTATAATGCAACCATTTCAGAGAGTAAAAATCATTCGCCTTGACCGGGATTCGAACCCGGATCCCTCGATATCCGGCCGAGTGCTTTAACCAATTAAGCTACCGAGACGTCCTCTTACACTCTGAAATTTTGGGGGCTTTAAAGGAACAAGATGTTATGACGAAATACCGTACATACCGTACGGTACGAAATACCGTACATGCCTGTGACATTGTATGTACGGTATTTCCTCATAAAATCTTGTTCCTTTAAAGCCCCCAAAATTTCAGAGTGTAAGAGGACGTCTCGGTAGCTTAAGTGGTTAAAGCACTCGGCCGAATATCGAGGGATCCGGGTTCGAATCCCGGTCAAGGCGAATGATTTTTACTCTCTGAAATGGTTGCATTGATGGCCATCATTGGTCATTTATATCTACCAAAATCTTAACAAATTAGTTGAACAACAGATACCTCTGAAGTATTAGTTAACCGAAGAAGGATTTACGTAAAGATTTCTTATGCTGAGTATCTAAATTTAACCAACGCAAATTCATTCAATGCAAATTTATAACTATCTCGAAAACATTTTCCGTTCTAATTTCAATGTTAACCTATTCAATAATGGTAAAAAAGAATTTACTTCAAAATTGTAATGTATCCCCACAGAATTAGCAATTAAAAACAATACACGTATCCCACGTATTGATCTTTGGCGAACTAGGGATATAAAACGGTAATTAATCTTGTTAACTTACTTCCTGTATCGATTTGCTACTTCTTCATATTATTTTGATGCAGTATTGTTATTCCTTTCTCTTACTTGCTTTGATTTAACGAAAAATAGTGTTGCATTTTCAATTTGTGATAAGTATTATATCATCGTCAAAGCTATTGAAGTTTAACCTTCTGCAATCACCTTTAATATCGACAAGGATACGAGATTGATAACGCAGAAACGCTATCATTACTTCGAATTACATTTTTACAGTCTACTGTTAAAGGTTTCGATCGAATGCCCATTTCTCCTGTCTGCGGAAAATGAAATTGTTACTGGACAAAAATATGCGTTCGACATTTAATTTATATGTTATATAATTTATATTATATATAAATAATTTGTATTATTTTTAAAAGGCAGGCCCTAACTTCTGCTTATTTAGTTCTGAATGGCCCAATGGCCTCACGGAGACATAAACGCATTCCACTACGAAATTCACTTGTTTATTGTTTACTATATCATAAATAATTTAATACCAATTTCTTAAGATAAGTGCGAAGAAAGTTGCCGTTAAAAATATAGGAAGAAAATATTTAGATAAAAGCTTCTTTAAGGGTCTCTTGCATATCTGCTGATTTTAAAATGATCGCTAATTTGATGATTTGAAGCTGAATTTATTTATATTATTGTTGAACCATCATTTGACTTATACAAAGTATTAATATTGACCCATTGACGCTTACGAATTTCCCTTGAGCATTTCCTACTAGACTGATGTGAACAAACTGATGGTTTTTAATGCAATTACCTAATTGAAGTTAAAGTAGTGTTTCTTTACCTACAATCACCTTATACAATCTAATGCAAATACAACAAAATGTTTTTTTTGTTATTGTCTGTTCCCGTAGTTATATGATGGCCTCATAGAGTACTCATTCCGTTTTTGGATTAGTGCAAAGTTGTTTACGGCATGACTTAACA
This sequence comes from Hetaerina titia, assembly GCA_037158775.1. Taxonomy (NCBI): domain Eukaryota; kingdom Metazoa; phylum Arthropoda; class Insecta; order Odonata; family Calopterygidae; genus Hetaerina; species Hetaerina titia. The sequence goes on from CM073770.1 coordinate 113,337,292, forward strand.
TTTTATGGAATTTGAGACTTTTTATACAACCTGCCAATGGCTTATCTTAAACAGAAATTTCCGCTTAGATATGCTTTTTAAAAATTTTAATGCCTTAAAGAGAGTATGCTTATAATATAATATAGCCTTTAAAAACTATTTGGAAATAAAATGCAAAATTTGAAGGAGATAATACAAATGCTCTGAAACATTTTCATTAGAAGTTGAAACCTAGTATTTCAGGAAAACTTGAGTTACTTATTTAAACTACTTTTGATGGCATTATTTAAAGGCTTTCATATGCTAATAGTATCAGCTAAGGCTTATAAAGAGTATATATATATATATATATATATATATATATATATATATATATATATATATATATATATATATATATATAAACTTGGAAAAGACGCTCTCCGGCGACGCACAAACACACAAACACTAACACAAAAAACACCACACACATAGAAACATAAAAGAAGGACACTTACATTGGATATTTACGTTTCGACGGCACGGCCGTCGTCATCAGAATCTGATGACGACGGCCGTGCCGTCGAAACGTAAATATCCAATGTAAGTGTCCTTCTTTTATGTTTCTATGTGTGTGGTGTTTTTTGTGTTAGTATATATATATATATATATATATATATATATATATATATATATATATATATATATATGCGGGTCGCGGTGGTCTAGCGGGTAGAGCGTTGGACTGCTGACCGGAGGGTCCCGGGTTCGATTCCCGGGCAAGGCACTTTGGGCACCTGCAGCTCCACCCAAGCTAGTTGATTTTTCGGGTACCAGATCTTCCTGGGAACCATAACCGGCACAGGGAAAGGAACTGGCCCCCCTACCCTGATGTGCGAATATTCACACGCCGTACATGGGTGAGCTCTACCATCACCTACTAAACCGACCTTCCGGTTGATTACTGTGTTTATGGGTAATGGGTTGTAAATTTATAGATGAACGTGCTTCCACTCTTTCTATAAATATATTGTGGAAATATTCTCTTCCAGTCATCCTGTCAAAGGCTAGAATTTTTTTTGCATTTGAAAACGTTTATGCATCGTAAAAATTTTTAAAGATTTATATATACTCCTTTAAAAGAAATATTGATTTGCAATCATCTTCGGTGCCAGCGAGTGTTTGTAATCATTATTTCAAGTATGATCTACTGGTCAAATGCAATTGCTACAAGAAAGCATGCCAGCAATAAGGTCATAAATTTTAAAGTAATTAGTCCTAAAACATTACAACGGTACTAGATCCGTTGGCCCCTAATAGTAAAAGTGTGTAAACTAAAATGTTATAAATCTTCAAGTTAATCTCTTCTTATAAAGCACTATTTCTTTAAGAAAGACCAAGTTATTGTTTGAGTTTATCGTTAAATTAATATTGAATTTGAAAAATATCCGTTGCTTAGCCTCTTCAATTGAGTTTTGGCTGTATTTTATCTTACAAAACTCATTAAATTAAGCTTTAAATGCCATAGAAGGTGATCGAAATAAGTATTAAAAGTGTTTATATCTTATCATCACCATTATATATAATCTACCGGTTAAAGTTAGGTTTTATCTTAAAAATCTTATAACTCTAATGTATAGCACCTACTGCACGAACTTACTCATATTTGACCTAGATTATTTCCTTCAGGACTTCATATTTTCTACTTGCCTGCATGACGTCCAAAAACCCCATTTTCTTCCTCTTCCCCACTTACGTAACATCCTCCCTTCTTTCACGGCTTTTAATATGCCACTACCTCACAACATCTTTTTCACCCGCTCTCTCCGGCTTCTTCGAAATTCGTCCAGCAACTTCCTTTCTTTTCCCACCATGTTGAAAACTTAGTTGTTAATCTTCCCTTTGTCCACTGTATTTTTACATTCTTCTCCATACCCACATCTCAATAGCCTATTTTCTAGGGTCATCCTATTCCCTCAATGGGCCAGGTTTTGAATTTATAGAAAGCTACTTTCCATACTTTCCAAATCCTTTCATGTTCCTTTAAACAATCCCTTAATAATACCATTCATTAATCTGTCGCCCTTTTCTTTCTTTTTTTAAATCCATCTTGTGCTGGTTCACTTCTTCAAATGTCCTAATTACAGCAAATCGCATTAAAATACTGCCCAAATACGTGAACCGTTGCACTTGCTCTAGCTTATCATCTCTCATTTAACGTTTAACCTAACTTTCCTACTTGTTAAGATTCTCATTACTGTAGTAGTAATATTAACCTTAATATCACGTTCTCGCATTGATGCTGTAAACATCTCTATAATACTAAAATCCGAGCCTTAATAGGCTTAAATTTGACGATCGTGATTTACACTCTCCAAAGAGGATATGCGATATTGTGTAGTCATATGCAGACTTATATACATCTTGGCAGAAAATAACATGGCGCCATGCGCCACATAAATTGCACAAATTTCCAGTGTCACCAGAATGCAGATTTTCTTATGATTATCGTTTTTCTTATGATTATCGTTTCATTAGTACGCCCCATTTCCTCATCTTATGCATTTCATGTCACTTGAGTATTACTCAGAGGAAGAGGGTGAGATTCGACCTTGACAAGAAATCGTACCGCAGTCTCGCATAACGGTGACGACATTAGTTGAATGTGCGCCCATCATCATGCAATCTTTTGGTGAGCACATAAATATTTAGTACGGGCTCTTTTGCTGGGTTAAATTATAAAAGAGCTAGGTACAAGTGAAAATGAAATGTTCTTCGGGAAAGGATTATTTTACGTCTTACAATATTTTTTATTTAGTATTATATCAAGGGCTTCATGTCTAGGCCATTCATAACATCAATTTTTCAGGAAATCCGTTGAGAGCTTTCTTTTTTCCACATTAAAAAAAAATATTTTTTTTAGCCTAAAACTTTTTATAGATTCAACTATTAGGTTTTGTCAATGGTGTTGATTATTGTTTGATTGATTTGGTTGAGCCTGTAATTCATTTTAATTCCTCTAAATTGTTCAGTTGTGGACAGACAAATTTGAAATAATTCTCTCGATTTACTCATTTTTGTGTGTATTGAAAAATACTACGCGAAAAAAATGTTTTTTGATGCGTATAAGATATTCACTTAGATGTGCTACAAGGTTTTTTCAGTTGGTTTCATGCTGCATTACCTCTAATTAAAATATCAGATTATTTACACTCGTCTAGCAAAGAAAAAAAGGCAAAATGTATCCAAAAGTTACAATCTTACTGCATTGAAACACGATATTTAATATGCACCATACTTAATAAAATAGAAACTTTGTACATCTTGCCCTAAGCTGTATCTTTCTACCCAATTTTGTAAGGGAGAGAATATACAGTACGTCTGAACGTAGTACTTATTTAGGCTTCACCACTTTTCAAGAACTAAAAATTAGTGTCCTGACCCGCCAGAGATTAAAAGTTAATTTAGGATGCCAATCGCTGATGCTAGGGAGTGATGAATTTCTCCGGTTTCAATTTTGAAGTTGGTAAAAGTTTGGGGAAAACAAAATCATCCCTAAATTGTTACACCGGTGGGGTTTTACTGATCTTAAATTCTTGCTACAGTTTGACCCCAATATCTCAGAGCAAATGTTTGATAAATAATTGAAGATAGTCGTTTCTATCGTTTATCATTGGAAGACATAATAAATATGGTATCCCAATGGATAGAGTGTTAATATACTGACCGTAGACCACTACGGGTTCATGTTCAAATGTGGGTGAGGCTCCAGGACACTCTCGGTTTTTTACTCTTATTTTTTGTAATTTCACCTTTTCTTGGAATTCCGCAGACAACTCAGAGAAAGAAATTGCCCTCTCCTTACATTTTAATGTTACCCGTCAGTAACCTCGCGCTTACTGCGAGGTGAACACCATCCTTACCTATAATTACTGTAGTTGTAAGTTGTAGTTGTGTTACTGTTGGTTTGTAACACCCAAAATATTATGTAATTATTTTTTAGTCATTCATTATAGGACCTATGGTTTAAAGGCGGGGAGGAAATATTTAGAAATAGATTAAACAAATTATGGTCAATGATCAATACCTCTTATTAAGAAAAAAAATTATTTTATTAATTTCCTGAGGTGTAGAAGGATTATGAAGATGTTAGATGCCCAAACACATTCTGACATATTTTATATATTTTGGTATCACTCTGTCGGTAGTAGAATATTTTGTTTGTAGATGAAATCCAACGGGAACTTATGAATGCTGTGTTCAAAGAGGTTAAGCTTCTCCACTTTCATCTTTATTAAAAACGTCATTTTGAGAAAATATTTAATTTTTTATTTAATTGGAGTTGTAATCTAATCTATTCTACATTTTCCATACATTTTGTGAATTAAATTTAATCCAAGGTATTCAAGTCATGCAAAACTGCAATTTTTAGCATCTTTCCAATTTTCACCCGGTCATATCTTCAACGTAACCTTCCCGAACCTGCCCATATCAGACCACACAGGACACGCGGGCGGTTGAAATATCACCGCCAGCTCCTTGAGCGTTTCCGACTGGCTTGCCCACCGGCGCGCCGCGGCGAGTGGAGCATGGGCCGGAGCCGAATAGCGCGTAGACGGTGCGCGGGGGAGGGCACGGCAAGGGGATGTGTGAGAAGGGCAGGGTATTTGGCCACCGCCACGTTACTCTAACTGGCAAGGATGGGGTGGAGGAAGGGGAGTGTACGAGGGACGAATACCGAGCGATAACCTTGTCTCTTGCGCACGACACCTCCCGAAATGGAGGGGGGAGAGAGGACCGTGAATTTGGGAGGGATGATGTGAGGAAGGGAGGGATTGTTGTGAGCGCGAGTGGGTAGGATTGGGAAACAGCGTGAACGCGAGTGGACAGAGGGATGCGAGCACCTACGTAGGACCGGCAGTACCTACTACAAGTACAAGCGAGCAGAGGCAGCATTCGGGTGATAGGGTATTTATTTGTCTGCAAAATTGATAGTCTACGTACTTTTCCTCCTTTCGAACCATCTCCATAGCGTTAAAATACACTGTCGCTGACAGTGCATTTTAACGCTATGGAGAATTCAGGATGGTGAGAGTTAAATGACAATTAGCATAGACTTAACATAGTATTCTAGCAAAAACCAGTAGGTTCGTAAGGTCAGATTAGAGCCCATTCTTTGTCTAATTTAGGATGTGAAATTATTTTCCTCGGAGCTAGAGAACTAGTTTATTTCTTTGTGTATTCTGTGGTTATTTCTCGTAAAATTGCTCTGCTTAGATTTAGTCTGTGGTGTCTTGGGGGTTTCAATCTGTTTTATATTCGGTACACTCCGCTCAGCGTCCGAATAGTAGCAGTCTACCGTGATGCTTAATATAAATGCATATATAAATATAAGAATGAGTAGGTGGAGGGGAAATATAGGGTAAATTCCATAACCCTATACGATTCGTGCTTAGATATGCGTTTGTCTAACTCTGGTAACGAATATCCCTCTATTTAGTTCGATTTTGGGGAGCTCACTGAGAAAAAATCATTTGCAGTGAGTCACCGGTCGTCCTGCTCTCAAGTTACCGAAGTGTGTTTAGTAGACTTTGAGATGGTTTTTACGAACTAAAAGTATAACCAAAATGCAATAGTCTCTTAATTCTCGATATTACAAAGTGAGTTAGTCATATACCTATAAAAAAATTGAAAATGCCCAATAAAACATTGTAAATTTAATTTCTTTAGAGAATGACTCGTTGAATCAATTGATTTTTATTATTTGAAGGGACAATTTAGAGTGATTTGTAAATTGACTCGTAGTTTTAGGAAACAAGATTATGACTGCGATATTCTGCTGCCCATACTGCCTACTTGTGTACTCGGGGAATACTCTGTCTTCAACTGACTACCTTATAAATTTGATGTGTATCCCTTAGAGATACGGAACGCAGATGAATTGGACAAAGCGCCCGGCCGGAAATTGTGAGCTTCGAGTTCGAATCTCGGTCGAGTCGATTGGTTTTGACCCTCAATTTCTCCTATTTGTGTACTCATTAACGAGTGACTCCGCTAAAGTTGCTGTTGCGACATTTCTCGCAGTTTCTCTGAAACTGTCTACCTATTGGGCTCAGGGTTGATGCCTCGTAATCTTTGTCCTGGTTAAACATTTCATCCGTAAACTTCATTTCAACCAACCCCGTGACCTAATAACATTGCAGTATTAATTCTCTTGCATTCTTCTTCCTAGGTAATAGGAATTTATTTACTTCGAACATTGGTATTTATGGGGCGATTATCCACTTTAGCCATATACTCGTGTTCTAATGATAAGTTGGTATTAAATACTTAGGCCGGTGATATCTTTTTGCATTATGTACTCTGACTATAGAAGGAATACTCCGAAAACAAATGGCTTATGACCTGACCTACATTTAAATAGATGATTTTTTCAGTTGGTCAGTCGGCGTTCTTCCGCGTAACTGGCGCAATAATGCCAAAAAAATAAGGAATACAGGCCAAGAGCAATGACGGAGGCATCACAACGTCTGCATGATGCCATAAATGAAATTAAGTGAAACATTTTTTGGGTTTTGGAAATGAATAGATACGGGTATAAAGAGAAGCCTATTCAGCAGACTAGTCATCAGTTACTCGTATGACAATGCTCATTTTTAAATACTGTTAAAATTAAAGCAATGTTCGAAGTAAAGGAGAACTCTTTTTGTACATATTCTAACAGTAATATTTCCTTTATTTTAATGATTAATTGGTGGGTAATCATTAATAGATTAAGATCTACGACTAATTCTGTTCCCTGCATTAATCCACGAAGACTCTGTTATCTCCAATGTTGCCACCAGGACAAATGCCTACTTGCAACGTGCTTTATACAATAATAATAACAACTTCGGGTTGATATTCGTACTTTTACTACCATTTACATTAAACAAAACCTGAAGGAACTTTAAATCGCTTTTGATCTGCTATTCATTTAAGAGCAATTACAAACTTATTTTACAGCATGACTATAGAACTAGCTACTTTCGGGGTTGGAAATCACTAGAAGCGGTTGAGCGATATTTTTTGGGAGCATAACGAAAGGAGGTCAATCATAGCAAGGCTCGGCTCCATGAGACTGGGGTAAGTTGACCATCTGTACGTTATTTGGTCAGTTGATTCTTCAGTCATCCTTTGGTTATGTTTACATTTTGAATTTTTGTTTTTGGTGGGTAAAAAAAAAGTTGAGAAGTGAAATTTGGTGTTTGGCTCTTTTCCTCCGACGTGCAAAATGATTCGCGACGCAAGGACCACCATAAGAGAGAGTTGGAACAGGAGCGCGCTCTTGAGGCAGCTACTTGGGCACAAGAGTATGCTGAAAAATACCTCCCCGATTGGGGCCATTCTTACTGTAATCAAATCAATGTGCCCTTCATACATTCCACCTTCCCGCCGCGAAAGAACTTGCGCTTTTCGATTCCCTCGTTTTCCTTCTAAGGCACACCGCTAGAACTAGTTGACTTTGGTGTAGACTTAAATATATTTTTCTTGCACTTCTCTATACTATCATGTTAATTTGATTTCAGATGAATATTCTAATTTCAATTGTTTCATCTTCTGATACGATTTTCCTTGATGCGTACGTGAATGTAAACAACTCATACTACGCATAAAAACTGGTCGATTCTGACCATGTTGTGTCGAATGAAATACTGTTAGTCAGATCATTCTGTTCACTTTTCTCATCTAATACGCGACACCTTTAGAGAAACTGTTAAATTTGTGACATAAATATTGCCCTTCCTGTGTGGGCCTATCAATAAATTACTATATTTACTGCGCTTTTTTGTAATTTCTAATATCTACATCTGCATAAATACCCTGCGAGCCACCAAAAAGGTGCAAGGCAGGGGGTGTAGCACCATGAGGGAAGGGTAAGGGTTGAGGGGGTTGGGGGATAGGTGAGGAAAGGTGGGGGGAACCTGTAAGAAAAAAATATACAAAAAATACTCATATATATATAAATAAATATATATATATATATATATATATATCCTCGCGCAGTCCCTAACCTGTACGTTAATACTTATTGTAATGAACTAAGTCCTGGGGAATTTCGGCTACAAGCATTCTGGTCCCTTATCGTTCTTGGAAAAAATGACATTTTAAACCTGTCAGTCTTGCAGTCTATCTCTCTAGTCTTGTATTCGTGATCCCTTCGACCGTAATACGTTGGGGTTCGTATTATATCCTTGATGTCATCGGAAAAGGGCCCATCTTTAAATGTTTTTAATAAGTTTAATCTATATTGTAAACGCTGCTGTGTAAGAGAATCCCAACCTAAATTGTCTAGTAAAGTGGATACGCTGCTGCGTTGGTCAAAGCAATGTTTGGCAAATCTAGCCCCCCTCCGCTGAACTCGATCTAATTCCGAAATCAAATTTATATTATGAGGATCCCATATACTGGCAGCATACTCTAGGTGGGGCCTGACCAAGGCGAGGAAACATCGTTCTTTCACCTTTTCGTCGCATTTACCTAGCACTCTTTTCACAAATCCCAATTTTTTATTAGCACGACCGCATATTTCTCGTATGTGTTTTCCCCAGGACAGATCGTGAGTAATTGTTGCACCCAAGTATTTAAAGGAATCTACCCTCGCGATTTTGGTTTGTTTCACTTTGTAACTATAAGGGAGAGAATTATTCTTTCCCCAAAAATGTGTTACTACGCATTTTTTAAAATTTAATTCCAATTGCCATGTATCGCACCAATTTTGAATTGCATCTAGGTCGTTGGCTAACACGACTCTGTCTTTGTGACTTCTAATGTCCCCATAAATTACTGCATCATCGGCGAAAAGACGGAGCTTGCTATTAACTACGGTACTGAGATCATTTATTTAAATAAGGAATAGGAGAAGACCTATGACACTTCCTTGTGGTACACCCGACGTGACCTTGACAGTATCAGATAATGCACCGTCCAGGACGACTGTTTGGGCACGATCACTTAAGAAATGTTTAATCCAGTTAATTATACTCTCGTGTATTCCATAAGTTTCCAATTTCGCGAGTAATTTGCAAGGAGGGACTTTATCGAAAGCTTTCTTAAAATCTAGGAATATCGCATCAACTGGAATATTACTTTCACCGGAGTTCAATATATCATGTACAAAAAGTGCGAGTTGAGTTTCGCAGGATCTACCCTTACGGAAGCCGTGTTGGTTATTAATTAATAAATCTTGGCTATCGAGGTGCCTCATCATGGAGCACTAAACATCATGATGAAAGAACAGGTTCGATGAAACACCTTATTTTTACAACTCCTGATTAACAATTTACACTCTGGAATTTTTTTATATTTCTTTAAGCTCATGGTTAGGGTTTTAGATGATTTTATGATCCTATGATTCTTACTGTCTTCATACAACTAATCTACAAATACTAAGTAAACTACAAATTTGATGTGGTGGAAGGGCTTGTGTGTTCTGACGACCCCTAGAGCTGTGCTGACGGCAGCAATGATAATTGCTCATGGCAGGGTCACCCAGATAGGTCGAAAGCTAGGAATAAGACGAAAAGTGGACCTCGGAGCGTCTGTTCCCCAGTGAGGCGGCTACATAGACGTCTGACCCAAGTGGGGCGGGATTTCGTGTTATATGTATATATATTTATTATTAGGTAATCTACCGGTTAAGGTAGGTTTTTGGATGGACACAACTATCAAAATAAACATTTTGTGACTCCCCACCTAGCAAACAAATCTATATGAGGTCCCTCTTCATCTCGATGTACTTCTTTCCTCCCTTCATCCCGTCCAACACCCCTATCCTGTTCCTACCCTTACCTCGCTTGCCCAACATTCTCCCCTCTATTATCTTCTTCAATATTCCACTACTGCTCAATACGCCTTTCATCCATTTTTCCTGCCTCCATAAGATTTCTTTCAACAAACCCCTCTCCTCCCCCACCATTTCTAGTACTTCCTCATTTGTTTTCCTTTCGGTCCATTTCACCTTCTCCATTCTTCTCCACACCCACATTTCAAAAGCCTCCAATCTACGTCTATCCTCCTGCTTCAGCGACCACGTTTCCGCGCCGTACATAGCTACGCTCCATATCAGAGTTTTTACGAGTCTTGTCTTAACATCCCTACTCAACGTCCCCGTCATCAACTCCCTCCTCCTTGAGAAAGCCTCCTTGCCTAGCGCAATTCTTGTCCTTACGTCCCTACCACTTTGACCGTATTGGTCCAAAACACTTCCGAGATATGTAAACTGTTCTACCTGCTCTACTTTTTCCCCGCCTATTTTAATATTTAGCTTAGCCTTTTTCTTTCTGGAAAATCGCATAACCTTTGTTTTATTAATATTGATTCTCATCCCATATTTATCGCACTGAACCTCCAATTCACTCAGCAATGCTTGCAACCCCTTGGCTGACTGAGCAACTAATGCTTGGTCATCAGCAAACCTAACCGATTTTACGAATTCCCCTCCGACTTTCATTCCTACCTCCAGTTCTTCCCATGCCTCTTTAATCATTTCCTCTACATATACGTTGAACAGTACCGGTGACAATGGGCAACCCTGCCTTACACCTCTTCCTAACACTGCCCATCCGGACTCTCCGTTCTCCACTCGCACCTGAGCAGTCTGAGACATGTACATGTTGCGGATCAGTCTCCTGTCCCTCCAATCCATTCCTATTTTCTGCAATACACGCATTAATTTTTCCCAATTCACTCTATCAAACGCTTTTTCGAAATCTACAAAACAGGCAAAAACGTCCTGATTGTATTCTATATTCCTCTCGACTAGTGATGGCATTACTGGCATCACGCGTACCTCTTCCTTTCCTGAACCCAAACTGATCATCCCCTAAGTAATCATTTGCCTTACTCTCTATCCTTTTGTTGATGATCCTGAGAATAACTTTTGCTGCGTGGGATATCAAACTTATTGTTCTGTAATCCTCACATGACGAAGCCTTTGCCTTTTTTGGAATAGGAACTAACACCGATCTCACAAAATCATCCGGCCAGATTCCTTCCTTATAGATACTACGAATCAGTCCATATATGGCCTTCTTCCCACCTTTCCCTAACCATTTCAACATTTCTACAGGAATATTGTCCACCCCCACAGCCTTATTTGCTTTCATCTCCTTTAATGCCCTTTCTATTTCATCGTCGAGTATGCCTGGACCTAAGCTATCTTCTTCTACGTCATGTTCCTTTTCTATGTCTAACCTTGTCGGCCTAAGTTCTTTACCATACAGTGTTTCTATATATTCCTTCCATCTCTCTTGGATTTTTCCTGGTTCAACTATTATCTTACCCCACTTATCTTTAACTGTTAGCACAGATCTTGCCTTCTTACTTCCCGATAATAACTTAACCTTGCTGTATAGAGCACCAATTTCACCCTTCTTCTGTAAACTTTCCATATCCTGGCATTGGGTTTTCCACCATTCTTCTTTTGCTTTATTTGTGGCCCTTCTCAATTTATTGTTTAACTCTTTGTACTTCATTTTGCCTAACTCTGTGTTTACATTTTTCCATCTTCTTCTCTCATCCATCTTTGCAATCATCTCATCTGTTACCCATGGTTTCCTTATCCTTTTCCCTTTAACGGTTCCTATAGTGTCTTTAGCGGCTTCCAATATCCCTTTCTTGATACATTCCCATTTTTCTTCGATAGTACTCGGTTCTTTACCGTCATCCATCATTTTCTCTACAGCCTGCTGATACTCCTTCCTCGTTAATCCATTTACTGCTTCTAAATTCCATTTCCTAACCCGCCGCCCTTGCCTTATCTTCTTGAAACGAACATTACATTTCATAACAACTAAATTGTGGTCAGAGTCCGCATCCGCTCCTGGGAAACTGTGCGAATTTATCACACTGTTCCTAAACCTGTGCCTAACCATAATATAATCTAACTGATACCTTTCTGAGTCACCTGGCATTTTCCATGTATACCTACGCCTCTTGTGGTGTCTAAACCATGTGTTAGTGATGACTAACCCCTGTCTCCTGCAGAATTCAATTGCTTTCTCCCCGCGTTCATTCCTCGTGCCTAACCCATAGTCCCCCACCTCACCACCATCTCTTCCTTCGCCTACCGTCGCATTCCAATCCCCCATCACTATCAAATGTTTCCCTGCAGGAACACTCGCGATGATATCCTCTAACTCATCATACATCCTATCGACTTCTTCCTCCTTGTGGTAGTATGTATGTATATATATATATATATATATATATATATATACTACCTTGATCAAAAAGTTCCCGGAGTTTATTCAGAAAATTAAAAATATAAGTTTATTCATCTAAATCTATATTGTCCCCTTCAAAGTAATCCCCATCGACTGCAACACACTTATGCCAACGCTTGATTCAATCCTCGAAACATTTTTTATATTCGGTTTTCGGTATGTCCATCAGTGCTTCCTGCGATTTTTACATTACTTCCTCTCGGCTGCTAAAACGCGTTCCCCGTAATGGTTTTTTAACGCGATTGAACAGAAAGAAGTCACAGGGAGCCAAATCAGGTGAATTCGGTGGCTGTTGGATGGTATTTGTTGCATTTTTCGTCAAAAAATTACGAATAATGATAGCACTGTGCGACGGTCTCGACGCACTGTGCGACGATTTCTGGTCTCTTTCGGCGAATTGCTTCACGCAAACGTCTCATAACGCCCAAATAATACTCTTTGTTTACTGTCTGGCCTTCTGGCAAAAATTCATGATGCACTACACCGTTGTAATCCATGAAAACCGTCAGCATTGCCTTCTTTTTTGACTGAAAACGACGTGGTTTTTTTGGTCTCGGCTCATTTGGTGAACGCCATTCACTTGCCTGATGTCTGGATTGCGTGTCGTACTCATAAACCCACGTTTCGTCTCCAGTAATGATCCTTTTGATGAATGTGGGATCGGATTCAGCCTCGCAAATCATGTCTTTTGCGACGTCAACACGGTCTCTTTTTTGCATGAAATTGAGGTCTTTTGGCACCAACTTTGCTGCTACACGACGGAAACCCAAATCATTAACCACAATGTCTTGGGCGGATCCATAGGCAATGTTCAAGTCCTCCGCTATTTCTCTGATGGTTAATTTGCGGTTATTGACCAACATTTCTTTTACCTTATCAATTTTTTCACCGACTTTCGATGTCGACGGTCTGCCACTGCGTTCATCATCTTCGATTGACTCACGACCACTTCTGAACCGCTCGTGCCACTGGTAAACGACCGTTTTTTTTAGAGAATCGTTGCCGAAACACTTTTCCAACATTTCCAACGTCCGTGCGCCACTAAATCCGTTTTTTACGCAAAATTTAATACAAGTTCGTTGTTGCAAATTTAAATCCATTTCTGCAATTGTAAAAAATCGCCAACACACACAGAGATAGATGTACTCTTGGCTACGTAACTTTTGCAAATGTCAAGTTATGACACTAAGATTTAAAGGAAATATCAACAACAGATGTACCAATTTAACAAAAAAAACAGAACTCAAATCGGAACGATGGGAGCGCCACACGGTGGTTATTCCGGGAACTTTTTGTTCAAGGTAGTATATATAGATGATGCGGAAGTACTCACGAGAGCAATATAACTTTTGGACGGCACAATAGAACACAGAATAAAACAGATAACACGTAAAAGGACACTCACACTGTAGATGATTTAAGCTTTCGGCCTACTCCGAGGCCTTCTTCAGGTCAGACTCAGTCATATATATATATATATATATATATATATATATATATATATATGGCCTGACGTCATAAGCGCCATTGAGGAAGGCAATACGAAACCAACTTGGTTATTTATTCCACAAAAAATGGACGCATTTGATCATGAGTTCTGACAACAATGAGACGGCAGGGGAGTTGAGGCTTCAGTGGTCATCACCACACGAAATCCTCGCAAAATGGAATTTTTAACGACAGGAATGATGCCACACAACAGTACCACAACTGATAAAATATAACTCGTTCGCACAGGGAAATTATAAAATATAAAGCGGGAGATGGAGAGAGGAAATGTAAATATTTTGAGGCTGTGCAAGGTAAGATAGAAGGATAAAGAGGATTACTGGAGGGATAATCAGAGAAGATTATCCCTCCAGTAATGGAAGATTTCGTCAGGTTAGTATTAGTTGCCATTCTAACCTATGCCCATTTATCTTTCAACTGAGACGGGAAACTTACAGAGGGAAAGAACCGTGATGGAAGAGGCAGTGAGAGGATAAGGAATGTTTGCAATGGAAGGGTGAAATGGGTGTACTGCGCAGGAAGGTGAAAGCACTGTCAGGAAATAACAAGGGAAAATTCATCCAAAAATTCGTGGCCAAATCAGGAAAATTATTGATTGAGCCATGAAAGCCTCATGAAAGATAGAAGAAATACGTATTTTAAGGGACAACATGGTAAAACCATTGGGCCAACAACTATAGACAGGCAGAGAATGTGACGCTTGTGGGATGAGGTGGGGCAAGCTTAAGTCAAGGCGTTTTTGATTGCGAGATAAACAAAGCCATAAAGGAAATTGAAATCTAATTAGATCAAGGGGAGAGGTAACGTTTCCGCGGAACTACCGAAGGGTTTAGGTAAACTTGCAAGTAAGTTTTTTATGGGCTAATTCGTAGTATTGATGTGGACGAATTTGGCCAGAAGATTGCTTCAGATCAGAGTTAGTTGCCGTCCCAAAAAGGTAAAAGCAGCCAAACGTGAGAACTATAGAACAATAAGTGTGATTTCGCATGCGGCTAAGGTGGTACTTGGAATTCTCAATAAGAGGGTGGAAATGAAGGCAAATGATTACTTAGGGTATTATTAGTTCAGGTTCAGGAAGGGGGAAGCACCCGTGATGCCGTAGCAGTTATGAGGTCACTAATAAATTGGAGCATAAAATTTAATCAGGATTTATTTGTTTGTTTCGTATAAATTTATTTCGAGAAGGCCTTTAATAAAGTAAAGTTGGTAGGATTAATGAATGCATTTTAGTAAATAGGAGTAGATAGGGATTGAAACTTATCGGCAACCTGTAGATGTTTCAGACTGCCCAAGTGAGAGTGGCGGACGGAAAGTCGGAATGGGCAGTGTTGGGAAGAGGGCTGAGACAGGGGTATCCATTATCATCCGTTATTTTCAACATATGTGCGGGAGAGATGGTAAAAATTGGCATGGGAGAAACTTGAGATTGAAATGGAAGTCGACGGGGAATTCATAAAATCAGTTGTTTGCGGATGATCAAGCTACATGTATAGTTAGTCAGTCAGCCGATGGGTTCCACGTATTGTTGAGCTAATTAGAAAATCAGTGTGATATGTATGGAAAAAACGTTTAACCTCCTTCTCAAAACATTGAGATTTCCTTTTTCTCAAAAACTTACAACCTTCATTTAAAAAACGGTCGTGAGTTAGTAATGGGAGGGCAAAAACTAGAGGAGTTTACTTCCGTATATTGTCAGTATTTTGGGCCAAAATGGTCAAAGTAGCAGAGATTTAGGAAGAAGAATTTCATTAGGCAAAGGAGTTTTCATCAGGAGGAGGGAATTGATTTTAACAGGCATTTTTAGTTAGGACTTTAAGGAAAGACCAATTTTTAAATTTTGGTAGAATAGAGAATGATTTTGTACGGCGAAGAAACATGTAGAAGCAAGATGATAGGTATGGAGTGGAGGCTTTTGAAATTTGGGTGTGGAGAAGGATGGAAAGATGTAATGGACAGAAAGAAAAACAAACGAAGAAGCCCTAAGTATGGATGGGGGAGTAGAGGGGATAATTGGCAGAAATACATTGAGGGCAGATTGGTGAATGCAGAGCATTTTGATTGGCGATGTAATGTTAAAGATATCTATTTACTTACTACTTATACGAACTTCCAACAGAGGAGGATCACCTCATACTACTCATTCTCGGCCAAAATTAAATTTACTGAACTTTTCAGGGATTGGATAACCAAAGGGGAGAATTTTGGAAATATTGAGACCTCTCATCTAACAAGAATATGCGTCGCCAAATTCGATACATATTATTCGTGTTTAAAGAGGAGAATTAGAGTCTAATAGCGCCGAATTTAAAGAACTGTGGAAATTACTTACGAGTATATGTAACTTCACTAGAATTTGGAAAAAACGCATATCAGACGTCGTAACTGTATAACTAGTTGAAAAGACGAGTGTTACGTTTGCATCAAAGTCAATCAACGGGATATGATGATCAGATTTTTAACTATACAGACGACTAGAGGACGTAAAAAAGTGATATTTCACATTCGCATTATGTAAAGTCAGCCAAATGAAGATTTAATCGAGAATAACATCACTTGGCTATAAAATTCTTCCGTGTATCCGTATATTTTACATATGATGACATAAGTAAAGGAATTGTGTGAAATCCTAAGAGAGTCGGAGAGCTGAATTTTTCGGTGTTTTGAGATGTCATGGAGCAACTTCCAGAAAAGATCAGAACTCTCACCTTTGGTGGGTTTGAGTTTATAATTCGTGAAGTTAAATTCGAAGGAATCCGTTAAAAGTTACTGTCGCAATATCTCTCACAGTTTCTTGAATAATTCGTAATTGTTAATGATTCCCCGCAGTCTGTTAAATAATGTACTACTATTTTAATCGTTAATTTTTCTTCCAGAATGCATATACCCTTAATGATAGCATATGCATAAATTCATCAGTATTTCAATCCTAGGATTGGTTTGCTGCAGCCCTCCGTTCTACTCTATTTTAAGTCAATTCCCTCAATCCCTGATACCGTTTCTGTTTAACTTCCTTCTTGTCTTATGTACGAACATGTCCCTTGGTCTTCCTCGTGGAATCATCCCTTCTATTTTTCCTTCTATTATATTCCTAATCAATTCATTGTTCCTCAATGTGCCTGCAATCCAACTATTTCTTAGTTTTTGTAGTTTTTATGGGAGGCGACCAACAGCTGAGGTCTTTTGCGCTCGCCATTAGGAATGGGTGGGAAAAGGGTGGATAGAAGCCCGGCGTCGGCGTTGTCGAAAGGCGCCAAGGGGTCCGCAGTTTAACGTCCCATCCGACGGACGTTGTACTCACTCAAAGTACTCTCCATAAAGCACCTCAAGTAGGTATCGGGATACCACTGAAAAATATTTGTTGTCTCAAAGATTTGAACTCGGGCCCTCTCGCTGGGAAGTCTGTAGGTTAGCCACCGCACTTCTTCTTTGCCGTAGACCTCTCCATATGATCCTATACTCTTCTGCTCTTCTATATACTTCCTCGTTCCTTACTTTGTCCGTCCATTGAATCTTCAGCATTCTCCTCCAGCACCATGTTTCAAAGGCTTTTATTCTTTGCTGGTTTACTTATCCAATTTTCCAAGTCACGGAACCATAAAGCGCCATGCTCCACACGAAGGTATTGACGAATTGCTTCCTTGTTTCCAGCCTAAGGTTCTTTGAACATATTAATTGCCTCTTCTTCATGAATGCATTTTTATCGTAGATTGGGCTATTCTTCGCTTGATGACGGTCGAACTTTTCCATCCCATGTTATGATGCTGTCCAGGTAGATGAAGGATTCACAGTTTCACCCCTGGAATTGTGAAATCTGCATTCAGGTTCTCTTTTCAACACATTAGGATTTTAGTTTTCTTCTTGTTGATGTTCATATTATATTCCCCCTATACTTTCTCCATCGCACATAGAGTTGCTTACAGGGCCTGTCGTGTTTCCCCACTACTACGATGCCATCTGCAAACCGGAGCATGTGGAATTCATCTCCGTTTACCTTGACTCCTTTACCCAATTCTTGTCTCTCTTCCAGGTATACGTTGAATATTGCTGGCGAGAGGTTGCATCCTTGTCGTACTCCTTTTTTTATTTCGGCTTCTATTTTTCTGCCAGTTTTCGTTTGCATTGATAAAACCATATACACATAAATTATGAATGTGGAATTCATATAAATAGAGAAAAGTATACGTTCAAAGTATTTACTTCTGTTATTGCTTTTGGTAGTTTCGATAAGGCGGCGAAAGAGCTTTTTGTTTGCTACTTTCATTCACTTAAGTCATCCATTTTAACAATTTACCCTTTACCTTTAACATTTTACCCTTTCAGAAAGCATGAAATCTGAATATTCCGTGAAGTGAATACTCAATTTAACGCGGAGGCCCACCTTCAGGTCGCAGTAATGTGAAATACGTGTACTTCGCAAGCTTAGTGGTTTAATGTATCCTCAGTCCGCTTTTTAATCCCCTAGGATTTCTATGAAACAGAATTTAGGTTGCATGAACTTTTATGAATACGTTATCAGGCATCGAAACGGAGTACATTGTGACTCTAAACAGGATTTAATTTTGCTGTAAAAATGTACTATCAATCACTCTTTGTACGATGAATTACCATATGCGTATCATTTTTAAGTAAGTCAGAAGGGAATAGGTACTGTATTGAAAGTGATGGCGATAGATTAAATAAATGAGTTAATATTAGTAAATGGTATTTTATTGGACATTATTATTTATTGTAAATAACATGTTCGTGGGTGCCAACCAGATCTAGCGGTCGTGGAATTCAGAAATCCGACAGAGAGTTCTGCTGAATCAGCCGTGACAATCTAGTGACCTAATTTACTGTTAAAAGAATTTTTAATTGATGGAACTCCGTAAATTGGCAGCTCAGTAAATTTGGCTACCGAAAAATTAAAAGAATCAAAATTTCAAGACTTAAACAAGGTTCACTCGGACATAAATGTTTTAATTTGGTAACTACTTGCTAACTATATTCATGTTCAAGCTCTATGGTACCGATTAATTGGAGCAAACATTTAGAGTTGAAAAAAATACCTTGATTCTGTTGAGCGGCTTTGCACGCGGATAAAAAGAGACGTTTCAGGCAAGACGGAGTTTGACAGACCTATGTTCATTGATGGACTACCACACATTGATTTCCATTTAGTTTCACCAGCAAACCCAGTCGCTTGTTTTTCCATGTTTATGACTCTCTTTTAACTTCCCGTAGTTTTATTTATTTTGGTATTTTATTAATCCAATAAAAGCCTCCATAGGCGTAATGTACTGCTATTTCGTGCACGCTATATTGATCCGGATAATCCATCTAGATGGGAGGAGAAAAGGAAGATTCCATGTGGATTTTAAATAAATTTTTATCAAATTTGGTACCTAACATAATTTGATTGTACGCTAAAATACAGTTTTTCACTGTATTTCAGGGAAGGAAGGGAAAGATTACGAATTTTTTGGATGAAATTAAATTAAAAATAAACTATACTATTTAACTTTATGTATGAAAAGTACCATATTGGTCATTACTAAATTAGGTTTACCTACTACCAGCGACCAACCCGAGGTCGGTTGGTTGGGTGTTCTTTTAACCGCAAAAGATGTTCAGAGATAAAATGAGGACTTGTCTAGCAAATGGGGAGCGTGCGTAATTTGTTCCTTCAGACCTTCATCAGTACTTGACGGTATAAAATTAGGATGATGTTATTCATATGGAGTTTTTCAATGATAACTCTTTGAAAAAGATAATATATGTTCCAATATTCATAACTTAACTTGAAACTCCCTTGGCCTTAGAAGAAAACGCATTTGAGAATGTTCTGTTCATTGTTTCTGCGACTATTAGAACAACATTTACCAGCAGTAAGCAATGTTAACCAGTAAATGGAACACGCTTTATGGCTGTTCACGCACACCAGAGTTTTCTATTAAAAATTTGGGATTAATATCCCAGATGATACGGTTCAGATTTGCGTCTGCTGTTTACTTTGATTATAGAAATCGTGCGCTGACGGAGTTTGACTTATCAAATTGTTGAACGAGTCGTAAAAACTGATCCCATTTGCGAAAGATAAAGGTATTGAGCTGGGAGAGAAACATTTTGTCCTCATCTCGCTGATATCCGTGTAAACCTGACTGCTGATCCGTATTTTTATTTCGAGGAACAAAGTTGGTTGTATTAAATTCTCCTCTCTCCCCACTCTTCACCTTGATAGGAGCCTACGGGTGGTGGATAAGAGGATTTCCCGTTTGTTTCAAAAAGTGCAGCTCAAATTTGATCCACGCTAACGGAAAAAAAGTCCGTGGAGATGTTCAAGTAGAAGAATGGAATCCTCTTGGTCGCTTAGAAGTCACCTGTAGCCTTATCCTTGGTACATTTCCGGCACCGGCACCCTTTTATTTCTTGGTCGAATATCCAATTGTTATGCCGTGTAGGTCACAGTAGAGGCGTGAGCTTATTCATATCCTAGTGCTAATAAAAAATCAACGGTGACACGTCCTTCCACTTTGGAAGCTACGACCGTTTAGTTTGGCAACATCCTGGTTCGGTCCATAGACTCGGGTATGAGAACTGTTGAGAGATTTATGTCCTTACTATCGATGAGGAATAATCTGACTCAGTCCTTACTCTTGGGTGAATGGAGTGTGAATCATCCGTCTGGATTTGACTTTCATCACGTTCGTGGTTCGGTGACAGCGTGACGTCATGGGGTAAATTTAAAATAGATTCCAAAAACTTCTGGACAATTCTCTAGACCTCAAAAGCAACGCCAAAAATTTTAATATCAGATGGCCTCACGAGATCAGTTGTCTGTTTGGTTAATAACTGATAGAAGTGACTACTCGAGTCTGAAAGTCCATCGAGTACATCTACCGCGTCGCAGGTGGTGGAAATTATTAAAACAGAAGAAAGAGAAAATCTTCGAAGAGTAAGTGAAGGTGAAAGGCTAAATAATGTAATAGAAGTATACTAGAAGGTAGCCACTACAGAAGAAGCGAGTTATGGTAGACATAAACAAAATGAGGTCAGAAGGAATAAAGTAATTGGAATAGAAAAGTAATCGGGAGAGAATATGATAGCTTACAGGGCTGCAACAATTCATTCCTAGGATGAATACTCAAAACATGTGGTTGACGTGGAAAGTGAGGGTCATTGTACATATTATTGAAGTAACCAGGTGACTTTCACATGTATAGTGATGCCCAGAAAATAAAGTTAGGAGTTTAAGTGAAAAAGTTTAAAAGAATACATTTTTTAGCATCGAGTTTACGCGTAACTGATGAGGAAGTGATAATGTTACAAATTTGGAAGTTACAGGTGTTGTTTGTGGAAGTACTTCATCTCTTGATATATAAAGTTGATTAAGGAAAATTTAAAAAAATACATAAAATTTTCGATTCATTGAATAGACATTCGTCGTTTAACTCTTTAAAAATGCCCTCTTGCTAATAAATGACTTGGAACACTCCTTAAAATTTGTGTGTGCAAAATATTTTAATCCTGACGTACTTATGATGCGTTTTTCATTGAGATAGTAGAAAATGAAAAATTCAAATACCTAAGTACATGTACTATCATAACCAAGTCTGTTTGTGCGAAAGTCCCATTTTCAAACGAAATCTTCAATTCATCTCATTAATATTCAAATATTCAGCGATCAATACACCCGTGGCTCCAGTGATTCAACTTAATTGATGTCGATGAGAATATATGTCATGTGTAGTGAATTTGAAGTAGACCTAAAATTTTCGCATTTTCCTATTATTTTACGAATACAAAACATTATTGTGAATGAGACTCACTTAAAACTTCAGATACACATTAATTTAGATAGTAGCCTATTCTAGAATGTAAGGAGTAATTGTTACTTTTTCGGTCTTAAGTCATAAGGTAAAGAGAGATTCGGCGATATAATATGCACTCTGCTTCTGACACTTTTCCTAGGAATTTACACGTTGTTCAAGCCAGAAACAAGCTCATGGAACACGTAGTGGGACAATAGCTCACAGAAGACAAATTTGCTAGGAATATGCAAACTTTACAGAGGAAGTTATTAGATTGAGTCGAGAGTTGCAGAAAATCAATCTCAAGATTGATGAAGCTTGTCTATTTAAATGATGCCTCTGTTGTTTGGTGGCAGGAGTAAACGCAATCTATTAAACCACAATAAAAAAACATCAATGCAATTTAATTAGCATTTCATTCGTTTAGATCATTGACGCACCTTGCACTGTCATTCCAAGCACTGTTTCTTCAGTACCATCATGGGGACTGGATAAATTTGCGTACGAACTTAAACCCGCGATTATCAAGAATTGATATATTTAATAAACATAAAGTGCGACAATTTCTACGGGCATCCCAGATGTACATTGCCCTCTTAGGAGGCCGACCCCTAGGAGGCAAACCACGAGCGTCGGCCGTGGCCGTCCCCGGCGCGGCGGTGTCCGCCCGCCTCTCTCCCCACACGTCGTGGTGCTCCCTGGCTTCCCTCATGCTCCTCTCGCCGCCGCTCCACCACTCCCTCTCCGCGCACTCGCCTCTGCCCTCCTCCAACCCTCGTATTGCCAATTCCCTCCGTGGACTGACTTCTCTCCCTCGGAGCAGCATTTCCTGGAAAAACGGATCTCCCGGAGCCCCTTCAATCTTCTCGCTCGCCCCCCTCCCACCACCACCCGTCTCACCCTCCTCCACGTCCGCCTCACCTCTGCCCTCTTCCCGCTCCCACCTCCTGACAAATAGTCTTCCGACGCCGTCCGGAATGGCCGAATAGGCTGCCTTGCAACGGCCATTTGCATCTCCCGTCAACCGGATCGGGTGACGTGGCGTCGTGCAGTCAGAGATTGCAGAGTAAAGCACCCATGACTTTCCCGGCAAGGCACGTGGAGCAGACTCCATGATTGAGATGCCGGACATTTCCATACTGTGCGAAAAGAGATAGATAAGAATTTTTCGGAGTTGTATAGCATTTATATAAAAATGTTTGTGCTTACGTTTGAGTCGTTTTAATATTATATACAATAGTGACCCTCATCGAAAGAACTTCTACATAATGAGCTATTAGAAAAATAACGAATTTAGTAACTAACATTCATTTACCATGCTGCCTTGTGATGCGATGGTTTTCATCACCTACTAGCTCTCTTCTCTTACTCTTATCAATCTCCTACTTTTACTGAACGTCTCTAAAGTTACTGTCTTCATCTCCACTTGTCTTGGATTTTTTCCTTTCCTCACTTTTAGTCTTTAACTTTTGACCTCCCCTTTGTATCTTATTTTATTTTGCCCTTCTTTTATGATCCAGACCTCATCTCACTAATCATTTATCCTTGAGAGATTATGCACCAGCGGCCTTGCATCATGAATGTGGGTGCTACTGCTATACAATGCAATTTATACTGTTGACACAAGCCATGCCAGTTTTACCTGTATATTTGAGTACAGTAGTCCTTGTATAAAAATTTCAGTGCAGCTATGAATCTTCCAATTAAAAAAGTGTTTATGATGCAGCACACTCGAGTAGCAAAATATTTTTGTTTGTTTGAGCATTAAAATTTTCAAAATATACATTTGCCAAATAAAATTCCTCCCTTTGCTCAATTATTTTCTTCATGGAGTTAAATAGGTGTAACATTCTTATTAAGGTATTAGAGACAGGAACTCTTTACAGCATTATTATGTGTTAGTATCTCACTTTAAGAATAAATTATTTCATATTTAAATTATACGTTTGTGAGCATTATCAAAGTTTTCAGCCCAGAGAGAGCAGTGTAGCATTCAAAGGTCATGCTGCATTAATGAAAATTCATTCTTCCTAACTAAATATGTTAAGAAGTCTCCAACCATCCATAGAAACTAAAACTACGACAGCTTCAGTTCTGGGTTTTGTGTATTTTATAATACAGTAGTTATTATTAAGTGACACTACTGATAACAGAGGTCACTTGCACCATTAGGGATTGGGGGATACTTTGTTAGCACTAAGATTATAGGATATGGGGCAAGCGGGTAGAGAAACCTGGCATCAGCATTAGCTTAATCTTAGCAAAAGATGAACAGGGGCCCATGATTTAGCTTCCCATCCATTGAACTGCACTACATGTATGATTATATAATAATGAAAAGAGAAACTTTATAATTCCACATAGATTTATTAGACGGACGGACGTATGATTATCATTTATTGATACTTTTTTACATTTCACCATTGCTTTATTATAAGTAAACTTAATATAAATTAATAATATTACGTAAAAATAAGGGTTAATATTGAATATTTACCGACCCATTAAATCATAATCCACAATATTCAAGCAGGAAGTTTGCTTGATAGATAGATAAACATCTTTATTTGGGCAAAATGAAGACCATAAGGTCCCTTCTTCCATTTAACCCTTTGTCATGTACATTTTTTTATTAGGTAATCTACCGGTTAAGGTAGATTTTTGGATGTCAAGCACATAACAACAATAATAATAAGAGGAAAAATAAAGCAACATAAAAAAAGTATGGTAAAATCATACATATAATAAAAGAAATAAGCCCAAGATGTAATTTTGTGAGAAAAACCTAGGGAGTTCAGACATGAAGACCCTAGTAAAAACCCATGCAGGATAACACCCTGATACGATCAAGGAGCTCACCTCATGCTAAACAGTACAGCATGTGAAATACACACACTAGGCGAGAGGGATCAATTCCTTCCCCTTTGCCACCTTTGGTTTCCCATAAACATATATTACCTGGAAAATCACCCTGCTTGGGCTAAGTCAAAGATTTCCAGATTCACCTGATTTTGGACCAGGTGGATCTGCTGGCCATTGATTCCAGTGAGGAGCCAAATCCTCTACCCACTAGGCTACTGCATGCTTACCTATTTGTGATGAAATTTTGATAATAATTGTGACAAAGATTTTAACAGCTTTAGAGATGAAAATGCTGTGTGGAGAAGGGAAAATGATTTATGCTTGTAATAGTCTCAAATCATTTCTTTTCATCACTGACAGAAAATAATAGTAGTGTTTGCACACCCAAAACATATTTGACTAGTTAGTATCATTTTCATTTAAAGTGTAATGTTACATTAATCTCAGTGCAAGAATATGCAATATTTACTGCTGAGGTTAGGTAATTATGTAAGAGGACTTCAATTTAATAGCTGGAAGAGTAAGATGTAATTTTTATTGTTTAGTTCAATAAAATGAAATGTAGTTTGCATAGACCTTCACTCTAATGTTAAACTAGTGAAGAAAAATAGGAAAGAGAATGTTGCATTTTGCAGGGGGGAATTCTTGAAGAAGTAGTGCTATATTGGTTAAACTATTTGTATTTAGCGGCTTTCTAATTTTTGGAGTAGGTATTCAAGTCCAGATTAATTAATTAATGGAAATATGCTTAGTACAAGAGGAGCAGATTCTCCTTTTAAAAGCACTTGGCCTAATTATTGAGAAATATTGGCTCTTGTCTGTCAAGAGTTAAAAAAGTTAAGTTAATTGAATAAATGCTAATAGTTTTTTGAGGTATCACTAGACTACTCTAATCTGTTGAAATTTGTAGAATTTTGTGATGACTGAATTTATGGCTCTTGGATTAGCAAATCAGATCAATTAGTGTTCAGAGTGATTGCCATGGACTATTCTTTGAAATCCAAAGACTACAACCTAGACAAATGTCCCAAGCATAATTTCATTGATGTAGTGGTGTTCTACATCTTCAAAGTTTAACAAGACTTGAATGGGCATGAATGATGTAGACTATTGTTAGTTATCTAGATTTATTAAGGGACTTTGGAGTGCATAGTTTAGAATTTTTTGAAGATGAGTTGAAATTGGGGTTGTCATATCAGAGTGGGAGTAAGTTATATTTTGTTTGATTCTAAATTGTCATCATAAAAATATAAGCATTATTAATTAACGATTTCCTTCACCTCTCTAAAATGAAATCAATAATAGTGAGAAATGATATTTTCAGAGTTCCTTCATCTATCTTTAATTCATCTGATGACCTGCTTCCAAATCAAAGCAATAAATAGTAGGAAATTTTATTCCCATTCATAAAGATAAATTCATCCAAAAGGTAGAGACTGACAGGTAAAATCTATATTACGTACAACTCTGCACAGCAGTTTACAGGTATAAGAACTTTTTGATATGCTCTGATTATGGCCAATATGTTTGGAGACATTTTGGTATATTGAAAATCATGAAGTAGTTATTATCACCTAATATTAGGTGACTCTGACTTGGCATTGATTGCATAGGCTACAACAACTTTTAAAAATGCTAAAACTTTAGGAGAAATACTATTTAATGGGTGCTTGATGAGAGGGATGCTTAAACAATATTTCCATTATCAAATACTATCTGAGTTTATATTGAAAAGCAGGAATAATGTAAGATGCTACAGAGTTACTAATAATTAATAAGTTACCAAACAAAACATTTTATAGCTAGTGGTGATGCTTTGTCTTTTATTTAAAGTTGAAATATATGGGGAATAACATCGTTTTTCATTGTAATATGTGCGCTAATAGTTGAAACCTTGCAAAATTTTCCATGCCTCCTTCTACCTGGAATATGAATCAAAAGTCTTTTGATCATTATAATGATTCAATCACATCAATATATTAATTTATTCTTGAGTTTTAAATCATTTATTGAGTTTATCTCTTTCTACTCCATAGAAAATTACTTAGAAATAATGATTTTACCTTTAAAGCAGGGTTATCAGAGTAGTGATAACAATGTGTATTACACTCTGATTAACATAGTTTATCTAATAATAAAGCTATTTACCATATTAAATATATACCCAAAATGGAAGTAACCTCTTGAGAAAGCATTCTATCAGTAAGAGTGCTCTTCACTTCTTCATATTCCTCTTCCTTCAGCTGTATTCTCTTTTTTGTTGTTTCTCCATTCCCTTGCATCAACCAATTAATTAGTCCTATTTCACTACTACCTCACCTGGTTTGGGAAATTTCTGATGGATGACAGTTTCCTATTTCACAAAATACTCATTCCCCAAGATGGGACTCAAATTAGAAAACGATATGAAATAAGATGAAAGTGATTGACATCTGAATCTCTTGTGCATTTTCATTATTTAGTTTTTCACTTGTTTCTTTTACTACCATTTGCATACAAGTATTATTGCGCTGTGTTTAGTAGTTGGAAACTAAGGATTTTTATAGTATATGCAAGCTTGGCAGATCAATAATAAACATATATAAATGTGAGCTATTAGCTGATGATGACAGGTGCTAATGGAAAAGTATCCTAAGCCAATAGTTATGTTTTTAAAGAGGGATCAATATCAGTATATGTTTTGGTCATTCAAACATTATCATAATCTGAAATATCACATATTGTGATTTTTTTATATTTATGTCATTATTACATATGGACATTGTATTTCTCTATTCCGTTGAAATTACCTGTTTGCACCATATTTTTTAAATAGTTAGACTCCATATTATGACACATAAATCGTAGTTGATACTTAAAAATGCATTTATTGACTTGCTTTTCTCCTTCAAAAAAAATCTCTTGTTTACTCATAAGAAATTTAGCTAAATGTAAATATTATTTCAAACAAAATATGTACATATAAAGAAAAAAATTTGCTTAAACCTTACGTAAGTTGACAGGTATGTTAACTGACAACAGATATATAGTTTTCAGGGAATTTTAACTTCAAATTTATGCATAAGGCTTATATTTCCCCATAAGAGTGAGAGTTCTTTCTCATAAATATTTATAGTTATTATTAGGTAATCTACCAGTTAAGGTAGGTTTTTGGATGGACACAACTTTCTAATAAACATTTTGTAACTCCAAACAAAACCCAATCTAGCAACCTACTCTACATCAGGTCCCTCTTCATCTCTGTGTACTTCTTTCCTCCCTTCATCCCACCCAGCATTCCTATTCTGTTCTTCCCCTTTCCTCGCTTGCCCAACATTCTCCCCTCTATTACCTTCTTCAACATTCCACTACCGCTCAATATGCCTTTCATCCATTTTTCCTGCCTCCAAAGTATTTCTCTCAACAAACCCCTCTCCTCATCCTCCATCTCCAGTACTTCCTCATCTGTTTTCCTTTCGGTCCATTTCACCTTCTCCATTCTTCTCCACACCCACATTTCAAAAGCCTCCAATCTACGTCTATCCTCCTGCTTCAGCGACCACGTTTCCGCGCCGTACATAGCTACGCTCCATATCAGAGTTTTTACGAGTCTTGTCTTAACATCCCTACTCAACGTCCCCGTCATCAACTCCCTCCTCCTTGAGAAAGCCTCCTTGCCTGGCGCAATTCTTCTCCTTACGTCCCTACCACTTTGACCGTATTGGTCCAAAACACTTCCGAGATATGTAAACTGTTCTACCTGCTCTATTTTTTCCCCGCCTATTTTAATATTTAGCTTAGCCTTTTTCTTTCTGGAAAATCGCATAACCTTTGTTTTATTAATATTGATTCTCATCCCATATTTATCGCACTGAACCTCCTATTCACTCAGCAATGCTTGTAACCCCCTTGCTGACTGAGCAACTAATGCTTGGTCATCAGCAAAGCTAACCAATTTTACGAATTCCCCTCCGACTTTCATTCCTACCTCCAGTTCTTTCCACGCCTCTTTAATCATTTCCTCCACATATACGTTGAACAGCACCAGTGACAATGGGCAACCCTGCCTTACCCCTCTTCCTAATACTGCCCATCCGGACTCTCCGTTCCCCACTGACACCTGAGCAGTCTGAGATATGTATGGGTTACGGATCAGATCATCAAATATTTATAGTACATATGTGTATTTTCTCTACTACATACATGGTTTAATAATAGAGAGGACAGAGTACATTCAATGTAGATACTGTGGTCATTAAATGGTTTAATTTTAATTAAGAGTTTTTCCAAAAAAAAACAGTGTTGTCAACCTGAAGGTTGGTTTGATGAGAGCTACTTTCTTCTAATTTACTCCAAGGTTGATATCTTTACATAAAACAGTGAAGCCAATTTTGACAGTTAAACCAATCACATTGTTTGTTTTCACCTATAGATGGGGTAATCATTGGTTTATAAGATTTCTTTAGGTTAAAAAATGTATGATGCCATTAGTCATGAATTTATATTGTATGGTCAGATTTCTTATTTTTATCTCTTGGATGTACATACTGTCAAAATTGTATATTTTCTTCTTTCCTATGACTCTACTAGACTGCAGAAACTAGCAATTATATACCCTATGTCAGTGGTCAGCAAAATATTAATCAAAAGAGCCAAATATAAAGTATACAATTTATTTTAGGAGTCAACATTTTTAAACATAAAGTATATAGGTAGGTACACTGTTATTAACTTAAGTAGAGTACTCCTAAGCTGGCCTTTGCTAAAAAGTCCTCAATCTGATTGAGGTACATTCGTTGGGGTTGACCCCCTCCTACTCTCCCATCCATAATTGTCTTGTAATTTGTTTCGTCCATCTCCTTTCATTTGTTCTCTCTGTATTTCCAAACCATCTCGGCATACTTTTCTCAATCCTCTATACTACATCTTCTTTCACTCTACAATGCTCCCTAAAATTAACTTATTAAATTTTACTTAAGGTTACTTAGTTAAATTATAGGTACATTGAATAAAACTTGTTGTGATACTAAATAGCAATATTATTTATTGATAATATTCAATTATAAGTAATCAATCAAATTAAATCATGACAATGACTCCCAAACACTAATTTGAGCAATGGCCTTGCATCTCTTTGGAAAGTTTTGGCAAAGTCAAATTTGTATTTTGTTTAAATTTACAAGGAACGTAGCTACGGTCGTGAATCAATGTAAACAAAAAAAAATGCCAAGACCATAAACTTGATTGGCACTAATTGATAAGAAAAAAGAAGAAGAAAAAAAGGGAAAAAAATTTTTTGAATACAAGTAGGAGGAGAAATAGGGAATACACACTAGGTTACTTGGGTGAGTTTGAGAAACAGTGACCCACGTATACCTCAATCACACACAATAGCCAAAATAAATAGTAAAACAAACTTACAGTCACTCGATCACTAGGGTGTGTTAAGAAATAACAGTCACTCTTGTGAATCACATTCACACACACACTCAGGGTTTACAAAGATCCCTCCTATGTCAGTGACCCATCAATCGTGCAAATAAATAAAAATTGTAAAACGATCTAGTGAAACAACACTTGTTATTTCTTAACACACCCTAGTGATTGAGTGGTTGTAAGTTTGTTTTATTATTTATTATTTTTATTATTTATTTTGGCTTTTATGTGTGATTGAGGTATACGTGGATCACTGTTTCTCAAACACACCCAAGTAACTAACCTAGTGTGTATTCCCTATTTCTCCCCTTGCTTGTATTCAAATTTTTTTTCTTTTTCTTATCACTTAATGCCAATCAAGTTTACAGGCTTGGCATTTTTATTTTACATTGTATATTGTTGTTTTTAATTTTAGGCATGATTCCAGGTCGGTATCAATATGATGATCTCAATTTACTCTTGATAAGATTCATACTTGAAAATGATTGTTCACATGAATATGTAGGCCAGAATAAGGAAAGAATAGCAAATGCTAGTTTTTTTCAGCTGATTTAATGAGTCAGGAATACTATTCCATGTGTTAAAATTCAATAAATCTGCTTTCTCCATGTCTTTTAAAGTACACCCCTTATAGTGTAAACTAAGTTCACATTTGTTTTTCTCCAATATTTCTATTTTCGTACAAAGATGTTCAGATTTCGAACTCTACAACTCGCTGTGGAAAATATCTTGGAGGGGGGTCGGGGACAAAATGCTTTGGACAGAGGGAGTTGGAATTGCCAACTGCAGGATAGCAGATTTTAAATTCTAGTCTTTCCTGCTGGGGCATCCGTTTAGAAGTAATACATTGTGGAACATGATTCAAAGATATGACTTGATGGTATGCATTGACATTTTATATTTCTGCAAATGTTTTCTCAATAAGTCACTTCAGAGCACTCGACTAAAGATAGATACACATAGACACCAACTACGCCTGCACTTGGTATTTGGCGGTAGAGTCACTCCCAAGGGGCCAGAGAGCTGCAGTTTGACAACCACAGCCGTAGCACGTTTGGTTCCTGTAGTGCAGATATTGCTCTCATTCACATTTTTTACAGCTTTCTTTTCTAAGTATATGGTATCCCTAATATTTTCTTCTGAATTTCACATGCTAATATGTCAAGTTTTCTTCAATCACCTGAATTAGATTATAGTATTCGTCTGTGCTGCTTCTCTAGATGTTTACCCTTCTATTCATTAATATTTGTTACTTTCCAATAGTTAATGTAGTGTTAGATGCCAGGTTGTCTTTTGTGAAAGAGACTAGGGAATTATCATAGTACTGATGTGTGGCCTTTGTATTTTGAAAGCCTACCTTAAAAGATAGATTACCAATAATAATAATAATCTAAGGGTATCAATACAGGGACGATGAGTTCAACATTAAAATTGCCTCATTCCTGCATTTGATTAAATACAAACATTTCTAAGGAAAAAAACATAAATTTAGGCTTTTATAAATTATTCTCATAATATTTGTTCCATTTACTTAGAATACCTAAAAGACCTTGTAAATTTTGAATCCGTGAAAATTTAAACTTTTCAAATGTTTTCACTAAGGACAAAAAGGTTTTACAAAATATAGCATATTAAATCCTTACCTGGTATATGCCATATTTACCTTATAAAAGAATCTTTAGGCCACTGGAACTTAATAGTTTACTAAAATTTTACTAGAACTACCTTTCATCTGGCTCCTACTCTTGTTATATTAGTTGGTGACCTTACTAGGAGCAACTATCATTGCTCTCATTAGTGCAGGTCTTTGGGTAATCAGAATGCACCAGTCTTTCCACTACATCAAGGTTGTAGTCCATTGGGAGGGCATAACTTTGATATCTGCTTAGATTCTACATCCTCAGCAAAGCCAGGTTTAATACAGTGAAAAGGTAGGAAAATTGAAATTTACTTTCAAAGGTGGACTAAATGAATTACTTAGTTATTGAGATAGGTTTTTTATTTGACCACATACAATGGAATCCATTAGCCTCTTTCTGCAAAGTACTGCCAAGATTTATCCCATTCTCCATCATGAAATTTTACATTAGGTAATATTTTGTTCTCTGAGGAAGGGTAGATAATGGTTTCAGAACACATTCACCTATTTATGGAATCCATTAGAATTGTAACAAGGCTATTTATGAAAATTTCTGCTAATCAAAACTCGCTTAAAGTCATGTATAATGAAAATAAAGTTGAGGATTGTCAAGTCAGAAAATGCATTCTCTTTTAAAATAGATAAGCAGAAACTAATTTAGTTGAAGACAGATGAAACTTAACTGTACGAGAATTGCTGTTTATATTTTGAGCCTTGACGACACTATGTGCTTCAGGCGCCATGAAATGTTCCCGTCTAAAGTTTGACCCTTTTAACGAGAACTTTCTTCAGAACATTTTGTCGTTTGATCATAACTTGCGTTATTTACAGTGGCTCAAAAATGTTGTCTCAACGAAAAAATGGAGTTAACTGGTGAACACTTTCGTGCGAAGATTTTTTACGACTTTCGACGTGGATTATCAAGGCGTGCATCAATCAACTTACTTCCACTTCTGTCGATGAAGCCCCATCCTTTGTCACTGTGAAACGCTGGTATAACGAATTCTAACAGGGCCGCCGTTCGCTCAACGACGAAAGGTGTGAAGATCGTCCAAAACCAGTTGTTGTGCCAGAAAACATTGATGCTGTGCAAGAACCAGTAAAGGAAGATCGTCATGTGACTTATCGTGAGATTGAGGTACCAACATGAACAGGAAGAACATGGTTAAAATCACTATGAAATAACTGTCGGTTATTTTTCGCTGAACAATCTTCAGCACAAATAATCATATAACAAGAAAGACTCATTTACCCAGAATTCTATGTTAGTGCTTCTAGTGGTAGTACATAGTAGTTACAGGGTTCGTCTGGAGAATAAGTGTACTGATTTTTTCCCGCCGCTCCAGGCGCGCCCAGCACCGTTCTGACGGGCTGCGATTGGAGGGGGGTATGTTGGCAAGCGACGCTGAAAAAGGCAGTCGGCTCTGAGCTGTGGTGTAGTGAGGAGCTCTGTTAACGCGAACCTCCACGCTCGACCCACGTCACGGAACGCGATGCCGAAGTTTTTGGAGCAGCGTTATTCCATCAAATTTGCGGTAAAGCTTGGGAAATCGTCTACCGAAACTGTCAGTATGATTAACCAGACTTACGGGGAGTCAGCCATGTCCAGAAACATGATCTTTCGGTGGCACAAGATGTTCGTGGAGGGCAGAGATGAGGTCGACGACGAACCACGGCCTGGACGCCCATCAACGACACTCACCGACGAAAATGTGCGAAAAATTCGCGATGTACTGAACTCTGATCGTCGTCTTAGTGTTCGGATGATAGCAGAGCAGTGCAATGTGCCAAAAACAATAGTGCACGAGATTATTAGGGACCAATTACAGATGCGAAAAATTTGTGCAAAGTTGGTGCCGAAAGTGCTCAGTGATGATCAAAGACTCAATCGTTTGGCAATCGCGACACAACTTGCGGATCACTGCAAAAATGATCCACACACCACCGGACTTCTTTCTGTTCCCGAAGATAAAGAGGAGTTTGAAAGGAACGGGATACGGGACTTTGGACGCCGTCAAAGAGGCCGTGACGACGTGTCTTCGAGAGGTTCCCGATGATGCCTTCGCGGGAGCGTTCCAGGAATAGGAACGCCGCTGGAACAAGTGTATCGACTCACAAGGGTCCTATTTTGAGGGTTGTTAGCTTAAGATATGTAAAAGTGTAATAACTGTTTTTTCCTGAGCTCAGTACACTTATTTTCCGGACGAACCCTGTATTAGGGAGATGATTGCCAGCTGAGGTAACCTGTACCATCAAGGTTTGGTGTATAATTTGGTTTAAAGATAAATATTACTGTGAGATGCAATTTAAAGGCAAACAAGAGCCCAGATAAATGGTGTACCCACAAAAGGGTAGATACATTGATGCCCTAAAATCCTAATTTGTGTTATTTCGGCAAGAAAACAAGGACTGTTGAATTTGAAGAAGAGTATATTCTCAATATTGACAGAAAAGAAATGGGCAGACAATTAAGAAATACCTGTGTATTGAACAATTAGCCTGATGATTCAAACTGTGAAGAGTGTGGCAAGAATAATCTGATATATTTATTAATTTATTGTCGACTTAATTGGGCGAGGTTGAGACTAATAGTCACTTCTCCCACCTAACCCTTACATTACGTTGACGATCGATTGATGGAGGAAAATCCACCCAGGCAGGAATCGAACCCGCGACCTCACGGTTGGCAGGCGAGGCGACGTTACCCCGCCGCCACCGGGGCCGGCGAATATGCATAATATAGAAGAGGAATATTTTAGTGGGCTAAATTTAGATTAAGAAGTAGAGGAAGAGCTCAAGGATGAAAGAAAAATGGAAATCATGAGTTACAGGTAGAATGATAGTACTTCTGGGGGAGAAGAAAGTGCACAGTTGTACAAAGTTGGAGGGTTGAGGAAGGGTAAAAATTTCACCAAAGGTTAAGGACATAAAATCAGGAAAAAGACGAGAATAGTCGGAGAATATGCAATGAATAATTTGTGTAAAAAATTCAGCATGGTCTTGTCCAATGATAAAAGTTGAAGTAGTGTACAAAATCGCAACACATCATTGAGTGGTACGTATTATACCCTAGGCAGTAATCTTTAAGAAATGGCGGTTTATTGTATGCAATCTTGTTCGCTTTCATAGCCCTTTAGATGTGTGGGGACATTAGTTAATTGGTGTAATAGAGAAAGAAAAGTGGCATGTTTATGTGATGTACCAAATATTACTGCCTAGACGATTTATGTGTTTCTTTGTTTCACAGCCTATGCGCTAAAACCCTATATCTCTTCATTGAATGTAGAGCAAACGTTAATTCCATTGGGGATATCAACGTGGCATTCTTATTGGAGATAGAGACTGAACAAACAAATGGAAGGTGCATTTGTAGAATCTAATTAATAGCAATGAATTAAATTCCAGAACACTGGAAGAAAATGTAGACGAATTTAAGAGAGGAGGCTACTTTCTCATTACTCTTTCTCTTGGGAATTATCAAGAACTCCTGAAAGAATATTTTGACGCAGTTATTCAGTCAAGTATGTGATATCTATGAAAATATATATTCCGATGGACTCTCAAAGAATTTAATCATCCTTCTACAAAAAAGGCAGATAGACGTGAAAATTTGAAACAATTATGTCGGCCCATGAGTTGTAAGTTATAACCAGAATAATTTACCAGAGAATGTGGTGGAAATCAGAAGAGTGCTCATGTGAGAACTGGGCTTATAAGGGGAGGGAACACAGAAGCAGATTATGCTTTCAGATCAACCGACTTATTCGTGGATCTGGGGAAAGCTTTTGGCAACGTGAACTGGAACATTCTAAAAGAAAATAATGAGCTACGGCAGAAAATTGATACACGTCTTATATAGAGAGTTGAAGGCAGTTATTAAATGTAGTGAAAGCAGACAATCAGTTAAATTCCACTTCTCAAAAGGAATGGCAGGGTTGCTCAGTGTCGTTCCTGATCTTTAAGTTTTATATTGAAAAGGTAATAACGAGATAAATGGACAGAGAAAAGCCAAAAGTTAGCGTGCACATATACGGAGAAAATATAAGCGCGCTGCGATTTGCGGATGACATTGTTATCCTTGCAGAGAAGAGTGAAGACTTGACAGGGGGAATGGTTTTTTTTTAAATTGACTTCGCAATTTACCTTATCACGCTTAACTTAATGGTTCCTCCTATTTTTTTCCAATGCAAAAATGTTATCGATTTATTCTCATTCCCATGAAGGATTTATTGCCCAATTGTTAGTTACTCAGTGAAATAAAAAATCCACTGGATCTGATTGTTGACTTTTGAAAAATCTACTTAACCATGAAGACTCGTGCGGTAATGACATAAAACGTGATATGAGAGAAGTTAAAACATGTAATGAATAACAAGGAAAAGTCTCTTGCTGTGAAAAATGTTCATGGGAGTATAATTTTTTCATTCATCCTTACGGGTCATCAATTGGTTACTCTGCCGCTGTCGAAAGTGTCACTCTCACGGTTTATCAAGTCGAGCATTGGATTGTAGCAGCTCTTCAAACCATCCTGGTCCCTACCATCCTCTTCATTTCCTCTTAGGTCATTGCGCCAACATTTTCCGTAACTTGCCTCTTGTAGCTCATCCTTGACCTTCCTCAAAGGTTTCCCCTCTCCATATTTTCTTCAGTTCTGGCGTTCAATAAGTTATATAATAAGTTATATACTTATATAAATTATATATATAGTGCCTCAGGTTATGAACTTTCTGATAACATTTGCAATTCGCCTGCGTTATTAAATGACTGCGACTCTGCCGCAGCAGAAGTGATTCAAATTTCAGTTCAAAAAGCAAATGATAGCATGTTTTTGCCGAAGTCACCTGAATGGACAGTTAACGTTTCTGACTACTTTTGTTGGACATCATCGTTCCAACAGCGGGAATTTAATCTATTTGTGTTTTGGGTAGATTTAATAGTTCATGTCTAAGAGGAAGGTTTTTGTGTCATGTTACATTACGCTTCCACACCATTTTTGATTGTTTTTATTTTTTTGTTTTGACTTATTTGATTTTTAAACTAACGTGTTTTCATATAATTTTGATTTTCAGAATAGTTATTCCTGAAAACTGCTCTACATACACGGGTCGAAAGATAGGGTGGCAACATTTTTCTAATGGTCTCCCCTTTTCCCCCGAACTTAAAATGCAGGGATATTATTTTCTCCCATCGTATTTTCTTGGTCGATTGAATTGCCTGTGGCTAACAAAATCAGCTGTAGAAATGTCCGAGAGCAAATCGAGGGGCGGTTCATTCTATTCATGGTACCTTGTTGTCGTCTCCTCCTGCCGGAGCCCCATTACTGTGCTTCATCATTTTAATACCTAAATAACTGTATAATTTTCTAAATGTTTATTAAAAGTAATTACTTGTAAATTTTTGTGATGCATTTTATGGCGTAGTTGCTGCATTAAATTCTCAATATCAATAATCGCCGTAAACGTTCATTCGATTGCGATATTTTTGATTATCCGCGAAATTTATCTAAATTATATGACCATGCAGGAAAAAAATCACATTCAATGTTTTATACCTGCCCGAACGTTACTGTTAAAACAAGCTCAAACACATACGTCACACATATGCATTCTTTGGATACACTATACTAAAGTAACAAAACAAATAAGAGGACTGCAATCGAATACGTTTTTATTTGCATCAAACGCGGGATCATAATGTGACGTCGTATGCCAGAATCAGTCCTGCATAGTCATGGTTTATCACCCTGCATGAAGCAAGACTTGGGGTATTTATTGAGCCATTACATAGCAAGTTTAACCTTAGGGTAGAAATTACTTTCACCTGGGAAGAAGACACAACCATAGCATTGATTTCTTTCTTCTCTTGTGAAATGTCTTACCTTTATTTTCAGTCTTTCAGCAGCATTTATCGGAAACTTCTTCAATATCTTTTTTATCCTTGTTCAAAAAATATGAATTAATATATTTATATTTATAAATCCGTCGTTTAATGTTATCATAAGTTTTAAATCCACTATATCCCAGGGGCACAAACTAGGCCCCATGAAACTGATTTTGTGGCAAGTCATTCAATCAGGCCCTAAAAAGAGCACCTGGCGTAAGCCCATGCTTAGGATTACTTGAAAAAGCTAGTAACATATTTTTCGTTAGAATGAAATGAACAGTATGTAAATTGAAAATATTACTCAAAGATACAAAAATTGTAAAAGGTTTGAACATCGCACTGTTTAGTAATAGATCATTAAATCTATGAAAATGAAACCCTTTCGAACCAAAATTTAACGAGAAGTCTCGAAACGGCCCACCCAAAACTCTGAAGCACTCGTATGACTCACCACATAAAAAACTGGGCACTGAAGCTAGGAGAAATATCAGAAAATGAAAAACTGTATCTTTTACAGTCTCGTTATTTTAGTGTCATGCAATTCCTTCACATTTTAATATTCAAGCCAATGGCTGTAAAGTCGGGCGCACACTGCTATCGGACTGCTTCAGTTGTTCGAGTATCGTTGCTGGCTAATCACCCATTTGCTTCTTTAGAAAATGATAGGAAGAGAATGACCGCATGAACACTACTAGAGTCTTTGGAATGTTTTTAGGCGTAACTGTGAGTGACGCTGTCAAAGAACTCTCCCAGAACAATAACAATCTAAAATGAAGCAAATTGTAAATGTTAAAGAGCGAGGAGGGTTCGGCTGATTTATCCGCCCATACAGTTTGGAAGATATTTTTTATACCAACTGTAAATATTTTCAGAACGATTTTAATATGTTATTTTCTTGCAGTTATAAATCGTTCTAATAGATTGATTAATTATATGTTGACGTCCCATTCACAAAGCAATATCATTGACCAGAAAGCTATAGAGGACGTTGAATGACTGATTTGATCGGCTGCTTACCTTCCATGGCTTCACAACTCTTGATGAACCACATTGCATTGTTGACATTAAAATGGCCTGTTAACTCTGGTGTGGTAGGATTTATGGCAGCTATTTCAAAAATTCATATTTGAGCGCACGCATATTAGACGTTGCACAACAAATAAATGGAAATAATGGTTGGGAAGCAGGACGAAAAACCATTGATATTTTCATTTAAAATATTCATGTTATCTTTATTTTTTAATGATTGCTATTTATAATTTGATTTCTGCTTTCATTTTTATAACCACCATTAACTCCCATTTATTACTTCATCGCTGCGTGTCATTTGATAAATATGTATTGTAATAATTTTTCATCTATATATGTGTGTGTGTACATACACACATATACATACATACATATTTGCTTTATTTTAACTTGCAAACAACGTGATAAATAATGAATTGAAACAAAAAAGTAAATCAATTTTATTGTAGCGAAACTTTTATTTTTTATGTGACGAAATTTAAATATAAAAACCATGTAGCAGGTACCGTAGTAGAGGAGCATAGATCAACCATTCGTATTGTAGTTGAGATTCAATAGATGAGCCGTCTCCTTATATCTCCTCTCCGAATCCTCGAGCGTTACTGGGAGGACCGGTTTTCAGTTCGCACAATTTTCCTTTCCCTCCGTCCTTCCAGGGCGGCGTCCCAGTTCTTTAGAGAAGTTCCAATGACTTTTTTATGCTCACCATCCACCGAAAAAGGCCCCTGGTGCCTTCGGCCTCTTGGGTGGGGTGATGGCGATCGAAGACCCCTGGGAGTTGGATGTGCCCCCCTGCGAATCTACACTCACGCCGTTCGTGACGGAAATGCTCGCTGAGCCCCCGCCTGGCAACTGGTAGTTCTGACTGACGCTCTGTCCCGCCGTTCCGGAGAAACCGTCCGGGCGGAAGTTCAGGCTTTGGGTGCCGGTGTTGGCGGACGAAGCGCCGAAGGACCCGAGTGGCCCCTGGTTTTGAAAGGTCTGCGCCCCGGCGATGCCAGCCGAGGACTGCAGGTTGCCCACGGGCCCGGGTTTGTTGATCAAACCGCCCCCTCCGGGACGGTTCATAAACCCTCCTCCGCCTGGCTGGTTAGGGAAGGCACCACCTGGTCCGGGCCTTTGTCCGTGGTGTCCTCCCGGTCTGTTTCCGGGCCTATTCCCACCTTGTCTCTGGTAGGGGACACCTCCGAACTGTCTCTTGACTCTAGCGAAGGTTTCTAGTTCGGGTCCTGTGAAACATTTCAGTAAAGTCGTCATTAAATTGGCACTTTTTATCCTTTTCTTTTACCCCTATACTGTAGGCTACATTCCCTATTTTTTATTATTCATTTCGCAACTTTTCTTATGCTCTGACTTTTAGTCGCTCAATTTTTAAACTTTTAATCTTTGTAATGTTGCGAGAGTGACTTCGTACATTCATTTGTATAAATGTGTGTGTGTGTATATATATATATAAACATTATATTATTAATATTATCTAAGAGGATAAGCAACTATGATGATTATGGTAATATAGGATACTAATTCTCACTCATCAAAACTGGGACGATTTTACTGAAATTTACAGAACCTTGTAAGAAACGCACAGTAAAACCAATGTTACCTGATTCCTAAGTTACCCGGATCGGAAGCTTAATAATGGCCAAAAATCCAGTTTTTCATGACTTTCTACTCATTGACACTTGCGAAATGCAAGTTCTCATTCATTCATGTGCAATAATACAGATGTGTAAGAGAAGAATTGATTGTCCATGAAATTAGATTTCCAAGTTGCCCTTGGTAGAAAAGGGCATTATAAATTATGGTCCTGGACGCTTTAACTTGGGTATGATTTCAGAAGGGACCCGAGGGGCAGTCTTTTCAAAGTTTCATGTTGACCTTGAAGGGCAGTTAAGGGGAGGTCACAATTCGCGAATGCCAATAACATTATCGTACCCCATGAAATCAGATGAATTATTCAAAATTTTGAAAAACGAATGGCAAAACTACAACTAATTAAATGTATTTAAAAATATTTTTGACGAAATTAATTAGCCATGCTATTTCAGATTTCCTATTGTCCAAGACTCGACTCTTCAGTTCTGCTACACAGTTGCAACTTCTTACTTGATCGAATTCTGCTTTTTATCGAATGTCAATTTAAATCAATCCGCTTTGAGTTAGATATCATACTAATTACGAAACTCAAGTACAAAATTCCATGTAATAATGGGAATCTACCAGTCATTATAGGCGTTTTCCTAAGCTAGTACACAGAAAGTTCTTATTTCTTCCATTCATTTTTTTCAGTATCATCTTCGGTACGATTAGTTAAGGCAGTTCTATAACGATGATTGAATAATTACGAAGTTTCATGGCGTAAGTATTAGCGTTAGTACATGTGACCTTTTGGCCTAATTAGGTACAACTAACGGGATATATTTTTAAACCGTGACAGTAGGAATTTAAATGCTAGTATTCATTCACCAGAAATAAATACCACTCGTTTACCCACATACTATTCTGTACCCAGGAACCAACATGTTTGACGAGTCATTGAAGATTCCACTCAGGAAAAAGTCGTTTTCAAAAGCGACTCCCATGCAGAGTAAACTATGTTTTTCCGAATGCTTGATTGTGAGTAAACAAGGACGAGAGATGAAAACGCGAGGAAGTGATAGAAAAGTGTTTGAGTCTTTTCTTTAAAAAAAATTCAGTCCTTGCGATGGGGAATTCCGCTGGTGTTTGGTAATTTCGGGGCTTGCAACGCGTGAAGTCCTCCTTCCTTTCCCCCCTCTGATGAAATCTGACGTAAGCGTGGCTGAATCCGAGACCTTGAGGTTGGACCGCAGAAACCAGTTCTTCCGCTCTTCCTCCATCACCAGTTAATGCCGTCCCACGAAATACTCATTAAGGATATTATCCATCCATCTCGTCCTTTTGCTTCCCTCCTCTCTTTCTTCTCACTTCCCTCTCATTCTCTTCATTCCTTCCCTTTTCCTACCCCTGCGTTCTCCTCCGTCTCCTCTCCCCAGTTTCCTCACCGTTTCCGTTTCCTCTCTCTATCTCTGTCCATCACCCCAAATCCTCTCCCCCTCCCCCTTGGACTTTTACGCCGATAACTCGTATCGCATCGGTGGCCAACCACATTTACACGATGGAAGTCCAAAACCCATTAAATTGCGCGTCCGGGTTTTGCCGCGTGCATTTGGGTTTTCCAAATTTGAGTTCCCGCATGCTTCCCCGCGGATAATGTTGTTTGTTTATTCTGGACTGTTTATTTTTCCACGTCCTCCCTTCCTCCCCCGTTCCGAACCGTACTGTACAAATTTGAAACCACGTCACATGTACGATGTTGATAAGGGCAGACCAATTGACTTGTCAGGCGATTTGTAGGATTGCCATTTTGAACATTTCCTTAATATGTACGAGATCGTTCTGTGGTTGCTGCAAAAGAATGGCCTCGGAGTGATTTTTGAAAACCATAAATAAGAAAATCGATGGGGCTTCCCAACTCTCCGTATTTGAAACGATGACCCAGCTCTGACAACGTCTCGGGAATTGCTTATCGCCAATTTTTTCACGTGTACATTTTGGATTCATACACATTATTGTGATGCCTGGCTTGTAAAAAAGCTGTTTAGTTCACCCAAGTGTTTTTGAATATGTAAAACATCTTAAGCACTCGTGGGTCGCTTTTTTTTAAATCATTTTCGTTTCACGCCTACATGAGTGATTGCATTTATTCCAAATGTCTATGGTTCTAAGCTTTGCAGAATCTGCAAGCTTTTAAAAGTTTCAATTCGTTGTGGTTTTAACTGGTCTCATAGTTCCGCGGAGACTGAAACCGTAAAGTCTAGCCTCATAGCTCCATATTCTACGATATAGGGGCTTAATCGATGAAATGGGCTGACGGAATACCGAATAAAGGATATAATTTGGGATAATCGGTAAACTAAAACGATGTTGAAATTGAACAGAGTAAAATTACCTGGTAGTTACCTGTCCTGTTTCCGATGGAACTTGTTCGCTAAAGTGTTTCTCCGCGGTTCGAATGCTGATTGGGGCGTAATGTTTTATTCGTATGCGCATTATTCAAATTTCCCCATATGTACATGAATGATCCATCTACAACCCCTGGGGCATGAAAGCAGTCCTACGAGTTTTATTGGGTCATTATAATGAGGCAGGATGCTAGTTGTTTTCTTGGGGTTGACAGAAAAAGGTCGAGAAAAAATTCATTTCTTTGAAATCATCGACCATTTCATTCCGCCTACATCTTTCCAAGGTCATAAAATGAACTTAGATGAGATAAATATTTTGAACTGTGGTTGATATGTGATAGCCATTTGGATGTTTGAGTGCCAGCACATTTTGTATTTCATCGAAAGATTGAAACCAAAAATCTGGAGGACGAAACAGCACCTGTAGAGATTATAAAAATTTAAATACAGGGTCATATTCCTG
Organism: Hetaerina titia; assembly: GCA_037158775.1. Classification (NCBI taxonomy): domain Eukaryota; kingdom Metazoa; phylum Arthropoda; class Insecta; order Odonata; family Calopterygidae; genus Hetaerina; species Hetaerina titia. The sequence continues at coordinate 113,380,089 of CM073770.1, forward strand.
ACATACCTGTTGCCTCTTTCACTCTCGCGTTGAGTGATATTTCAGGAATAGCATATCAGTTTGACCATCTGAATCTAAGGGAATATAGTAATTTGTTTTGACGCTTTTGAAGTATGATTATGTAAATATTCGTCAATAAATAAGGAACGGAGAATTCTATAAAAAATGGCCATGCATGCATTTTCCTCGTAATTAATTGAATTAAGTTTTTCGTTGTTAATTCACCGTAATGCTATTTCTGATACATCCACGTTGAAAGACGGTATGGATAGCTGTTGAGTGAACAAAATAATCGTAGGATTGATATTCGTGGTCCACGACAACTGTAGTGTTTTCACGCCATAAATATTCATTTAAGAAAAAAAAGCGAACCGAACGCCTTCACCCCCATTGGGGATTCTGAACATGCAATCTTTGGGCTAGGCCGCGAGGCATTCCCACTCGCATTCACCTGATGTGCAAAAGAGTCAGTTTTAGGTCCCATATTCCAAAGTGCTACTCCTGTCGCAGGAGTGCATGAAATGTACTCCTGAATTACTATTGAATGCATACATGGCATAGGAAAAATAAGTATAGAAACAATATTGCTGTCAAAACAGTTTTACTGATTGATGTTTTCAAAACTTTAAAATATGGTGGTGAAACGAAAACAGTCCCATCTTAACTGAAGTAAAACCTATTTATAGACCTGATTATGACGACTGTTCGACGAAACCGGTCGTTATAAATAATATTCAAAGGAACGTACAATTTTTTATTTTTCACGATTGATCTTGAAGTTCCATTAAGTAGAGCCATAGAATTCTATTTATGTCCCCTAACGAACGTACGCATTGACCAACTATATCTATATGGCGTTAATGTGCCGTTAAATATTACGAATTTGGAGAGAATGGACGTTTTCATGTTTACTCAGCTGTGAAAGAAATAATTACTCATTGGGCAATCATTTTTGATTTTTTTAATATTACAACGAGGAGAGAGAGGAAAGCACGATTGCTCCATTGGATGACCAGAGAGTTAAGTCAGGGACGTTCACCGCAAGGTACTCGTTTTCATGTTTGAATAAGGATATTAGCATGACTTGGAAATGAAGGATGCATAGCAGATAAGAGCCGCATGCCTCCTCAGACACTTTTTTTTCCGTGAGTTCAGTTTTTTTAATTTTAGGCGTGTTCCTACCCATTTGATGGGGAAACACGAGTCCCGATAGTAGTCGACAAAATGCTGTCGTTTTTCATTTCGCTTTTGAGAATCTGAGTGTCTGATGTATCATCCTGCGGGGATACACAGCGCCTCGAGCATTTGTATTTTTTAATTCCAATCTCTCTCAAAATCGCTCCCCCCACTCCCCCGCCCCCTCGCCCCTGGGCGTCTGTTGCGCTTCGCTGACAGTCCTCACCTTGAACGGGCGCCGACAGCGCCATTTCGGTCAGAGCGGCCAGCATCACCAGCAAGGTCACCGCCGATGCCCTCCTCACCGTGAGGCGTCTTCGTGAAGCAGAAGCGATATCCCCGGTCATGGTGAATTCTTGGCGACCGATGACGTCTGGCGTTCTTCCGTCGGCAAAATGTTCGGTGGAGTGCTCTCAGCGGAGGATGTCGCTTGACTGGTGTTCGCGACCATTAGTGGGTCCGCTTTTATAAGGTGAGGGGTGAGAAGCAGAGGACGAGGGCTGAGAGAGCGCGGAGAGGGGGCGGTTTGATCGGATCGGGGAAAAGGGTTTGTTGAAAATAGCAGGGCGAATCGTTGAGTAAAAGGTCAGTTCGTAAAACTAGTCGCCGAAGGCAACCTAGTTTTGTGTCGACTGTGGAAATTTCGTTTTTCGGAGCCCGAACGAATGGTCAGTTCCGAGAGAAATGGCAATGGAAATGATGCTAAAAAGTCTTCTTGCGTCAATAAAATCCGGATTTTAAATTTATCTGAGTTTTATTGAGCCATATGCTTAGAGAATGCGCCCCGTTATTTAGAGGGCAATAAAGTCCTCTTCGACAGATAGGCAATTTATTCCAACAAAAATATAAGCCATAATACATATTGGTTGTCAGTTAATTTCATCAGTGTGTTGGTGTTTTTTTGATCATTCGCTAACAAATTGATTCCAATATCAGTCCAAGATAGGTTTATCTTGAAACGCTCTTGATGCCGAAAAATGTTTTTAAAAATTTCAATAGAATACGGAATGTGTAAATAAAAAGTAAATATGATTATTTTTTTTCTAAGGACATTTTGAATTTATAATTTGTTATCTAAGAGGGCATTATGAATAATTTTAGTCTGGCAAACTTGGCACTTTAACAAATTACAGTTAATACTGCGCCTATAATATATTACTAATGTGATGAGCAACATCTTTCGTCATTGAGAAATGCCGATTACAATTAAGAAAACCTGTTGTAGATATTTGTTTTAACTTTAGGATATTTGCGATCTGAAATCTGGGAGCTTGGTATTGGAGGAATCCTTCAAGAATCCTTTACGAGTATAACGATATTGATGCACTGAATAACGATATTGAGGCAATTTTGATTGTTTTTGTTGGATATTGAGTTCTGATTGCTCTTTTAGAAATAAGATGTATACTAATTACTTTAATTAAGGAAAACACTGGGAAATATGAGTACAAACACCATAATTACAATAAATGACATTTGATGTCTTAATTCTCTGAACTCTATTAATCTGAAACCTGAATCTGGTTTATCAGAATCTCGAAATTTATTCTGTGCGTGCGAAATTCGAACTGAATATCCGTTATGGTTAAGAATAGGTTTAACCTATGATATATGATCTCCTACTTTAAGGAATTGGGATTGATTTATATAATAATATGTTTGGTATAATATAAAAACATTGGGTTAATGCCAATTTGCGTGCATTTTGATACAATTTTGCGCTGTCGTTTTATTTCATAATTTTCGCCAATTTTGGAACTAAGAGGCATCTTAGAAGTCCGTGTGAAGAAGTAAATAATCTCAGGAAGGTGCCGTAGTGCACGAAAGGACAAAATCGCTCTCCAGTCGCTAAGTGAAACGAGGGTTAAACTCCAGTGGTGAGCCACTGCGCAGCCGGTTATAAGACATTGGAATCTTCAAGATCCTTGAAATAGATTTTGACAAATGATAAATCTCCTATAAACACGCCCACTCTGCCACTTGGCTTTATTTACTGAGATGGGTAACTTCGAACGCAGCTAAATATATTGATATGATTTTTGTCCCAATTTTCTCAAAATATTTAATCAGAGCGCCTTGACATTCATCGTTTTGCGACTACTACTCCCGACTTAACGGATATGAATCCTTGGGCCCCTTTGTAAAAAAAATATAATCATATATTGGTGTATTGTCATTCAGCTTTGAGTTCAAGTATTAAAATTAGTAATTTTCAATCCATTTTCCATATGAAAGATGGGAATTCTAATGCGCCAGAAAAATGTAGCGAAAAATTCAACTCTTCTTTAGAGATAAATTACCAAAATCAAGTTCCAAAAATTTTTGGACAAAATAACTATCAAAAGAAACTTGTTAAATTTATAGGGTGTGAATTTTGGCAAGGTATAATCAGTTTAAGAGCTTTCATTTTTAAAACCTAAAAATATTACTATGCGATGTTTGTTTTCGTTTGGCAATGGCCAGTAAATACTTTGCTAAAACGCGTAAATCGTGACGGAGGACTCCAAAACATGTGTATCAGCGTTGACCTTGAGTTTAATATTTTACAGGATGGTAAAGGTCTAATGAATGGTGGTCCACACTGAAGTCACTCACGTGATACTTTCATGACCCCCATTACAATATCCAGTTTACTTTTGTGTGTTTGTGTAAATACTTCGTTTAAATTCATTCTTGTGCGTCAAACCATATATTAAAATAAATTAAATAGAAATATTAACTATTTCAGAGATACTGACCTATGGCCATTCTCCTTGCCGAAAAAGTAACTGAAGTCGTAGTCTCCAGTCAGCAAATCAAGAGTTCTATTCTTAAGCAAAACCAAAGCTAGGTTCGGCTATGAGCTGTACGATCCTTCTTTCGGATAGCGTCTGTTATCACGGCTGTGTCAAACTTGTTTTCTTCTTGAGAAACTTGAAAAATATATAGGTCGTTCAAGTAGGGGAAATGTTGAGGAAAGGGCAGGAACAGCCTGGAGGATTAGCGAAGGAGGAGAGGTAGGTCAACGGATCTGAAATTGAAGCAATGATAAAAAGATTATAAAGTGCTCAAGAGAGAATCAGGTCGATATCAGAAGTGTTACGGTCGACGAAGGTGTGGCTAATGAGGTCAAAGGAACACTTACAAGCTACTGGTTTTCGATGGGGCGGATATTGTTAAAACGATTGGGTGTCTTGAGCGGGATGCGGATTTGTTTGGCAAGCCAGAAGGCTTACAGATTTATTATCTACGGAGGGATACGCAAATGGTCGAAATGGAGAAAATATTTTCAATTTCTTCATGCTCCAACACACATAGTAATTTTATTAATTCCAGCTTTACATAATGTCCGAAATTTTGTTATTATCAAGAAGGAGATCATCCATAAAAGTGACCGTTGACAACATTCTACATGCTGAAGATAACCAAAAACTTAAGATGGATGCCACAACGCGGGACGGATCCAAGAAAATAATGAACACCACAAGCATCACGTTCTTTCACCCGAAATACTTTTCATTTTGCCTCAGATGATGATCCTGCTATCTGAATGGTTGATACTTGAGATGGGGTTGCCCAGGTGCACCCTGGCATCATGCCAGAACCGCCGCTGATTCATACTTTATCCAGTTCCCATATTAATTCGATTTTCGACTCTCAAGAACTTGAGTCGATATTATAGATTCGAGATGATTTGCATAAGCTTCATATTTATTAATTGCTTGGATTCCAAAACTTGAGCGGTTCTCTAGGAGTTATCTATCATAGAACCCTTCCTGTAACTGCTGTCATCTATCTTAGACCACAAACAAGAACACCGATTACTCCCCAAGGTGAAGGTAAGGTTTTAGAATAGAAATTGCCTCACTTGCCGAAGTAGCTTAAGTGCCATGCAAACGCAAATCCCTGTTTTCCATCGACTCAGTTTGCCTTTCGAATTGTCAGTGGAACGGGAGTTGATGTCCATAGTTCAACGATAAGTACATTCAACAGAGGCATTTTTGGGCATGTTAAAGACGAGAAAAATAGTTTCGGTCGTAAATGAGTTGGTGCCAGATTCGTGGAGGGAAACATATTTCTTCCTTTGTCGAATGTAATACCTGGCCTGTAAGGTAGTATTACCTAATGCTGTATTTCCAGAAAAACATTTTAGATGAGACCACATATATGAACTTGACCGGGAAGTTGGTGGTGGGACAGGTGGAGAGATGCGACCATTTGACTGGATACATGCAGTCTATAAAAATAGTATGCAGTCCTAGTGTTTGGGGCTGTCTTAAATGGACTTAAATGACGTCAAGCTTCGGGAGGTGTATCATTAGTTCCTTATGGGGTGGCGGTTCTGGAGGATTCTTACGTAAGTCCTGCGTGTTCACCAAAGAACATTGTTCAAATGCTAACAATTGAAGTTGTCTTTTCAGAATTATCTATGTATTTCTGTCTGTTAACTTCAAAATATTTTATTTCCCTGTATGCATTCTTACACCACTAAAATAATACAAGGTGTCATTTATGACAGTATGCTTTATATATATTTACATGTACAATACGTAAATGAAATGATTAGTAGATAATCTAGCGTAAAACGCTTTCATCAAACTAAATGTACTTTTTTCGTATTTTTATAAAACGTCTATTTGTTATATTACTGATAGCACCAATGAGTATATACAGGATTACATATAAGATGAGGCGACGGAGGAGATTCCTACTTCGTAATTCGTATTCTTACTGATTTTTAGACAACCAGTAGAGAGGACGGGTAAAAACAGTCGAAAATGGCCGTACATAATTTAAGAATGACCCATTTGGAGTCATGCCATGATACTTTAAAGAATCTAGTTTCCCTCGGATTGAATTACATGACTTTGACAGTGACTTCCGTCAATTTGAGACCTTGTACGCACTCTGCCATAAGGCATCGACCAGCAAGATTTCGGGTTATAGAAATAGCATAGGGATGTTGGACGGAATGAAGAAAGGAAGTTTGCGGAATTGAGAAAGGTTTATTGTAATGTCGGATGTCTGGTTGTGTTTTATTTAGAGGGGCAAGTATGGCTGCACCGTTTGGTGGGCTGTTTTCATCCAAAACGCACCTTAACCCAATAATGCCAAAAATAATAATTCATTTAGTTCTCTCGAGTAATTGCACCGCACATTGCAAAGAAAACTTTTGTCCGTTCCTTCAATTTCTCCTTCGGAAAATCCAGGAGGTGGATTTTGTTAACATATGATCTCCTTCTGGTTTTCCTTGGGGTATTAAATCCCGAGGTAGTATACATTTTTGTCACGTTTTGCATCCTTCCTTATTTTGTACATTTCATTATTTTAACCCTTATCCGACCCCCAATGCACAAATGTGAGAACAACTTCGCGGCCGTGCGAATAAAGTTCAATGTCGATCTGTCCACGTTTGATCTCAAAGGCCTGCCACTCGGCATGGCTGATTTTTCAAGTCCCTATCTCCATAAACTGGACGTGTGGTCGGCGGCGTGAAGATGTCATTGAACTTTGTGAATACGTCAACTTTTCTTCCCTGATTTCCTCCATGTGGTACGAGTATTAGAGTGCGATGTTTTAAATTATTATCTTGGTGGCGTCATGGAATGCATTTCACTTTAGAACTCGTAATATCCTTCAACCTTCCGTTTGCTATTGTTTCATAATGCGACGAAACTCTAGTATTACATCCGTTTCTCGTTTAAAGTTGATTGGTCTGTCTCTTACCTGGATTTATGCGTTGATTAAGTGACCATCTTTCTCCTTTTTGTCCATTTTATTTTATTCATTCTTCTCCACACCCACATATCGACCGTCTGCAATCTACACTGATCCTGTTGCCTCAACGACCAAATTTTTACGCCATACAATACTAAGCTACATATTAAAGTTTTCACTTGCCTTTTTATAATGTATATCTTTATTTAAAGTGCCTTTCGTCAACTCCCACCGCTTTGTAAACGCTTCTTTACCGAAATCAATTCTTATTTTAATGTACTTACTACTCTGCCCACCCTCCAAAGCTCTTCCTAATTATGTGAACTGTTCTGCAAATTCTATTTTATGCCCTACAGCTTAATTGTTTATCTTATCCTTCTTACTTCTTGAGAATCTCATTAGCATCGTTCTCTTAAAGTTGATTCTCGTCACATACCCCTCACACTGATTCTGCAATGCACTAATTAATGGTTGTAACCGTGATCTACATCACTACCTGAAACTGTGCTGTCTGAGACATACATTCTTGCAAAGGTTCCAGATGCCTTTTATCTTTTCAGTGTAATCCTATCTATTTTACTCAGCTTACTCTGTCGAACGTCTTCTAAAAATCCTCGAAAATTAGACATACATTCTAGTTGTGCTTATGTTCCTTTGTGCTGGTGACCTCTTTATTCCTATGGCATCACGTGTACCCATTCGCTATCTAAATTTAAACATCTCCTAATTACTAATTTGCTCTTTTCTTCATCCTTGTTGATGATCCGAAATAATACTTTTTCCGCGTGTGATATCAAACCTATAGTCCTATAGTTTTCACACATATCTATTTAGATTCGGATTCTATATGATTGGTATCAATCTTACAAAACCTGCCTGCCAATTTCCTCCCTCATAAATATTACGAATGAGCCCTACTTGTTCGTAATATTTATGAGGGACGTAATATTTATCACGATTCCTTCTCATTGTTCCTAAATTTTCTAGCAGTTCTGCAGAAATGTTATCTATCTCAAAGTCTTCTGTGATTTCATTTCCTGTAATACCTTTTATATTCGCAGTCGAGTACATTATTGGTCATAAGCTATAATTTTCAACATCATACTCTCTTTCTAAATCTAAACTCCTGGCCTTTTTTATCTTTGCTATATAGTTCCTCGGTATATTCTTTCCGTCCTTTCAGGACCCCATCTTCTTCGATTAAGACTTTACCCGTTGTCTCTCTAATAGTGTAAAAGGCCTTTTACACTATTACAGAGACAACCTTTTTACCCTCTCCTTATTTATCCTTTAACCCATCCTTTGGCTTGTGGCGTTTTCCAACTAATTTCAATTGTACCCTGTTTTGAAAGATTAACTGTTTACGGCTATTGGAGTTTTTTTCAATACTGTAGCCGTTACTTTAGCCGTTTTCTGTATTACTTGTTTGAAATATTCTCATCTTTCTTCTCCTGTATACTTAACTTTATCCACCCTCAGAATGTTATCAACAGTCTAATGATATTACTTCCTGGTTGCCGCAGTTTTTTATTTTACATCCCATTTATTTCTACTCCTTCTCTTAAATTATGGCATTCTACTTAATGATCAATAAATTGTGATTTGAATCCGCATCTACTCCCGGGAATCTGTGATAGTGATTAACGCCATTCCTAAATATATAGTATACTTAACCTAAATAATATAGCTTAACAAGTCTCTCCCGGCATTTTCCATGGGTACCTACGTTTTTTTACGTACTGTGGCGTTTAAATCAGGTTTTTAGTTATTAATAAACTATTTCTTATGCAAACACTATAATTTTCCCCACGATCATTCCTTTCTCTTAAACCGTACTCTTCTACCTAACTCCCGTCCGTTCCTGCGTCTACCATCAGCAGCCCTATCACTCTCGTTTTATTTCAACTACAGTCGCAATCATTTCGTCTTACTGATCGTACACTATCTACTTCTTCTTCCCTATGGCTCTCCAGGAGTATATGGCGACGGGCACAGCTGTAGGTATGTACTGCTGGAGATCTGCCAGATTGACCTGGCCTGCTCTTTTTTCTACTAATAATATTCGGTCATTCTTACCTGTTCCACGTTCATTATCCTTCTTTCCAGTCTCGTATTAATTGCTATGGTTACTCCATGTTGACTCCGAACTATAGTATATATCTTTAATCTATCGCTCCAATAATCTCGTACGGACGTATATATTCTTGATAAACTCCTTCATTTGTATAAAAACACGTAGTTACTTGTTTTATTAACTTGGAACGACACATGAACAATTTTTAAAATTGAGGGAGACTCCATTCAAAAATATTTGGGAGCTGTTTAAATTATTCGGGGTTTATAAAGCAAAAGGGAACGTACTACGGCCGAATGAATGCAATGAATACAAGTTACCCAAAGCCGTACTCTTGGTACACCCCAAGAGTACGGCTTTGGGTAACTTGTATTCATTGTATTCGGGGTTTTCCAAGTATTTCCTACTTTTTATGGTCATGGCGTTTCACCATTATTGCCTTGACATTCTTTAATATATTAGGTTACTATATTAATATATTACCTGAGGACCCTCGTAAGTAAATTTGTGAAAGACACTTAAATTTGCGTTTTATCCTCGTGGGGAAATATGTTTTCGGATGAATTGGGATTTGAACTAGACCCCGTTTGGCTTGGGATTTAAATAATTTGATGGATTTCAGACACATGCATTTTGAATTTTTGTTTCGTTCTTCAACATCCATGAGGGATAAGTAGGAGCATAGAGTGATTAGCAGGCGAAATGAAATTATATAAAAACGAGAGAAAAAAATTAAAAATGAATATTCGCGGAAGCTTATTTGAGAAACTTTGAGAATATAAATATGTAACAAAGTTACTATTTTTTTCACGACAGCATCGTATTCTTGCGTTGTCTTTGATGGCTTCATTCAGGACAGCCAGTGGTAATGTATGTTCCCTTGTACCGATATGATCCCGAGTGCCATTTATGGGTTCCAAGAAACATATTTCGTAAGGCAAGATGAGTTGTCTCGGAAGTTGTTTTGCTCCAGTTCGTTACCCCTCAGTGACCTTTTCAAAAGCTTTGTATTGTTGCTTTTAATGTTACAAGCCCACTCGATCTCTGGCAAGAGTATGTTTTACTAAATTGTCGAACTCTGACCCATTCTTGATTCGTGGTATTAGAGAAAGGCTTCCCAGTCGTGACATCATTATTGATATTAACGACGTAATAGTAATATTTTTAGAATGTAGAGAAAATATTATATACGTATGCTTATTTTTTACGCATGTGCGTATACCTCTTTATACAAGTAATCTCAGGGAAAGAGTTATGATTTCAAACCCGGAGTAAGTATTGGCATGCTGCAATAATTTTTTTATTTTCTTTAAAAATTGTCAACAATCTGTTTTACAAGTGTCCCTGTTTAATGTTTGTAAGCAAGATGAATACATTTATCATCAGGCATCTTCGGTCTCGTGTCAATTGTTTTTGTAGCTCGCTCTTACACTTCATGCTGCTTCCTCATAGCAGTGACTGATTCACCATAGCACAGTTACACTTAGCCCACGTTTCGTAACATGTCACGTGATGCTCAGTTCCATGACGACGGAGAGCTGGAAGAGTTGCATTTTCACGGAAAATCCAATAATTGGTAGCCTTTCAGATGTGGCGTGGTGTTTCTTCCCCTTCAAATCGGCGTGTTATGTCCTCAAATGGGGACATACCCCAATGGAGGAATTGGCTGATGTCGTCCTCTATCCATCAGAGAGTTTAGAAATATCTGTAAGTAAAAGATATATTTCTCAGAGACATTCCGATTTTTCTTACCTTGGAGCTCGAGGATCGTCACATGGGTGTGACACATTCGTATTAAGAGGAAATGTAAGTGGTGTTGCAAAAGAAGTTTGGTTATATTTAAGATGTGTTTTACTCGTTCCGTGGAGTTCCAATTTACATGTTATATCTATCGATTAGGGATTGAACAGGTGTTGGGATTTGTTATTGAAAGTTACGTGTAAAATAAGCATGCTTTTACTAGCGCCATCAACTAAACTTTGGACTTGTTTCCATTGTGAATGATATAGTAGAGTTAATTTTAGGGTTAAATTTACTCCACGTTACAATTGATTTCTTTGTAAAGTTATTGCTTCTGAAATCTGTGGTTTATCGGAATCTTAGTAAGGGAAAAATTATTAATGATTTTACCATCAAGCTAATTATGTGGGCTGCGTATCGCTATTTGTTTCTCAAATGTAGCCGTATCCTCGAGCCTATCTCCTCATTTTGAGACTAGGAAACGAACATAATAATTTGTTTTCATTTCAGACTCAGAATTGAAAAGGACCAAAGTTCTCTTTGACACATCTGTTATTTCTGTTGTATTCCATTGTTTAAAAGAAGTAACATTTATTATTAGGAATCTCGGTGAACTTTTCCCCATTGGTCTATGATCCGAATCCAAATTGATCGAAAATGTCAAATGTACTACAAACTTAATTCTGAACAGAGCCTTAACGTCCTGCGTAAAAACTTGCCGATTTCTTTAATTATCGAAATGTCCAGCAGAAATGTTAGTTTCTTTGACATGTGAAGATCCAAACCACATTAATCATCCCGAAGTTAGGTTTGATGGACGTGAGTAGGTCTCACCTTGCATTTAGCCCTATAGTACGTGAAATTCCCGCAGCAAGGAATTTTCTTTCTTTACGTCGCATGCTATTTCTCAGTAAAATCAAATACCCGAAAAATTACAAAGCTTGACGGAATTGAGGGTGTTCAAGTAACACAGGGTTCAAACCTGGGCTTCCGGTCATTAATCGAGCGCTGTACCCACTAGGCCCCGACGCTCCTTTAATCGTTGATGAAAGATTACGCTGCATTACTCTTATGCCGTTTTGTTCGTAGGAATCACAGGAGTTTTTATATGCAGTTTTTTTTACATATGAATAGAATTCAGAAGTATTGTTTCATACCGCAAAGATCACTACTCATCAGCTGATACCGGCACCTCCTTACGCGTGTGAAAATGTTTGATATTTCAGAAAAAAATTAGGATTCCTCCCTCCTTTCTCCACTTTCTGTGTATTTGCATCGCCTGCAGAATAATACACTTTGAAAAATAGTGCTCACCCTCCCCTGCGGTGGTGATGACCGTGGTGGTGGCCGTGGTGATGCCCCGGTCGTCCGTATCCTCCTCCGTATCCTCCTCCTCCGTATCCTCCACCTCCGTATCCACCGTACCCCGGTCGGCCGCCGTATCCCCCCCCGTATCCGGGTCTCCCGCCGAACCCTCCGCCACCGAACCCTCCGCCGAGAGCCGAAGAGCTGGCTTGGCTGCTTGAGAAAGAGCCCTGGAATGGTCCGAATCCAAAAGACGCGCTCTGCGAAGCGGCCTGGGATCCAGATCCGAACTGAGGGTCACGTTTCGGCCTCACCACGGCCGATGGCTGCTCCACCTCTGTGAGAACGGCGGCATGGACTGCGGATTGAAATGAGATACTCGTTAGCATGGTCACAGCGAATTGTCTGTCTCTCAGTTCCCCCTGCCTTGCCTCGTCTCCTATTGATTTTTACATCTGTATTTAGATTTATACTCCTTTGGAAAAAAATCAGTACTGTCTTATGCACGTGATTCGTGTATAAAAGTGATTTAGTTTCCCTCTTCTCTCTGTCTATTATTAGGAAGAAGATGATAACTCTAATTTAAAAATATAAGAATGAACTATAATTATATATATATATATATATATATACAAATAAGAATAAATTATAATTATAACCCATATGCATGTAGATTAATTTTAACATAATCCATATAATTTAATTTGTCACGTTTTCGAAAATTTACATGATCATAAATGTATTCATCGACAATTAATTTTTGAGGCATTTAAATGCTTTCAGGATTTGTCAGGCTCCTGTAAGACTTTTAGAACATTTACGTGTGTGGAAATAATTTCGCCTTTGATCTTGTGGAAATTTATGCGCTATATATATATATATATATATATATATATATATATATATATATATATATATAAAATGTATGTCACTGGACTAATTTTTACCCGAACATGACACTACCGCGGTCGGACAATGCTATTCTGATCCTTAGTCATTCGTGGAAAAAATGACTTCTTAAATATATCTGTTCTACACTTAATCTCTCTAATTTTACTGACATGTTCTCTTCTACCTTTGTGGGATGGGGGAAATAATACATTTTCAGACACTGCTAAAGAGACCTTCCAATCTATGCAAGAGCTTCAATTTGTAATTTGACCTTTGCTCCATGAGTGATGCCCAGACCAGCTGCTCTAATATTTTGGATACGCTACTAAGTTTATATCTACGTTTTACAAATCTAGCTCCTCTACGCTGCACACGATCCAATTCGACAATCAATCCGACTTCGTGAGAATCCCATATTCTTGCAGCATATTCTAAATGAGGTCTAACCAACGACAGATAACATTTCTCTTTGACCTTTTCATCACGTTTACCCAGTACTCTTCCAATAAATCTCAATTTTTTGTTAGCTTGTCCACATATTCCCCGTGTGGAGAGATCGTGAGTGAGGGTAACGCCCAGGTATTGAATCGAGTCTACACATTCCAGTTCGGTGTTCCCAATGCAGTAGGCGTTCGGGAGGGAATAGCTCTTTTTCCGAAAATCTATCACTACGCACTTTTTTAAGTTTAATTCTAATTACCAAGTGTCGCACCAGCGTGTATATGTTGTATATAAGGTCATCTGATAAAGCTGCTCTGGCCTCAGGATATCACGGTAAACCACTACATCATCGGCAAATAAACGTATCTTACTAGTGGCTACGGATTCAATGTCGTTAACGTAAAGTGGGAATAAAAGAGGCTCGATAAAACTTCCCTGAGGAACACCTGAAGTCACTTCAACTCCATTAGTTTTTTATATATGTAAAATCATTCTCTGCAGATGTAAATAACCTTTTTACCTCGAACGCTTGTATCTATTGGAGAGAAATACATTTGCAGAATAAACGAGACAGCCTAGAAACCAAGCTATTTTAACCCCAGGTAGTGATAATTGCCTTGAACACAATCCGTCATTTATGATTTTCATCATTTCTTAAAGTGACACCGTCTATGTCTCTTCGACAACTTTCCACGGCGACTTTCTTGACCAACTTTCATCGAATTTTAGGAAATGGAACGGGTTCCAGGACGGAAGGGGGGATATTTGAACTCCTAAAATGTGATGAAACACATGCTATTTGCCATTCATCGTCGGCTTTGTACTAATGCCTTTATTTGCGCAGGTAAAACAACTCTTCTTCTGAAAAGACAGAGCTTTGACTCTTAATCCTTGAGTCGCCTTTTTGCGTAGTTTTCAAATCGGCGTACAGCTGAACGATTAGTTCTCTTCCAAGACACTAGTCTTTCCAGGGGGGAACATGCGAGGGAAATACGAAAGAAATACATATTCTTGGGAAAAGATTATATTCCAACCTTTTCATATGTAATAATCTCTGGTTACAATATTCTCTGAAGACTATTTACATTTAGTTTAAACTGAATGAATTCATTGCGTAATTTTTGTGAGCTTGTTAGGTTTTTAAGCAAGGACTCAGAATGTGTACCGGGAAAAACTCTAGGGAACTGTACAGAATGTTTATTGTTTAATGATGTTGTTGACATGACATACATTTAGAATAAAATTGCCCAAGTTAATCTTTCACTAGCTTTGTTTTAGGATTGTGTTACAATCAGACATATTCCTCAAATTACCTCATTTCCCGAAAGGAAAAATGTAATCGTTGGCTCAGTGAACAAAACGAAATTAACATATATATATATCTGATGACGACGGCCGTGCCGTCGAAACGTAAATATCCAATGTAAGTGTCCTTCTTTTATGTTTCTATGTGTGTGGTGTTTTTTGTGTTAGTGTTTGTGTGTTTATATATATATATATATATATATATATATATATATATATATATATATAGATGATTTCTTCGAAGTGACACGGAAGTGTTGAATAAAAAACTTAGACAGTAACACACAGCACGAGAACACACAAAAAGAACACTCACAATAATATCTTGATAATTTCGACGGACTCGAACTCCGTCTTCTTCGGAAGATAAGATATGACGTCATAAGATAGTTTTCCCATTGGATATACATATAAACCATAAACACAGTAATCAACCCGAAGGTCGGTTTAGTAGGTGATGGTAGAGCTCACCCGTGTACCAAGCCCGACGGCGTGTGAATATTCACACATCAGGGTAGGGGGGCCAGTTCCTTTCCCTGTGCCGGCTTATGGTTTCCCAGGAAGACCTGGTACCCGAAAAATCAACTAGCTTGGGTGGAGCTGCAGGTGCCCAGTGCCTTGCCCGGGAATCGAACCCGGGACCCTCCGGTCAGTAGTCCAACGCTCTACCCGCTAGACCACCGCGACCCGCATATATATATATATATATATATATATATATATATATATATATATATATATATATATATATATATATATATTTGTTTGATGGTTGTGTCCATCCAAAAACCTACCTTAACCGATAGATTACCTAATAATAATAATAATAATATATATATATATAATATTTCTATACTTTTTATTTACATGTATATATATATCCATGTTTGTATAGAAAACATGCATATGAAATATAAAGGACGAACATGGGAGAGGTGAGGAAGGCGGAATCGAGTTTCCTTGACTGGGACTTGATCGGGAAATCTTTTTGCATTTGTGGTCTGCTCGATTCCGCCTTTCCCACTTCTTCTATGTTTGTCCTTTATATATGTTCTTATCCCTTTTCCTTATATCAATTTCTACGTGAATAAATAGATATAAGGAATATGTATATATATCCCATTGGATCTGGAACTATCTCTCTTCAATATTATCAAAGAGAGATAGTTCCTAAGCAAAGGACAAAATTTTCAAGTCTTCAATCTTCGATGATGAATAGATTTAGCAGTTTTTTAGAAATAGTATTAGAAAGTAATGTTTACGGTGATGTGAATGTGATGCAATAACCTTTTTTACATAGCCCACTCGCCATATAATCGGTTAGTTCAGTTCTGCCTACTCGCGTGGATAGGAAAGTGAGAAAGAAATAAGCTCTTGGGGTCCCCCAACTGAGGCCCTCCGCTCTCTGCTAATGAAAAACTATCACATTTCTAAAATAAATTGTCAGAAAACCCCATTATTAAAAAATACCCAGTGACTAGGCTTAAAAGTACGCCGCTGAAATATTCGTAAGTTTTCTGGCACTTGATATCGGGAGAACGAAAAAGTCGATGTCGACGGACCCTTTTATATTCAATTCTATTAGTCCTAAAAAAATAAAATTTCCTTGGTTATGGCTGGTGCTCACCTGGCTGCTGCACTCTGACCAGGGTGTCCAGCGGCAAAGCCAGAGGCACTGAGTCGGCGGATGCTGCGCCGAGGACCGCCAAGAAAAGCAGCGGAACAAAGTATCCCATCGCTGTCGTCGATGGAGATGAAGAGTGAGGAGCTGCGAGTGCTTCGAGGAGTAGGGTTCGGCTCGAGAGTGTCGTTTCAATGGGACAGAGCGGAGGATTTATACCCACGAGAGGGAGCGGGAGAAGGAGCGAGGCGGAGGAGGAGGTGGGGGAAGTGAAGAGACTTGGAAGGAGAGGAAGAAGGGGTGGAACAGAGTTGCCAAACTAATATGAGGAATGTTGCTAGACGGATGATTTTTTGTTTTTGAAGCAGATCTCGAGTTTACAGCGGTCGATTGACGTGGAGTGTTTGATTTGGAATGGAAGATTGGAAATGTCCTTTTTAAGGGGTGTTTCTAATCGGAGTACTCCAAGAAATCAAGCGATCAGATTTCAATAGTCAAATGAAGTATAGGCGCGCAGTCTCACAACCGGAACCCTTGAGATCGGTTATTTTTTGGAAGTAATGATTTTTAGGAACCTCTTGCAATCTGGAGACAGCGTCAGTATTGTGAGATTTTGATAACGTAGAAACAATTGACTCAAAATTTTTAAATAAACTCCTATTCATACAAAAACTACCTACTCCACAATGGCTTTTCATATATCTATTCTTTATGATTCGCTCGGAAGTATTTGCTGAGCTAAGTTTTGTACACCCCTTTCATGTTTTAAAGAAACTCCATAAGTAACCCCAGAAAATATGAAGATTTTTCAATCTCATTCGATGTGAAGAATTCGTAACATTAACTTTTCTGAAGATGAGTTTTTTGGGAAAACCCCTCGCGGATTACAGCATTGAAAATCATCTTTCGTGCTTTTGTTCCAGGTTTCTCAAGGTGGATATAAAAACTAAGGACGTCACATGTGAAGGTCGTGAAATTTTCTTGGAAGTAAGCCGTCCAGTAACCCAAACACGCTGCTTAATTATTTTACGGATGCCGAATTCTTCGTGGTCACCAATTGGCCCCACTGATGAGGAGGAGAGGAGGGAAGACGAATCAGTCTGAGAGAGAGAGAGAGTGTGGGGGGAGGACGTGAAAACGATGGCCGCTGGTGTGATTCAATATATTTCCTTCATCTCTCCCTTCCGTTACCTGCTCTCCTCCCTCTCCCCCGCCCAGAATCCTCTCGCGCATTCACTCTTCTCGAGGGAAGTGGTCGGCCTCAAACTTGCCTCATCCGACTCCTAGCATCTAACCTCTCCTCCTCCTAACCGGTCGTCTCCCCTCACACTCTCCAAGCGCTTTGTTTCATCCTCCCATACCCCTGACAAACCGCGACCGACGACTCCTCGTCCTTTTACACCTTCAACTCATCGCGTTATCTTTCACCACTGACGCATTCAAAAACCATATCTGGCGTACTAGAATAAAGTATTCCGCCCACCACAGATAGCTTAGAGTGAAGGTTAATTCTCACGGCTTGGGTTTATTACTTTAGTTTATTCACGTCACTGGACGACGTAAACCAAGTTATATGACGATGGATTGAAAGTCTCACGAGGAAAGCCGACATGTTGAAGGTTCCGTGGAGCCGATAATTCGCGTTATGTGAGAGACTTGTATGCCTGAAGCGAGGGTCTAGTATCACATGCATGGTAGAATAATTTGGAGACTAAGATCATTTCGCATCCACTGAATGCGTAAGACTTCAGATGGAACAACATGTCAAAGACCTGTGACTTTATATCACGGCCGATACAATTTTGAACCGATTAAAACCACATCTACCAGAAAAATACATGGAGAACCTAAATACAAATAGTACTACTTTCCCATGTCAATGAAATAGCGGAACACCAGCTTATTAAATCTCTTTTATGGTGATTGTGAAATTCTTTTGTCAACAGATGTCACCCTGCTAAGTGTTCTTGGATCTTCAATGACCGTAGCAATTGTTGTAAATTTCCATGTTTAAGTATTCCAAAGAATTAAGGCATCATTTGAGGGTAGTTAAATATCCTTGGAAAAACATAACCTCTTTGTCCGAGACGAAATTCGAGCCCCGAGTCCAAATTTGACTCCCGCGGAAGGATTGGGCCGGTATTTTTAGAAAATTTGAGTTATGCCATATTTTTCGCTCTACTATATCAATTGTATAGAAACTGCCATATCGACAGAATGTTCATAAATCCTAGTTTTAGATATAAAAATGTACGTTTGCGCATATTTTGATATTTTCAGCACTTTTTTATTCAAAGCCATTATACAGCCATTATACTGTATGCTATATTTAACCGGGCCTTAATCCACCCCCAATATAATCAACCCGAAGATTGGTATGGATATGTGGGGGTAGACCTCAACCGCAGCTAAGCCCTAAAGCGCGTAGAACTTATACTTTCAGGGCCACTCACTCTCCTTGCTTTACCATTGGTTTTCCGCTGAGCTCTGGCGACAAGAAATATGTAACGCTTAGATATTAGGTTTGCTTGTCGAAAGGCATCGCCAGGGATTAGAACCCGGGACTTTCCTCCGGTGAGACTAAACCGAAAACTTTACCAACTGGATGCTCACGCTTCTCTTTACGAAAAAAAATTCGTATGAAATAAAACAGGCGAAATTGCATGTATATATATATATATATATGTATATATGTATGTATATATATATATATATGTATATATGTGTATATATATATGTATATATGTGTGTATATATATATGTATATATGTGTATATATATGTATGTATATATATATATATATATATATATATATGTATATATGTGTATATATATATATGTATATATGTGTATATATATATATGTATATATGTGTATATATATGTATATATATATATATATATATATATATATATATATATATATATATATATATATATTTCGTAACTCAGACCTAAGCACAAGCTTCATTTTTTCTTCTATATTAGTCGAATGCTGTGTTGTATAGTGTCTCATAAGATCTAATTTTCCTGATGAAACTGCTATGAATAGCAACTCATTTTCCAGCTATTCATTGAATTCGCGCTTGAAATCACTCTCTTGGCATATTGTGCTCATTTTCTTTTGCACTGTATAGAATAACAGGAATTTAAGCATATAAAATATAAAAGTATAAAAAGTGAAAAGGAACAAACGTCACAAGTACGTACAGAGTATCATAAAGAATATAAATTATGTGGAATTGGAATTCTATGTTCGCATCAAGAAAAAGTAGTGGTGCTCTTCTTTGACAAAGGTAATATATATTTAATCTTGAATCTGTCTTTCAATCATTCTCAGTACCAAAACCACGCTAGTACACTCAATAAAACACTACTTCAAACTCGAAGCCACAATGGCTCACGCAGAACTAACCGGTCATATCGAACGATCGCCGCTCATTCGCAGGCGACTTCTAGCACATGATGTGTTAGCGATAAGCGGTGTTTGCGATCGTTTGAACAGGAACGCACAATGGCGACACCGATAAAAATATTGGTACGTTTGTAAACCCGCCTAAAGTAACATCTCACGAGTTCCATTCTAAGTTTCAGACAACGAGAAGTTGAACGTTACCAAAGGCTGTACGAATTGAACTGAGATCACTTTGGTGTTGAAAATATTAAGATGATCAGTTATGGCCTATTTAATAAAATTAGTAGGCGTAAGGATGCAATGCGCCACTTGTAATCATCCATTGCGTCACGGTTTGGCAACCCCTATAGTAAGGAATACGTCTGATTAAATTGAGTTCCCTGTAATGGCTCATTAGGTAGAAAGACTCGATCCGCTAGATGATCATCTTCTGCGGCGGAACGTTTCATCGGTGTAATGCGATGAGGATCGCTGACTTCAGCCTTCCAAAGACAATATGCTCTAGTGTCTGAAATCGGGGACTCTTTTGAACAGAATTCCATTTGCATGTTTGAGATACTTGCAGTTCCTTCCTTGGGACTCTTAAAATTGAAAATGGCTTGTGAAATGGAAATAATGTGTTGAGACTTTACATAATCTTGACTCAACGCCTTGAAACGCTGATATAAGTACGATATAGGAGGGATTTTGAACAGAGTGAAAATATTTTGATCTCTGGAAACATTTTCCATTCGTCATTGGATGATTCAACACTTGCTTCCTATTTAATGGTGAAAACCGTTGACTCTCTCGTGAAAGTTAAAACTTATAGTGAAAATTCTACTTAAAAATACTCCTATCGACACTAGAATAGAAAGGGGAAAACCTCAAACTCACGAGAGCAGCAAGTGAGGGAAATAATTTTCTAAAGTTGTCAAACAATCCTGTGGCCGGCATTCATTTTTCGCATGCATTTTTGCTTTTGGCAATAGTCTGAATTCGCGGAAGTGTATCTTCTCTGATCCGTCAATCAATCTCTTGGAAGTTGCAATCTAAAGAAACTTACAAAGTAGCGATGAAATGCTAAGTGCAACTGGTTATTTACGCTGGAAGTAGAAAAAAACGTTAGGAAACATGCACCTTAAAACTAAAACGTAGAGCTTAAATTCTTTTGATTTGGAGGGAATTTTTTTTATGAAATCCTTTAGTTCTTAAAAGCTTTAAATTTCAATTTGTAGTAGTCTTCGATTAATCCGGTAGTTTACATGAAATAATGCCCTTATTGTGCGTATGCGTATACTTATTAAACATAATAGCGGTGGTTAAACAAAGTGCAGCTGATAATGTCTTACTATTATACGTTGTGATATACGGATTTACATCTTCAAGGGTGTGGAACCTTGGCAACAGAATGGGGTGTTCTCTGTTCTCGCGGAAGAGGTTTAGTGAGATTTGACGTCCTGACTCGTGAGTGGGCTGCAGCGAAGAAGGGACCGCGGCGCAGAGTAAAGCGATGAATAACTCGACTGAGTCACAGAGATATAGGAAGAGGCGCAGTTTGAAGGGGAGAAAATGGCCAGTTGAGGCTTTTCCGTGAGGATAGGTAGTTTCCACCGCAAGGTATAATCACCTTCACTGAAAAACTGTCACTAAATTCCTCATTTATGAAAATACTCGTATATTCTACTGGATACAATGAATACTATTCTGGTCGAAAAGTCGTTAATCCTCATTCCACGTTAAGATATTTATGTATATGTGAAGACCTATTCTTCTTCCCATCACGAGCCGAGGTACATTGGGTTCCAGTGACCTTGTTAGTGTTCATTTGTTAGTTTTCTTCTCATCCTGCGAAATAATGAGTTTTTTCCTTGCCAATTTCACGCATGGTAATGAATTATTCTAATGCAATATAAACGAATCACCTAATTAGCATACCTCTCAAGATTATGATCAGAAGAATAAAACTCACCTCATAAAACGTTGCGTACTCGTTATTTCTCTTTCTATTTAGCAAATAAAAATATTTACTCCTTTGTAAATTATTATGGTTTTTATTCAAAGGTAACATTCAATTATGGGAAAAACGTGAGTGAGTATGAGGTCGCAAACTTGAGAGCAATTCCGGCTCTTGAAAACATTAGATTCATTTAATAGTTTATGCCGATTATATACAAGTAGTGCAATCAGCTAAGGAAAAAAACTGAATGCTATGAAGAACTACCAAGGATATCAAAATATTTTCCATTGAGTTCGGTGTAGCTCAGCGGCTGGTTCACGCTGACCATCTCTGAGCCCACCACTATGAGAAGTATGTACTATCGTGGAACATTTCTCACTAAGTTATTTTACCTCATCAGTTCAAAAATCTTATAAATACTGTATTATCTTAATTGCTGTAAGCAAATGGATAAAATTGTTTCTGGTGTTGTTTTCGGAGTCCAAAAAGACTTGGAATATTTTTGGGCACATGAGCCTTTAGGATACATAACTCCAAATCAAAGGAAACTTTTGTTGCTTCTTGGATGAGAGGTAAGCTTGTTGCAAGATCAAAAACCAGCCTAAAACATCTACTGGAAGCCACTTTTAAAGATTTGACCGACACACAGGTACATCGGTGACGACCAAAATTAATGGTCGGGTTATTCTACGATTGAGTGTCGAGAAATTTGTCACCGGTGTTCAGAATTGAATGAGATATGTATGAAACAATATATCAACAGTCGCCAAATATGTAATCAGTCAATGGTAAGCATAATTTCAAAGTATTTACGTAGTGATAATGGTGTTAGAAGCAGAATGGGACATGGAGACTTTTACTTAGCTACGACCGTGAAGATGATACCAATAATTAAAAAAAATACTTTAAAAATAAATGGAAAACTTGTGAAATAAAGAAAAAGTGTCATTACATTTTTAGGTAATGGGTATTTGTACTATTTTTTGGGAAAATTGTATCATATGACAAGTTAACACTTTTATGCGCCCAAGAAATCCTGAAAATACGAGATATAGTCACTCACGGGAAATGCTCCATCTACCTCGCTTTTAAAACTTTCGGCTTTTTAGAAGAATACAACTAAACTGAAGCTACAGAGAGTCAATATTTTTGCTTGGAATACATTAAGTAGACTCTATAATTGCGTTCAAAGGTATTTGAAAAGCACCAGCAGTTTGTATTGTAGAATTTTTAATAGTAATAATCCTCTCAATAGTTTCAGCCTCAACTTTGTGGAAGTTCATTTTCATAAATGAAAGTAGAAAAACTTTGTTACAATCCACCACTTTATTTTCGATACTACTAGTTTCGACGCTACGGCGTCATCCTCAGGTACAAAAAAAAATTTTTTTTTGTACCTGAGGATGACGCCGTAGCGTCGAAACTAGTAGTATCGAAAATAAAGTGGTGGATTGTAACAAAGTTTTTCTACTTTCATTTAGTAATAATCCTAATCATTAATTGTATAGCTATTAAATTGTCCGAAATGTAATCTTAATTCAGGCCACTGCTGTAATAAGAAGTTAGTTACTATTCCATTATTAATTATAATTTTTATCGTGATGAATTAGTAATTTATTCTTAAGTATTGGGATGTGTATTAGAGTGACCAATATACGATGTAAGTTAATTGTACCTCAATCTAACAGGAGGAAATTTGTCTACACAATCTGCTTTGGCGGGTAAATTACGGGACGTTTTGCCGAATGTAGTTTTCCGAATCCAAACTCCCAGATGACCTTTTCGGACATTTTAACATTTTTCTGACAGTGACAATTTCCCCCATTCTACATAGAATTTAATCGGAATGTTCTCTTTTCCACGAAAATAATTGTATTTCCTAGATATAATTGTATTCTAGATTGTTTCCCCTACAGGTGGCTTAGTGCGGTTTTACGAAAAAGATAAGTAGAAGGAAATTTAACGGTACCACCTTTTTAACACTTAGCACCCATTAAGTGAGATTAACTTTATTTAGCGTTGGTTAATTGTAAGCCAAAATGGTGCGAGATTGAGCTCAAAAAGTGTTCCTGTAGCAGCATACGCTTTTAGGGACTCAGTCGGGGAAATCGGGAAAAAGTTGGGGATTCCTCAATTTATTCAAATATTCGGGGGAAAATGGAGAAAATGGCGAATTAAAAAAAGTCTAGAGTTTGATATTCGAATTGTGAATTCCCGAAGACACTGATACGTTCCCGTCAGTATTGAAATCAGGTCGCGTTTACTAGAAAGCCCTTGCGCAACCAGGCCGGGGATAAATCAAAACTATGGTCAGATTTACTTTAACAATACCATTGGCAAGAAAAGCATTGAGGGATGATCGGTAAAAATACCTAATCAGATGTCAAAAATTGAGACAAAATCGGTAAGAGAGAGAGCTTATTTGTCGGGAAAAAGTCGGAAATGGAAATTTATAAAATGAGTTGGCTTTAGTTTTTATTCATGGCAATATTATTATGAACGAATCTAAAGGACATGGTTCAAAATATTTGAATCAAAGAGGCAGTTAGATTTCATTGTGCTATTACATTTTATGTAATTCTGTGGTAAGTATTTCCGTTTCTTTCTAAACTGAATATGTCGGCTATATTAAAATTGGGGCGTACAATTTGGAGAAATATAAAAAAACAGGAGTGATTCTACCATACAAGAAAATGGGAAAGAATGTGTTTTGTTGCTCTGCCGCCGTCAGAAGTGTCATCCTCACGTTTATCAGCTCGGAATTGGTTTGTAGCAGCTCTCCATGCTGTCCTGTTCCGTGCCATTCTCTTTATCCCCTCATAGCTGTTCGCGCCGGCATTTTCCGTGATTTGTATATCATATTTTATCTTTGGCCTTCCTTAAAAGTTATTCCTCTCCATGTTTTCTCCAATGATGGTCTTCAGTAAGCCATAATCTATACCTCATGAGTATGTCCGAATAATTTCCGTCTTTGTCTAAGTGTGCTCCATAGGCTTCTCTCGTCACCAACTCTTTGAAGTACTTCACTTGTTATTGCCTATCAATACAATTTTTATCGTTCTTTGGTGGCACCATTTATCCATCGTCCTTGTTATTATTTTCTCTGAGTTTCAAAGCTTTAGCAAAGTAACACTCTATGTATAAGTTTTACCGATTCGCTTGTTCGTGTCTATGCTAGTAATAACCGTGAGCAGTTGTCCCGTCTGTTCGAAAATTTCCCATTGAAATACGGTAGGGAGATTATGTTAATAAAATTAGAGATATTAAATGTGGAACAGATATATTTAAGATGCCATTTTTTCCACGAACGATAGGGGATCATAATAACATTGTCCGACCGCGATAGTATCTTGTTTGGGTAAAAATTATTCTGGTGTGTATTCACCCCCTGCCACGCACCTTAGGGGTGACTTCCAAGATACCTAAATAAATAAATAAAAGCGGGGGTTAGGTATCAACAGAAAAGTATCATAATTCATCTAATTCTGCCTACATAATTTAATGTTTGAATGCCCCATTCTCTGGTATATTTAGGATTGCATACTGTTAAGAGACACTTAACTCATGTGTTTAACTCACGTGTGTAACCCACCCATGAGTTAAATGTTCACTTTTCAACACTCATATCCAATAATTTTTGACACTATGGCATAATGGCACTATTTTAATATGTAATTAGGAAGTCGAGTGTCCCGGAATGACCGTGTAAGAGTTACATTACCTAAAATTTGCGTAAAGTTAAATCGGTATTCCCAGATCGAAGCAGATGATTAATATTTATATTCCGAAAAAGTGATGTACTTAAATGTAAAGTGACAAAATTGCGCAAAATGACTATAGCCGTCGACGCACCCCAAAAATTAATACTACTACTACTACGACAAAATTGCACATGAAAAAATAAGTTTTTGATATGAATGAAGTCATTTTTTGATCCAAAATCAATGTTAACTTTACCTATTTTAGAGAAGCACTATTGTATTCATTTGTGTTACAGGCAGTCCCAACTTTCCTGTTACTCTTTCCATTAAATTGTTCGAGGAAGCGACCTAATGAGGCGACGACTGGCTGTAGTTAAACTGAATTGGAACGCTGACAAGTTGCAGTCTCATGGGGCTTCTTTTCCCCCATGATTTAGGGGCGTTACCTTAGGAAAATTGAACGGCACGCACGCTATATTGGATTCGTCGCGTAATTTTGTCCATAATAACAAATAAACGAGTTCTTAAGTTGTAACCACGCTCAATGTTGCCACATTGTGTGAAAATTCACGTCTGAGAAAAATATTCGTGTGGTGGAATTTTACTTACAATCGTCTCATATTTCTATGAGAATGGAGGAGTAGGTTCTCACTTATGGCCATTCTGAGACTCCCTAGAGATTCTAAATGAAATAAATTTTCGTGGGGTTGAACAGTAGTGGTACCTTTTGGTTTGGGGTATTACCAGTTTTATTTTCATGGGCTGGTTGGGATAAGATCGATGTGCATCGGAATTATGACGAAGAGAACTTCTTAAAATCCGCTCTTCAGTTCAGCGAAACACTTAAACGAAAGTGGAGCTTGGTTAGCTCAGTATATGAATGGGGAATCCCAGGTTTTCTCTTTCTATGACCTCCAAAGCGTGCGCACATCGTACAACGACCTTCAAGATTTTCCGATTACAAATTCTCAACTAATGCGTCTCTCGCACGGCAAAATCGCTCTTTAAAGTTCAAGGTTCGTCCTATTATAACGATCAGATTTCGTATCTTCATATTTCTTCTACTTCCGTAATCTCCATCGTGGGTTTCCCTATAACTGGTGTATAGCTGGATATTATTTTGCCTCGGAAGTTTGGAGTCACGCGACTAGCGGAAGTGAAGTAGAGTTGTTCTATCAAAGGCAATCGTATTTTCACCGGTCTTATTGGATTCCAAGCCTTGAGATCGTGGAATCAGGCGTAGTCCGAAAAATTCATTTCGCTTGGCGTGTTCGTCTACTTGTTAGTCCAAACATTAAAACAAAAATTCTGTACTGCATAGGAAGCTGAACATAGGTATGCGAGTAGAGTTACTAATTACTGCCTTTTGAGTCACTAATTTCCAAAGTGGCAATTACTATTCAAGATATTCTACCTCTCTAAGGTAGATTTTAGAGGGTCCCTAATGATAATGAACATCCCACTAACTTCAAATATTTCCTCCACAATTTTTAACCCACCAGATTTTTTGTCTTCCTATCTGCCCATTTATTTTCTTCATTTTCATCCATGTCTATTTCTAAAAAGGCTCCGATCTACACTTATCCTTTTGCCTCAAAGCCTAGGTTTCACATCCATACAACCAATATTAATATATTTTAATAATCTTTTCTTCACATCATTAATTAATGTGTAAACAACCTTACACCTGCCATTAGTTCTCTCTTTGTAGGGTCTTGCTTCTTTTGCCAATGCAATTATTATCCCAATTTCCTCAATATTTATGCCCATGCTCCTCTAAAATACTGCTTAAATATGCGAAACTCTCCACCTTCCCTGTTTTATTATTGATAATAGTAAACTCCTCATGACATACTCGTATATCATGGTTGGTGCTCATACGAGTCGACTGACAAGATCTATGTCATGTATGTCGCATATGTGACCTAACAGATCGATAAACATAATCATTATGGGATCTTAAGAGAGAAAATTGTCATGCAGTATTTCTTTTAAACTTTAAGTCTTGAATTACCCGTCAGAACATAGACATAAGGTGGCTGAAAGGCGTTTTGGTCCACATTCAACTGAGAAATGATACGAGAATAGAGAGAGCAGAAGGTGGATTTAGCAAATACAGATAAGAGTAAAACAATTTATGATCATTTGCCCTTAAATGGTCAGAGATTCCACTAAAACTCCTACTCGAATACAAAAGAAAGGTTTTTGTACTTTTAGGTACCCTGCCACCGTTAGGGTGTGAGGCAAGGGTGAATACACACCAGACTAATTTTGACCTGAATATTTTTACCCCTACCACGGTCAGACAAGTTATTCTGATCCTTCGTCATTCGTAGAAAAAATGACATATTAAATCTATCTTTAAATATAGAATATATATTTTACTTTTCCCATCCTTCTCCATATCCATATGTCAACACCGCCAATGTATGCTGATCAATTTGCCTGAAAGACAGTTTCCAAGTAGTGCAACAACTATGCTCCATATCTAATTTTTCACTTATCTTTCTTGATACCCTTATCATCCCTGTCATGAACTCTCTCCTTTTTGCCCAATCTTTTTTGTATTTCTCTACTACTTACATACTCGAAGATATTAACACTTCATAGATAAATTAACTGTTCCACCTGTTCTAGTGTATACCCATTTAATTTAATATTAACCTTTCCCTTCCTATTTCTTGAAAGTTTCATAACCTTTGTTTTGTTTATATTGATTGTAATTCTTTCTCTGAATGGCTAGCTGAAGTACAGATATCCACAAATCTAATTTTCTGACCGCCCCAACCACTTTCATTCCTACCTCCAGCTCTTTCCAAGCCTCCTTTGCTATTTTTTCTATGTACATGTTAAAAGCATGGGTGAAAGTGGACCACCTAGTCTTAACCCCCTGCTTAACACTGCCCATGCTGACTCTCTGTCAGCCATTTACTCATGTATAGTCTGAGATGTGCAGATTTTGGATAAATCACCTATCTGTTCTGACTTCTATCTTCTGTAATATGTCATTACATTTACTCAATTTACTCTAGCATAAATTTTCAAAATTCATGAATGAAACAAATATGTCCAGACTATGCTATAAATATTTCTTTCTATCACTGATGTCATTATTGAACCCCCCCCCCCTTTATGAAGCCAATCTGATCATCCCATAAGTAATCATTTAGTCTTTTCTGCATCCTTCTGTTGGATATGCTCAGTATTACCTTAACTTCACACAAAATCTGAGTTAATGCCCAATATTTTATGACTGTTTCTCTCTTTTTTGTGATAGAAACTAACACTGATAATAAACTCTCCTGATCAAAGTCCTCTTTCAAAAATTGTAGTCCTCCTAGTTACAATCATCTTGTTCCTTAAACATAACTCCTCTACCGAACTTTTATCACCGTTTCTATATCCCACCACAGTGTTTTCTTCCTGGAGCATCATCAATCACTTATTCAAGTTGATCACATACACACTCTACTTCTTCCTCAATAAGATTAGTTGTCAGCAGGAAGACCTGAATGGGAACCAATTTCATTGGTTCAGTTTTTACATCTTCTCACCTGTTCTATGTTTGTTATGCTTCTTTATACTGTTTTGTTGAATGCACTTACTGCCCCTCACTGGCTCTCTTCTCCTTTTTGGTATATTACACTGCACTACTGCTATGAATAATCTCTCCTATCCTTTGATCTAACCTCACAGAACCTTAATATCTATATTTCTCTCTTAATTTCCCCACATTATGTTTCCTAATTTTTCTGCCCTCATGATAGTCCTAATATTCCAATTCTCATATTCTAACAATTGTGGTTCTCTGGTGTGTCATCTTGTGCAGTTGCATTACTGATCAGGACAGATGCTGCACAAACTATCTATCATCTTCCTCCTACCCTTTGACCTTACGGGCATGGATGACCATACTAGGATGGATTATCTTTGCTTGTTTCAGCACAGCCCTCGGTTTCATTGGAACAAGCAAGCCCTTCCACCAAGTCAAAGTTGTGGTCAATGGGAAGAATAATATGTGACAAATTTTTTTTTTTTTTAAACTTATAATCAACAGATTTTAATCTGACTGTTTCCTACTTCACCTTTTTTTTCTTCCATGTTAAACTTTATTTTGATAAACGTGATATGTGATTTAATCCTTTAAGAAATCAAATTATCACACATGCAAGAGCAGAATAAACATTAATAGATTAAAATATTACAGTTTTCCTGGATAAAATAAGAGATTTGTTGCTATCTCAAGTTAATATTTAGATAATTTGATATCCAACTTAGTTAATTCCAGCATAGCTTTTTAAGGTTCCCCTATAGAACTTCCCATGCATTCTTTATTAGGTTATTGTCATCTTTATCCCAGGTGGAATAAAATACCTAACATGGGGCATTTTAATTTTTCTGTCAAATTTGATGTCAAGCCACCAGTGCGTTCAGTTTCAACTTCCAAGGTCTTCAGTAAGTCAACTAAACATGTGGACAGATAAATACAAACACTTATTTACGTATAGAAATATATTTCCATGAATTACCACCGGATCATAGAAAGTAGCCGAATAAAGGTTTGGCAAGCTTAATGGATATAATTACGATAAAATACCTAGCAAATGTCTGGACATTGGTCTTATAATTGAAAACATAACAACAAAAATGCTAACTCATTACCCTATTTCTCAGTCCATAAGATTAAACCATAAGAAGCACAGTAATTTCATCATCATCATCATCTGCAGCTCTACAGCCCGGTGTGGGCCTTGGCTTCCTCTATGATATGCCTCCATTCAGTTCTTATTCTTGCTTTTTCCTTCCATCTTGTAACTCCCATTGCCTTCAAGTCATCCTCCACATCCTGTAGCCATCTCTTCCTTGGTCTACCTCTTCTTCTAACTCCTTCCATCTTGCTATTAAGTATCAGTTTAGGCATTCTGTCATTTTCCATCCTTTCTACATGCCCCAACCACACCAGCTGCAGTGACTTGGCAAATCTAACTATGTCCTTCCCTTCTAGTAATTCATTTACCTCCATGTTCATTCTAATTCTCCATCTCTCTCCTTCTCTAATTGGGCCATAGATTCTTCTTAACATTTTCCTTTCGAATTTTCTAAGTGTTTCCTCATCCTGATTTGTTAATGTCCATGTTTCAGCTCCATAAGTTACCACGGGTCTAATAAGCGTTTTATAGATATTCATTTTTGTGTTCCTTGATAGTAACATTGATTTGAGAATTGTTACATTTGCAAAGTATGCCCTGTTACCTTCCATTACCCTTTGGTTGATCTCCGTGGATATCTTATTTTCATTGTTAAGTCTTACTCCTAGATAGGTAAATTCCTTGACACCCTCAAACTCATAATTCTCAATTATTATGTTTTGTAGGTGCCGCTTGTTCTGATGAGCTGACATTTTCAAGTATTTGGTCTTCTCTTCACTAACCTTCAGCCCCACTTCTTTACCAGTGTTTTCTAAAATGTTAAACATTTCTTTTAGGTCATTCACATTTTGTGCAATTAGTACTATATCAACTGCATATGCGAATCCTTGCTGGGATTTTGCACTATGGTCCCTCTTAGTTTCAATTCTTTCATTGCATTATGTAGGGCCAGGTTGAATAACGTGGCTGAGAGAGCATCTCCTTGTCTTACCCCCGAGGTCATCTTAAATGCTCTACTTGCTCTACCCCTAACAAAGGCTTTACATTGTGATTCATGCAATGTCAATTGAACCAGTCTAATCAATTTCCTTGGAATATCATAATCTCTCAACACAAGTATCATGTCTTTCCTGTTCATGCTGTCGAAGGCTTGTTTGAAGTCAATGAAGAGTATATGCAAGTCAACATTATATTCATAGCATTTCTCCATTTTTTGTCTTACCGAGAATATCTGATCAATGGTACTTCTACCAGCTCTAAAGCCACACTGATATTCTTCCAGTATGTCTTCAGCATAGGTGCTTATGCGTTTCAGGAGAAGACTGGTGAAAATTTTGTATGCTACATTCAGTAATGTAATGCCCCTATAGTTTTTGCAATCATATTTGTCACGTTTTTTATATATTGGGCAAGTCAAACTTGTCTTCCAGTCTTCTGGGAACTCTTCCAACTTCCAAATACTACAAATTAGCTGATGTAATGCTCTATTTAAATTTTGACCTCCATTTTTAATCAATTCAGATGTTATACCATCATCTCCTGGTGCTGCATCATTCCTCTGTCTTCCAATACTTTCAATTACCTGGAAATGTTGGAATGAGCACTTCCTGATCTTCTGTGTGACTTTGTTCATGCTCTTCAACCGCTGTAGTTAATTCCTTATTGTACAGGTCATTAAAATATTCAGCCCATCTTTCTAGTATCTCATTTTCCTCCCCAATGACTTGACCATTTTTATTTCTTTCGGAGTGCGCTTTTGGTTGATAAACTTTAGTCATGTATTTTACTGCTTGGTAGAACTTTTTGCTTTCTTTAGCATTATTGAGCTCTTCTACAGCCTTCAACTGATTTTTTAAGTACTCCTTTTTCTTTCTTTTCAGTAATTTATCAGCTTCTTTCCTGCTCTGCCTATACTTCTCTCTTGTTAATCTAGTCTCCCTTTGTAACATATTGTATCTATTCTTATTCTTTTCCTCTATTGCGAGTTTGCACTCATTATCAAACCAATCTGCATTCCTTTTTATTTTTGCTTTACCTTTTATGTCCTTTGCAGTTGATAAAACAGATTGTTTAATTCTTGTCCATTGATCTTCCACAGAATATTGCTCTGTCAGTTCTTCCCCAGTCCTAGTTAACTTTCTACTTATTTCATCTTTGTACCTCAAAGCTTGCACAGGATCTCCTAAAATTTTACTATTCCACTTAACCCCTCTTGACCTATTGATCTTATCCAAGAGGGCCAGTCGTTCTCTAAAATTTACTTTCACTAGATAGTGATCAGAGTCACAATTTGGTCCTCGTGCAGACCTTATGTCTAATATAGAAGATGAGTGTCTCCTGGATACCAGCACATGATCCATTTGATTCACAATTCCTGTCCCAGGCATTTTCCAGGTACCTTTATGAATATTTTTATGTTCAAAGCATGTGCTCTTTATGATCATGTTGAGCGACAGAGCAAGCTGGCAGAGAAGCCTTCCATTTTCACTCGTCACATTATGCAGTGAGTACTTTCCTGCTACAGAATTTAAGAAGTCTTCCATACCGATTTTTGCATTAAAATCTCCAAGAATGATAACTGTTTGATATTTTGGTATTTTTTGGCATTCTCTTTCCAGTTTATCATAAAATTCCTGCTTTTCTTCTTCTGTTTTATCTTCAGTAGGGGAAAGGGCTGATATAAGGCTGATTTACGGAATTTCCCTTTCAAGGTGATTTTACATAGTCTGTACCCTAATGGCTCAAAATTCATCAAACTGTTTCTTATCCTTGTATTAATCATGAAAGCAGTTCCATATAATCCAGTACTTTGGCTGGGTCCACTGTATAGTACTGTAAAATTCTTTTTATCAATTCTACCATTTCCTACCCATCTCACTTCCTGTAGGGCTATAGTATCTAAACCATATTTCAGCATTTGATTGGCAACTTCAATCATTCTACCCGGTTTCAACAATGTTCTATGAGGCGTGTTCATAAAGTAAGGCCCGTTTGGTCACAGGAAAAAATATACTCATATAAAACCCATTTTATTGGCACTTTTAGTTAGCTACAAACCTACTTCACTTATCTACATAATCGCCGTTCACTTCTAAGCATTTTTCGTACCGCTGCACCAGGTTCTTTAACCCCTCTGCATAGAAACTCGCCGCCTGAGGGTTGAACCAATCGACAACGCCATTCTTGAGTTCCTCTTCGGTTTCGAAACGTTGTCCACCGAACCACTGTTTCAAGTGCAAGAAGAGGAAGTAGTCGCTGGGTGTAAGGTCAGGACTGTACGGTGGGTGGTTTAAAGAGTTCCCAACGACCCAAAAACTCTCGTCTACTGGACATTCTTTGCTCTTTGTGGTGGTCGGTGAGCATTTTCGGTACCCACCTTGCACGCAATGTGTGGTATCCGAGGTTTTCCGTAACAATATTGTAGACAGTAGTACGTCCAAGTTGAGGAAATTGTTCAGCCAGGCCATTAATTGTCAATTGACGATCACATCGCAGTTTTTGTTCCACTTGCGAAACGATTTCATCGGTCAGAATACTGGGCCTACCACTTCGCTCTTCGTCATGGACATTTGTTCGTCCATTTTTAAAATCACAGCACCATTGTCTAACCTTTCCTTCACTCATAACTGTAGGTTTATAAACTAGGCATAGTTCCCGATGAATTTCAGCAGCCGATAATCCTTTTGCATACAAGAATCGTATGACAGAACGCACTTCACAGCTGGCGGGATCAATGATTGTCGCGGACATTGTTGTTAGCATGCACGGACAAGCAAATGACTTCTGAAACAAAACAAATGCTGCTATAGCTTCTCAATGAATCAGTAGATGGCGCTGCAGGAGCAAAACTGTGTTCTGAAGCGCCAATATTTAAATATAAGCAAACGGTACTTACTTTAAGAATACGCCTCGTAACATTCCATGTTGCTAATTTCCATGTACTCATTGTCCTTGTCTGTTTGCCCGGTCGATATCTTAAAAATCCATCATTATCTATCGGAGGCACATTTAGAGGTTTCATGGCAAGCGAATTTTTTAAAGGGTAGGGTTGCTAGCCCTATGCCTAACCCCCAACTTGGAGGGCCAGGATTTATATTCAGGGTTTACTCCCTTAGAAAGGCTTGTTTCTCTACACATAAAGAGTCTCTACCCTATCATGTGAGGCACACTTAGTCTGGCAGTTCAGTCAAGACCTGTCCGGCAAGGGAGGCCCTACCAGTAGCTATGCTACCACCGGCATAGCTCTTGACATCCTTACCGCACGCAATCCTCCCCGCCCGGCACTGAAGGTGCCCTCAAAAAGGCGGTGCCTCAGAGGGAGGAGCACAGTGATTTACCAGGGTCAAATATAAAAAAAAAAATACTTGGATCAGACAGAAAAGGATCAAAGCATTTTCATGCTAACACTTTATGAAAAGAAAATGGAATTGTCACATTAAAAAAATTAGAAACTTTATCGACATTTATTCATCAAAGAATCCCAGAAATCCATCATCACTACTGCTGAAATCATATATGCAGCTGTTTTCATTTGAGTTGTCGCTTTCTTCACACACACAATATCATCTTAACTTCCATCTAGTGCATTGCTTATTCCACATTTTTTAAAAAGATTTTCTGATAGTCTCAATAAATGACTTCAAGTTTATATGCAATATTTTTGACAATTTCCTCTGTTAAGTCCCTTGAGATTATTCAATTTTAAAAAAGTCAATATGAAGATTTTCCACTAAGTTACGCCAGAAACTGCTCTATTTTAACTTGTTATTCAACACTGTTTCTGTATGTTACAGCATATTTGGAAACTAAATAGAAAGGACAATATTACGCACTGCGTAACACTATTATACTACTTATGGTTGAGTGACTGTAGGCATTGTGTTTAATGTGCAAAACCACATGTGAGTTGAAACTCTATGTACAAAATTGTATATATTTAAAATTTGGGAATTAATTTTTAGAAAGTGCTGTCAAGAAAACAATAAAACTATTACCGAATACTGGCACAAAACAATGTTACTATCAAATTTTATAATAACGGCAACTATTTTCTATACCCGATGCAGGAGAAAATACTTGATAGTAAGTAGCTTGCGTTTTCTAGGATGAAGTTATACTCAAATATTCTCAAACCGGTATATGATGTCTGTCCAGAAAGGATAGAACCTCAGTCCATTCTCTTTTATCTTTTCCACTTCAAGAATTTCTTGCTGCAGTTGCAGTGGACTTGCTCCAAGCCACAAACGATGACCCAGGTTTTCTACAAAAGATGAGTCATGGGTCTACCTGACTATGAACCTGAAACAAAAGTCTAGTCTTCCCAAGAGATGGTTGATAAGATAAAGGTGAATGCGATGAGGCAGTCGATGATCATTCCAAAAAAGGACTTAGCTGATTGCTTTGAACAGTGAAAGAATGTAAGGTGTCCCAAGGGGAGTATTTCGAAGGGGTCTAAGGGCTCATTGCTCTAAGTAGGCTAGTTTTCTCAAAATATTGCAAGGGCTGCATGATTTCCAGACAAACCTTGCACATGCATGCTGATTTTTGAGTTCATTTTGGAACAATCAAAGTTCACCTTATGGACTGGGAAATATGGAATTGACACCTCCCTTTTATTTATTTTTCCTTTTATTTTTTCCCCCTCTGGATATGGAATTTGACTTTCAATTAAAATTGAATTATTTCTCTGTATATTACTCCTCCTATTAGAGGATATCATCGCGAGTGTTCCTGCAGGGAAACATTTGATAGTGATGGGGGATTGGAATGCGACGGTAGGCGAAGGAAGAGATGGTGGTGAGGTGGGGGACTATGGGTTAGGCACAAGGAATGAACGCGGGGAGAAAGCAATTGAATTCTGCAGGAGACAGGGGTTAGTCATCACTAACACATGGTTTAGACACAACAAAAGGCGTAGGTATACATAGAAAATGCCAGGTGACTCAGAAAGGTATCAGTTAGATTATATTATGGTTAGGCACAGGTTTAGGAACAGTGTGATAAATTCGCACAGTTTCCCAGGAGCGGATGCGGACTCTGACCACAATTTAGTTGTTATGAAATGTAATGTTCGTTTCAAGAAGAGAAGGCAAGGGCGGCGGGATAGGAAATGGAATTTAGAGGCATTAAATGGATTAACGAGGAAGGAGTATCAGCAGGCTGTAGAGAAAATAATGGATGATGGTAAAGAACTGAGTACTATCAAAGAAAAATGAGAATGTATCAAGAAAGGGATATTGGAAGCCGCTAAAGACACTATAGGAACCGTTAAAGGGAAAAGGATAAGGAAACCATGGGTAACAGATGAGATGATTGCAAAGATGGATGAGAGAAGAAGATGGAAAAATGTAAACACAGAGTTAGGCAAAATGAAGTACAAAGAGTTAAACAATAAATTGAGAAGGGCCACAAATAAAGCAAAAGAAGAATGGTGGAAAACGCAATGCGAGGATATGGAAAGTTTACAGAAGAAGGGTGAAATTGGTGCTCTATACAGCAAGGTTAAGTTATTATCGGGAAGTAAGAAGGCAAGATCTGTGCTAATAGTTAAAGATAAATGGGGTAAGATAATAGTTGAACCAGGAAAAATCCAAGAGAGATGGAAGGAATATGTAGAAACACTGTATGGTAAAGAACTTAGGCCGACAAGGTTAGACATAGAAAAGGAACATGACGTAGAAGAAGATAGCTTAGGTCCAGGCATACTCAACGATGAAATAGAAAGGGCATTAAAGGAGATGAAAGCAAATAAGGCTGTGGGGGTGGACAATATTCCTGTAGAAATGTTGGAATGGTTAGGGAAAGGTGGGAAGAAGGCCATATATGGACTGATTCGTAGTATCTATGAGGAAGGAATCTGGCCAGAAGATTTTGTGAGATCGGTGTTAGTTCCTATTCCAAAAAAGGCAAAGGCTTCATCATGTGAGGATTACAGAACAATAAGTTTGATATCCCACGCAGTAAAGTTATTCTCAGGATCATCAACAAAAGGATAGAGAGTAAGGCAAATGATTACTTAGGGGATGATCAGTTTGGGTTCAGGAAAGGAAGAGGTACGCGTGATGCCATTGCAGTAATTAGATCACTAGTCGAGAGGAATATAGAATACAATCGGGACGTTTTTGCCTGTTTTGTAGATTTCGAAAAAGCATTTGATAGAGTGAATTGGGAAAATTTAATGTGTGTATTGCAGAAAATAGGAATGGATTGGAGGGACAGGAGACTGATCCGCAACCTGTACATGTCTCAGACTGCTCAGGTGCGAGTGGGGAACGGAGAGTCCGGATGGGCAGTGTTAGGAAGAGGTGTAAGGCAGGGTTGCCCATTGTCACCGGTACTGTTCAACGTATATGTAGAGGAAATGATTAAAGAGGCATGGGAAGAACTGGAGGTAGGAATGAAAGTCGGAGGGGAATTCGTAAAATCGGTTAGGTTTGCTGATGACCAAGCATTAGTTGCTCAGTCAGCCAAGGGGTTGCAAGCATTGTTGAGTGAATTGGAGGTTCAGTGCGATAAATATGGAATGAGAATCAATATTAATAAAACAAAGTTTATGCGATTTTCCAGAAAGAAAAAGTCTAAGCTAAATATTAAAATAGGCGGGGAAAAAGTAGAGCAGGTAGAACAGTTTACATATCTCGGAAGTGTTTTGGACCAATACGGTCAAAGTGGTAGGGACGTAAGGAGAAGAATTGCGCTAGGCAAGGAGGCTTTCTCAAGGAGGAGGGAGTTGATGACAGGGACGTTGAGTAGGGATGTTAAGACAAGACTCGTAAAAACTCTGATATGGAGCATAGCTATGTACGGCACGGAAACGTGGTCGCTGAAGCAGGAGGATAGACGTAGATTGGAGGCTTCTGAAATGTGGGTGTGGAGAAGAATGGAGGAGGTGAAATGGACCGAAAGGAAAACAAATGAGGAAGTACTAGAAATGGTGGGGGAGGAGAGGGGTTTGTTGAGAGAAATCCTATGGAGGCAGGAAAAATGGATGAAAGGCGTATTGAGCGGTAGTGGAATGTTGAAGAGGGTAATAGAGGGGAGAATGTTGGGCCAAGCGAGGTAAGGGTAGGAACAGGATAGGGATGTTGGACGGGATGAAGAGTAACCTGATATAGATTAGTTTGCTGGGTGGGGAGTCACAAAATGTTTATTTGATAGTTGTGTCCATCCAAAAACCTACCTTAAACCGGTAGATTACCTAAAAAAAAATATTACTCCTCATTAATGTTTTGAAATTTGCTGATCATCCAGGATGAAAGTTCTTGTTGTAGCCTACTTATTTTTCCAAAAGGAAGGATTTTGTATCGTACCTCCCCATGGATAACAGATAACACTCAATAAATATTTTTAAATCAATTAATAATTTTTAATTGATCGAAAAGATACTGAAACTGATTTTTGACAATCAAACTATTGATTGATATTCCTTCAAAGCAGAGGTAGAGCATTACAGATTAATTTCAACTCTGTCAGTCTTAGAGAGAGAGAGAGTTGGTAGTAGGTTGATTACCATGTCCATCAATGATGGTGACTTAGAAGTGCCATAAAGAAAAAAACGAATAATATGTGAAATAAATTTATCATATCTGCTTATTTACATATCTGTTAATTTTCATTTCTTGTACACAATTTCATAATAGATGTGATGTTATGTCTTCCTGCTTTCTGACTAGTGAACCATTCCATTGTATTTAGAAGGTTTAGACTAGAGAAAAAACTAGTACCACTTTAGAACATGATGGTCATTGAGGTATGATTAGCAGGTGATGTTTAAATTAAAAAGAAGTTTCCTCTTTAAAACTTCAACTTAAAACCAATGTCAGAATGAAATTACATAATTCTTTTTCATTATTTTCTGCATGATTGTCTCACAATTTTAACATAACACAAAGATTTACATGGAGCATGTAATACTAATTCTCTTTTTGTGATAATATCGCATATAAAATTTTTACAAAACATAAATATAAGCAAGGTAAATTTTACTCTTTCTTTAGCACCCACTGTTGAAATAAGTCATCCATAGTATAGTAGCTTTGAGTCAACAAAATTAATATGAAATGAATTGATTTGAGCATTGGCATGTAAGCTAAAAATATAAAGAAGACCCAATGTACTAAACATTAGTAGCAATGCATGGAACATACTGGGCCATCAAGTATATATAGTGTAAATTAAAAATTACTGACCTTTATTTGGAATGATATCCTGAGTAACAACTTAACCACCCAATATTTTACTGGGCTTGGAATCTATTCCAAATGAAATCACTTGCCTGTGAAAAATATTTCACATAGTAGGCAAATAGTCAACCACATTTTCATAATTGTCAACTGAAATAAGATATTTTTTCATACATGGTCTTCTTTTTAATCTCATTTTCAGACACTCACACACAAGCTCCTGGATAAAAATAACATTTCTTCATTTCTTAAATTCATAGGACATTCACACAAAATTGTCAATTCATTAGGTGCAGATGTAATGGATTTCAGCTTTCCTGACTCCATTAATTCATCAATGGAAAATAAGCTGTCTTTACTGGAAGAGGATTCCTGATCACACATTTCCTTATTTTGCAGAGACATCAATTTCCACCTATTCAAGTTCCCACTATACATTTAGTACCACAGCAAAATCACTTTCAAGTTACCACATTAAAATTAACAAATGGCACAAAGTTATTTCAGCTTCTATGACCCCTGGGAGTGGCACTGTTTATCACTTTGACACATATCCGAGTTGACACAGTTGTTCTCAATATCAGAGGATTCGACTTTGCCCAACTAGTTTGTCACTTATCACGCCACCCCCACTATCCAGGTGTTGCACCCTCTTCTTAGAGTCAGTTCTTTGCAAGCGACTAGGAGGTGGCTCACCTCCCTGATGGTCCGGAGTGGATCTCAGAATATCAGGCTCTGCTCCAAGACGATGAGAAACTGGAGCAGAGGCAGTGGTTGTTTGCACTAGGGTGGTGTTAGCTGACCCAGCCAACGTACCTTCTTTAGCATGATGTGCACGTGGTCTATGTATTGATCTGTGTGAACCATTACGAGTGAGAGTTCCAGTTTGAGGTGTCCCTGGAAGGGTTCCAAGATGACCCATTGCATTCATGTAATCAGCGATTAGTAAGGTCAATTCAAGAATCTGAAACCAAGAATATAGACATAATTAATTATTATGTTAGTTAAGTATAGAAATATACCATAGTGAAAATAACCCAAGTATTATTTCACTGTAAAAGATAATTAAAAAGTCAGGTATTTGCCCCCAATACTAATAGAGCATTACTTTTCAAGTTAATTGTCAGAATATTGTAAGAAAACATCGCAACATTTCTACTGACTTAAAATTAAAACAAAATCTGCTCACATAGTTATAAATCGGTTTACCTCACATTATAATAAAACCAAATATAAAGCATACTATAATATATTACGGAGGTACACTGCTGAAGTAGCCAATAATAACCAATTATTGGGTGGAATTATTGAATTTCAGAAAATAGGAGAGTGTAGGATAGGGGGAACTTGACAGATAAAGAGAGTTGGAGAAGAGGAGGGAAAAGGCATGAGAAATGGGGAATGGAAAGGAACATGTTACGGAGGGAGATAAGTATAGGAGTGGGATAAGGGGTTGCTGGAAAAGAAGCTGTGGCTTGTTATGTTGGAATTTGGGAGGGAAGCAATCCCAACCCTCCCTACTGATACCCGAACTAACCCCCTGACTCCCAACACTCCCAACCCCCCCTGGCTCCCAACCCCCCCTGGCTCCCAACCCCCCCCCCTGACTCCCAACCCCCCCCCTGACTCCCAACCCCCCCCCTGACTCCCAACCCCCCCCCCTGACTCCCAACCCCCCCCCCCTGACTCCCAACCCCCCCCCCCCTGACTCCCAACCCCCCCCCCCTGACTCCCAACCCCCCCCCCTGACTCCCAACCCCCCCCCCCTGACTCCCAACCCCCCCCCCCCCTGACTCCCAACCCCCCCCCCCTGACTCCCAACCCCCCCCCCCTGACTCCCAACCCCCCCCCCCTGACTCCCAACCCCCCCCCCCTGACTCCCAACCCCCCCCCCCTGACTCCCAACCCCCCCCCCCCTGACTCCCAACCCCCCCCCCCCTGACTCCCAACCCCCCCCCCTGACTCCCAACCCCCCCCCCCTGACTCCCAACCCCCCCCCCCTGACTCCCAACCCCCCCCCCTGACTCCCAACCCCCCCCCTGACTCCCAACCCCCCCCCCTGACTCCCAACCCCCCCCCCCCTGACTCCCAACCCCCCCCCGACTCCCAACCCCCCCCCGACTCCCAACCCCCCCCCGACTCACAACCCCCCCCCCGACTCACAACCCCCCCAACCCCCCTGACTCACAACCCCCCAACCCCCTGACTCACAACCCCCCAACCCCCCTGACTCACAACCCCCCCAACCCCCCCGACTCACAACCCCCCCAACCCCCCCGACTCACAACCCCCCAACCCCCCGACTCCCAACCCCCCCCCCCGACTCCCAACCCCCCCCCCGACTCCCAACCCCCCCCCCGACTCCCAACCCCCCCCCCGACTCCCAACCCCCCCCCCGACTCACAACCCCCCAACCCCCTGACTCACAACCCCCCAACCCCCCCCCCCGACTCACAACCCCCCAACCCCCCTGACTCACAACCCCCCCAACCCCCCTGACTCACAACCCCCCAACCCCCTGACTCACAACCCCCCAACCCCCTGACTCACAACCCCCCCAACCCCCTGACTCACAACCCCCCAACCCCCTGACTCACAACCCCCCAACCCCCTGACTCACAACCCCCCAACCCCCTGACTCACAACCCCCCAACCCCCTGACTCACAACCCCCCAACCCCCTGACTCACAACCCCCCAACCCCCTGACTCACAACCCCCCCAACCCCCTGACTCACAAACCCCCCAACCCCCTGACTCACAACCCCCCAACCCCCTGACTCACAACCCCCCCAACCCCCTGACTCACAACCTCCCCAACCCCCCCAACCCCCTGACTCACAACCTCCCAACCCCCCCAACCCCCTGACTCACAACCTCCCAACCCCCCCAACCCCCTGACTCACAACCTCCCAACCCCCCCCAACCCCCCTGACTCACAACCTCCCAACCCCCCCAACCCCCTGACTCACAACCTCCCAACCCCCCCAACCCCCCTGACTCACAACCTCCCAACCCCCCCCAACCCCCCTGACTCACAACCTCCCAACCCCCCCAACCCCCTGACTCACAACCTCCCAACCCCCCCAACCCCCTGACTCACAACCTCCCAACCCCCCCCAACCCCCCTGACTCACAACCTCCCAACCCCCCCAACCCCCTGACTCACAACCTCCCAACCCCCCCAACCCCCCTGACTCACAACCTCCCAACCCCCCCAACCCCCCTGACTCACAACCTCCCAACCCCCCCCCAACCCCCTGACTCACAACCTCCCAACCCCCCCCAACCCCCTGACTCACAACCTCCCAACCCCCCCAACCCCCTGACTCACAACCTCCCAACCCCCCCAACCCCCTGACTCCCAACACCCCCAACCCCCTGACTCACAAGCCCCCCCTGACTCACAACACTCCCAACCCCCTGACTCCCGACCCCCCCAACCCCCTGACTCCCAACACTCCCACCCCCCTGACTCCCCAACCCCCCCCAACCCCCCTAGCCCCCTGACCCCCCTGACTCCCAACCCTCTGACTCCCAACCCCCCTGACTCCCAACCCCCCTAGCCCCCCTGACCCCCTGACTCCCAACCCTCTGACTCCCAACCCCCTGACTCCCAACCCCCCAACCCCCCCTAGCCCCCTGACCCCCCTGATTCACAACCCCCCCTGACTCCCAACACTCCCAACCCCCTGACTCCCAACACTCCCAACCCC
The DNA here is from genome assembly GCA_037158775.1 of Hetaerina titia. NCBI lineage: Eukaryota > Metazoa > Arthropoda > Insecta > Odonata > Calopterygidae > Hetaerina > Hetaerina titia. Next base: position 113,422,938 of record CM073770.1, read on the forward strand.
CTGACTCCCAACACCCCCCAACCCCCTGACCCCCCTGACTCACAACCCCCCCACTCCCAACTCCCAACACCCCCAACCCCCTGACTCCCAACTCCTAACTCCGCCAACTCCCAACACCCCCAACCCCCTGACTCACAACACTCCCAACCCCCCCACCCCCTGACTCCCAACCCCCCCACCCCCTGACTCCCAACACTCCCAACCCCCTGACTCCCAACACTCCCAACCCCCTGACTCCCAACACTCCCAACCCCCTGACTCCCAACCCCCCCAACCCCCTGACTCCCAACACTCCCATCACCCCCTGACTCCCAACCCCCTGACTCCCCAACCCCCTGACTCCCAACCCCCTGACTCCCAACCCCCCCCAGACTCCCAACCCCCCCTGACTCCCAACACTCCCAATACTCCCAACACCCCCAACCCCCTGACTCCCAACCCCCTGACCCCCTGACTCACAACCCCCCCTGACTCCCAACTCCCAACACCCCCAACCCCCTGACTCCCAACTCCTAACTCCGCCAACTCCCAACACCCCCCAACCCCCTGACTCACAACACTCCCAACCCCCCAACCCCCTGACTCCCAACCCCCCCCACCCCCTGACTCCCAACACTCCCAACCCCCTGACTCCCAACACTCCCAACCCCCTGACTCCCAACACTCCCAACCCCCTGACTCCCAACCCCCCCATCACCCCCTGACTCCCAACACTCCCATCACCCCCTGACCCCCAACACTCCCAACACCCCCAGCCCCCTGACTCCCAACCCTCTGACTCCCAACCCCCTGACTCCCAACCCCCTGACTCCCAACCCCCTGACTCCCAACCCCCTGACTCCCAACCCCCCCCAGACTCCCAACCCCCCCCAGACTCCCAACCCCCCCCCAGACTCCCAACCCCCCCCAGACTCCCAACCCCCCCTGACTCCCAACCCCCCCTGACTCCCAACACTCCCAATACTCCCAACACCCCCAACCCCCTGACTCCCAACACTCCCAATACTCCCAACACCCTGACTGCCACCCCCCGCCACCCCCCAACACCTGTTACTCCAAAACCCCCATCATTCCCAACCCCTATTACCCAACCTCCCTTTACTCTGAAACCCCCAACACTCCCACCTCTAACCCTGTTCCCACACACTACCGACCACCAAGCACTCTTAACCCCCCGCCATCCCGAAGCCTCAGCCTCCAACCCCAACAGTTTAATGGTTCTACCTGGGTAGGCTGAAAACTAATGCACACATGCTTGTAGCCTACAAACAAAATGATCTACAGAATCACTCCTGATGGCATTTAGGAGTAACATCTCCCTTCAACACACATGTCCACGTTTGAGTTCATTATATTCATACAGGGTATTTTTAGAAGCAAAAGTATGAAATGTGTGCTAGTGTTTTGTCAATGAGACTTTTCTCGATTCCAGGCCTTGACAGCTACCTTCATCTCATCATCTGAGGTGTAATGATAACCCTGAGGTGTCTCTTGAGTTGAGAAAAAATATCACAAGGCATAAGATCAGGGGAATAAGGAGGGTTTTGTTTGTTCTCATCTGCGGGATGGTGTGGTACCCATCATGCACTGCTGTTATGGCATTCCAATTATTCAATAATGAAGATGGATTTTCCAATATGGTTAGTGATATGGCTTTCAGTGATTTGCCAGTCATTTTGATTTAAATATTTGACAAGTTGGTAATATTTAACGTCTGTGCCAGTGATCGGAGGTTCGCTGAGTGTTTCATCAATAATTATGGCTTCTCCAGCCTCGCAACCACAAAATTTTACAATATATCAATTTACATTAGACCTATCAAGAGCATCATCACCATAAACAGCCTTTAAATGACGATGAATCTCAGTAGGAGGCACTTTTTCAGCATTTTAAAATTCGATAACAGCACGCTGTTTATTTCTCGCGTTGACATACATAGCATTAGAACATTTCTCCATACTTCCGCTTCTCAATATATACTGGATGAATGTACCTTATACCTCTGCATGCATATTTAAGGAGAATGTTACTTCCATATACCTACAGGAGTGCTTCTGAAGGTCAGTTTGTTGGTAGTCCACAAGTATGTGTGCACTATTTTTCAGCCAACCCTCGTACCTATAAGTATGAGTAATGTACTATCAAATTGCCACATTATCTTCGAAAATGGGATATATTCTCTTGCTTCTCAAATTTTAATTATTGTTATTTAATACTATTTACCTTAGGTTTTGACAAGATGAACAGCAGCCGATGTGAACCTCCTCCATCTAGGTTCACCACTACCAACATAAAATCATCCTGACATCCGCCAAAGGTGACAATGGACGTGTAAGGATGGCGGGATAGAGCATGCATGGAAGACAGTTCTAGCAAGGTGACACTGTCCTCTGTGACAGCAAGCCAAACCTCTTGTCCTATTGCTACATCTCCTGCACTGCCACTTTTTAACTAATGAGTGAAAAAATAATGTACAAAATATTTCAGGAAAAATAAATTTTTCAAAAATTATTATACGTTAATTTTATTTGATAACTACTGGCCACCCAAAGTTCAAGTGATTTCATTACACAGCCTTTTTGATTTTAACAACTATAATAATTGAATCACACTCTGGAGCTCCTTATGTCATGAGGGGAAAGCCAACTTGTGAAATTATGAAGAGAAGCATTATCTTGGCCTCAATTACTAAACCTAATACACAATTTTTTAACTCAATGTCATTTTTGCCAACCCAGGAGGCAACTCACAGGACTCTCGTGAAGAGAGTGGATAAAATTTTTGTAATACTAGCTAATAAGGTCATTAATATTAGTGTTTTAATTAGAAGACAAAAGACCATTATTATTTTAATGTTTAAAGAAAGAAAATCAAAGAATAAATGTAATTGATTTTATTTTCAACTATAGTCCAATTATTTTGGTCTTTTCAATTTTGAAGATAATGAGCTCTTATCACACTCATTATCTAATTACTTTAGTTGAATTGGCGTCAGCATACGTCTGCATTAATTTTTTTGGGAGTGAAAATGCAAGCATAAAATGCTAACCAATATGAATTTGAAATCTGACAATCATCAATGGATAAAGTTATCAAGAGTACTTTTAAATGTCTATAAAAAGATTGCTCTGCTAAATAAATCAAAAGAGAATACCAAGTTCCCAATTACCTTTGCTTGAAACAATGTTGCTCCAAAAAAAGGCCACTTTCTTGTACATGTTAAATATATTCTCACACAGTCCAATAAACTTCTTCCTTTTAATGACATCCACTTTTCTGTGAGACTTTCGAGTAGCTCTCTGTAAAAGAAAAACATTTGTTTGAAAACCTAATCAAATATGCTAATTTCATACACAGTTGAAAGCTGAAAGTTTAAAACTGTTTAGGATTAGAATTTTTAACCATCACTCTAGAATAATAAAAGAGCAATAAACAGGAGTGGATAACTTACCTTAAGCCACTGAATTCAGATGGATAAAGTTATACAAATCATGGGGAAAATATATGGTTGGATATATATACATGAAAAATAGTAAAGAAAATATGAGTGAGATACACTGAACAGTTCTGAAGCCTGGTCTTGGAGAATGGAGAAAATAAGCTAGATAAAAAGAAACTGTGGCAGTTGTTTATAGCTGGAAAAGAGAGGTAGTTGTTGGAGGTAATTTAAAGGGCAAGAAAGAAGTGTTTAAAGGATATACTGAGATAGTGAAGTCTGTGATAGAAGGGAAGATGCTGAGTAAATTGCAAAGAGGGAGGCATAGAGGAGGAGGTATGAAAAGTGATAGAAAATGAGAGGCTGAAAATGGAAATACATAAGGGAAAGGTGTACAATTAAGTTGTAGAAGCCCACGACGTGTGCACTAGATTTCAGGGACTGTTGAAATATACCTAATCAGTGGTCTACCTGTAATATACATAATTACAACTAATGAAATATATATATATATATATATTACTATTAGCTAAATAATGCATTATTAATCATTCATGCAATAAACAAACCTTTCTTTACTTGGACTACAATGTCAAAAATCCAAACAAAATATTGCTGTTAGGCAAAGGAATACACTCTGGTGTTAGTTATGAATTAGGGGAGGATCAACAATAATACTAACAATGCGAGACACATTTTTTAAAAATAGTATGAGTCCTACAAAAATAAAGATGACATAAAACATTAGTTCAGGGAAGAGAAAAAAAAACAGCTACATGTTAATGTGCATTTTTTGCAGTCATTACTATGCATATATGTAAATGCTATAGCATATACTGGCACTTATTGATTAAGATAAGCCTGGCATATGTAACCTCATTTTACTTTGACCATAAATGAAAACGTCCATTCCACGTAATTTATTAATAATTCTATCAACTGCCTAAACTGAAAATTATTGGGTAGCAGTATGACAGACAGCATATATAAATATATCTGTGATGGGAGACTGGTCAGATGGCACCAGTTACCAACTGTGACTGATTCAGTTATCCTCTTTGACTATACATACCTTCAGCTTACTTAGTATTCAATGGATAACTCAATTGTGAGATGGAAAGAGAATTTCCAGCCCAATATTGAGTCTGCTGATAAGATAATTATAGGATAAGCCTTTGGTTTCCCTCTCAGTTACTAGCTTTCATGTACCGATTTTCTCTATGCCAAAATAATCAGTTTTTGGGCTTATGGTGAGTTTTCCAGTAAACCAGAATTTTCATCCATTTAATATGCCTGGAGTGTGGATAAATGATGGCAAGACAGGATGAGTACCTGATTAGTGTTAAAATGATTTTTTTAAATTTGCACTGATTAAGAAACATGACACAGGACAGTCTTCTATTGCCTGTGAATTTGGTGATCTTCCTACGTCATCATTGAACAGGATTTTGAAAAATAGTGCTAAAATAAAAGAACACATGAAAGGTTCAGCTAGTAATTGAAATTCTGGATGAAAAATCAAATTCAGAAGCAAATTCAGTCAGTGAGATTAATGAGGATTCTATGAAGGACTAGAAGTACTTATAAAGACATTAAAGAAACTATAATCCTTCTGATGTCAAATTTTAGAGAAGTAAAAGTTAGTTGAATAAATTCAGAAATCATGCTGGTTTAGAGAAAATGAAAGTGCAAGTGCAGTTATGCTGCAAGTGGAGACTCGGGAGTTACAAAGCATTTTACACAAGTCTTGAGAGTTGATAAGAAGAGTTCATTCCTATGATTTAACTTCAAGGCAGGAAAAAAAGGTTAATACACATGCTTCCAACTATTCCAGTGGGTGATTACTGGCTGAAACCACTGCTTATTTATTATTCAGAAAATCCCCATGCATTTACAATTATCAATAAGGCCACACAGTTTATTTCCTATCAGATCCTAAGGCTTAAGTTTAATTAAAATTAATTTTTGAATAAAAATGTGTTATAATTGTTTCTTTCCTTAGGTGAAATAGTATTGAACAGAAAACACACATTTATTTTATTACATAATTTTCTAGGTATCTCATAAAATTGATGGCTTACTTCAAACATAAAATAATGTTTTTTCCTCCAAAATATGGCTTCATTGATCCAACCACTGGATGAGGGAGCATTTGCAAATTTCAAATAGTCCACTTTACATTTAATTTTTGTACAGGCCTTATTGATAGTAGAGAATGTAAATGAATTGACTAGTTGAATTTGGGGAAATGTTACAGTATTTACCACGACATTATTTAGATTACCAAGGCTTAAAAAGAGGCTACTAACTCAAAACTGTATACATGAAGCTTTGAAAAATATTTGCCCACAATGTATGCAACACTTCAAAGGTTTCAAGACAGATAAATCAAAAAGATCAGACAAAATTGTGAAAATGCAAAAATTTAGAATTGAAAGTCAACCACAGTGATGTGGAATAGTTAATTGAATCTCTCGGCTTTGAGCTATCTTTGGCATAATTAGAACCATGGTGCATATTCAGGAAACCAAATATACTCCAATTTAAAACACAAAATCATCATCTATGATCTACCTAACTACCACCACCTCACAGGAATATTACTGCCTATCATTGTTGATTGCAGTTTTTGAGCCAAAACAAACTTAATTTTCTCATTTAGTAACATGATTTCAACTACAGTAACTACAGCCTAACTACAGCACATATGTCTATAGTTAATCCTAACTAATCAATATATTATACTAATCATTCATAATATTCAGTGTATATTGAGTAATAAATATGCTATTATAGTTTAAATTTGGGATGACAGCAGTAGTCACATACCACTTCTGACAGCTACTCTCCTGATTCCAAGTTAAAATAGTGTTACAAAGAAAGTACTGCAAAAGTAAACTCAATTTAAGGACCTGCTGCAGTAGAACATCACAAATTATACAAATGTGAGGCTTTACAACTGCTTCACGTTGTGCGTTTCTATTAAAAATTTTAATTTAAAATTCTTTTTCCCAAACAGGCAGTGAAGATCCTCCAACTTTGTATGTGAAGCAATTATTCGAGGGCTGTTCAAAAAGTATTGGAATTTTGTAAATTAAAAGTGCATTTATTGAACTAGAGCTAGAAACTAGTAATCCCCTTCAAAGCAGTCTCCTTGGTGATGCACAAACTTCTCCCAGCGCTTCTGCCAGTGTTCAAAACATTTCTGGAAGGCATCTTTTAGAATGCTGTTAAGCCCAGCCGTCTTATTCTATTTAATGTCTTCTCTTTCTTGAAATCGAGTTCCTTTCTGGGGTATTTTCAGCTTAGGAAATAGAAGTTGCAGGGAGTCATGTCGGGGGAGTACAGAGTTTGGTGAACCAGAGGATTGTTGTTTTTAAATGTGCAGAGTGGGCAGGTGCATTGTTGTGATGGAGCTGCCAAGTTTTTGTTGCCCACAGATTTGGTCGTTTGCACCACACAGTGTCACGCAGGCGACGGAGAACCTCGAGATAGCATTTTTTACTTAAGATGATGGTCCTTGGTGACTAACGTTCACACTTGTTCAATAATATTCTCATTCCAGCTTGTCGATGGCCTGCCTGAACGCAATTCACTTTCCACTGATGTTTGACCATTTTTTAATCGATTGTACCAGTCTTTTAATCGAGTAATACTCATGGCAGACTCCCAAAAGCCTGTTGAATCTTGTGAATTGTTTCCACTTGCGATTCGCCAAGCTTTTGGCAAAATTTCATGCAATAACTCTCTCAAGTCTTTCTGTCATTTCATAACTTGATAAAAACCGCCACGCACAACAGAGAGGTCTACACTACTAGGCTGACTGCTGGCGACTGAAGCTTTGTCATGACATGAAACAGTGCATGACAGTCCCCTCCACATCCCCACTAAGCTTGGTCGACAGTGCTTCATTTGTTTACGTGGGAGGACAGAAGGTCCGATACTTTTTGAACAGCCCTCGTATATACATGGTTTGTACTCAAATTATGGGGAAGAGATTCTGAAAACTAGACTTATTTCAGTTATTGCTACAATGCCTCCAAATTCTTCAAATAACATCCCTTGAGCATCAACACGCTTTTGCGAGCTACTTTTCCACAACTTGAATGCTCCCTGGTAGGTGGATTCTGGAAGGTCCTTAAAGATATGCATGCAAGCTTCTTTGATGGCACTTAGGAGTGCCCATTGAGTGAGGATTTCACTTTTGGGAATAGGAAATAGTCTACTAGTGCCAAGTCAGGACTGTAAGGGAGTTGGGGAATCAACGAAATGCTATTGCAGAAAGTCTTCACAACCAGACACTCAGCTCTGCTCTTGGTTGTCCATCAAGACCTTCAGGACAAGTTTAGTGTAGATCTTTCGCATCCCCAAATTTTCAGTGATAATGGTGTGCACTGTCATCTTATCAAAGCCAATACAATCTGTGATTATGCACACACTTAAACTATGGTCTGAATTCAGCACTTCATGCATATGCCAGGACAAAATTGATGCCCATTATTTTTATACAAACATCATGTACTGGGTATTCAATTCTTTAGGCATGTTGACTTTTATTACACTTTCAAATGTTTCTTTCTAAAATTATCATAACCACATTTTGCTATAAAAATCATGTCTTACCTCTGCTCTTCAGGTGTGATTCCTTCTCGATATCTATTTGGGTAAAATTTGTCTAGAACTTGCTGTGCCTGATGATGTGGATTGCCTGAAGTACCACCACTTCCCCTGCATCTATCAGCATTGTATTCTCCAAAATCAATCTAAAAAAGATGATGGCAGGACAATGAGGCTACAACAAGCTGGGAAAATTATAACCTGTTCAGTGAATTCAGCATACACATTAATTTATTTTTTGCAATAAGGATTGCATTTATAGGTTGAAGATAAACATAATTTTGGCAATTGAATAAAAAAAGCATTATTAATCCAAAGGATAGTTTGATAGGTGATGGTCAAGTTCACCCAATACTAAGCCCATTGGTGTATGAAATTCACACATCAAGGTAGGGGGGCCTGATCCTTTCCCTGTGCTGCCTATGGTTTACCAGGAGTTTCTGATATTAAAAAAATCACACCGCTTGGGTGAGGATAAGAGTACCCAGAGAGGCACACACTTAAATCTTTCCTAGGGCTTTGAATGTGCCTATTTTTGATTTTTACTTCAGAAAACACACTAAAATGTCAAGGGTACATAACCAAATGGTTTTCACCTGCTACAAAGAGGCTCAGAATAAAGGCTGGGTATTAGAAATCTTGAATAATTTAATTTTATTGCTTATAATGCATTTATAGCTTTTGTTATCTTTCCACCAGATCCCAATCACAAAAACATCAGATTAAACAAATATTTGTCTTTAAATTGGGTTTATTAATATAGATTTTAAGTAGTTTGCATTGATGTAGATTTTATGTAATAATTTCACTACTGAATGGGACTGACAAAAAAGCTGACAAAAACCAAAACTTATGAGACCACATTCAGGAGCTCATGAATTAATCCATTCAATTTTAAATTAATAGTTTATCTAGTAGCAATTTTACTATTACCAGTAAAATTTATGTGATTCAATTCAATTCAATTTTGATTAGATGGTGCAACATTAATTGAGAAAGATTTTGAAATGTTTAACTCAGTTTTGAAAGGATGTTCATAAGTGCTTCTTATTTTTCACAGGTACAGGAAGATTATGAATCAAACTCTATATACAAGAAAAGCACTATCCAGACTTTTTTCATTACATTATATGACATGCCCAGCTGCCTCACCAAGTTCTACTATGTTAGTTTTATGTATGTGATTCCTTATGAATTGAGTGCCACGTTTAGCCTAGCAAATACAATTATTAAACGTATGCTGGGATGATTCAGATTCCAAAGAAATGCTTTATAGTCCATAAAATAATTTAATTACATGATATTGTTTCATGGAACTTGTTTCTACCACATATGCATTATACGAAATGCATTTCACTAGAAACTAAAGGTACTAAGGCTACTGCTCCATTATTAATTAGGGAACTTGTAATTTCTACTCTGAACTCCTTTTTTCGCTTTTATTTCTAAGAAAAAAAATTTACATCAAAACATTTTTTTCAGAGTTTTTCATTTTGTTGGAAGCAGACTTTTCATGTATGATATTAGATAAGAACTGGTACTTAACTGTATAAATATCAGAATTTTCAAACGTACAACCGGAAAGTTATAAAAAAAATTATCAATAGCAAAATACGTTCATTTCATGAATTGGATTTGCAACAATTTATTCATATTGATTAGAATACTATTTCTATGCTGCATCCCTTATACAGCTTTCTTATGCACACATTTCAATTAATTTTTCATGCATGAATAAAACTGAAATTTACATCAGTAAGATTTGAGTATTGGCTACTTTTTTGGTAGCGTTATCTGCAATTGATAACTAACATGATATATTAGAACTTATACATATTAGAACAACCATAGGAATACTTACTTGTGCCATGAGGGATGTTAATTCCATAGCCAATTCTCTATTCAAAGGAAAGCGCCCCTGCACAACTTGTTGATTTACTTGGTAACAAAGAAGCAGTTTTTCTTTATCTGTTTCCATTTTGGCCCCGTTCCTCCAATATAATCGATTTTTAAATGTTAGCTGAATCACACGAGTGTTTTCAAACTTTCCAGAGCCCTTTTCTCGAAGAGCTGTCTCCCATTTGGATATAACATCACAAAGCTGCAATGAAAAGAATATAATCAGGAACAAACTAATACATATAATGCAAAATGCTTAGATGAGCTGTACTCAAATTAAGTAATGAGCCAGATTTACATTTAATGCAAAGCTAAATGGGTCAAATGTAAAAACAATGGGTCTTAAAATATTCTGCCAATAGTCAAAATGTAATATTTTTATATGACAGCATGTATGAGTAATTTACACATTCTGATCAAATGGTAAATAAAATCTAGACGCACTGGAATGAAAAGTCCTGAAGTGGGAGGGAAAAACACACACACCTCTGTCTAGTTATTAATAATCACTTTTTGATTTTTCACAGTGCTATGACTTCTCCCCTCCCACACACTTCAAGACTATGGCCCAAAAGTCATTTTTATATTTCTCAAAACACTAAACCCACGAGAAGGAGTGATGAAATGATAAAAATTATTATTAAAAAAATGATTATCATAACTTTTTCAAATTAATCTAATCTCCATCTACTATGACTACACAGGGGGGGCAGCAGTTCGTAACAATAGAGAGTCAAATCATATAGAGTTGACAGAAGTTCTTTAGCTGAAACTACCTCTGTCATTACCTTGATCCTATTTCAGGAGCATCTTGTTGATAATATATTTCACAGTTATCATGAAAACCTATTAAATGTATTTTAAATGTTAGCCATTTTTTTATTTGCCCATTTAACTATTCTTTAAGTCAAGTATTTAGTACATAATTATAATCAAACTCGGCTGTAATAAGGATGGTTGTGACAAGTTCAAGATTACAAGCAAGTGCTACTTTCAATAAAAGTTTAAAAGTATTGAAATTATAATATCTCACATGCATAATTTGGGCACACTTCATGGATATAAGGTTCCAGGGTAAATATTTCCCTTTATAACTCTTCCAGAATTTGGTATGCTCACAATTTACAAATAAAGTTCATGGTCTTCCTCATAAAATTTTCTTGAAAATTTACCCGTGAATGAGTCATTGTTCACACATAAAAGACAGTATTTAAATATATGCACAAAAGTTGACATTATTCAAGAGTTAGAATGAGGTGAAAAAATGTGAAGTGTAACAAAACTTTTATTTTATTTTAATAATTTCACTTTTATTTAATCTGACATCATCTGTAATACAACTTTTCTGAAAAACAGTGAAGTAAATTTATCTGTACCAGAGAACAACAAACAAGTAATTATTTTGGTGGCGTTGATCAATTGGAAGAAATTTAATGGAGAGAAAAATGCTGGTTCCTCCATCAATAGCATCAATCATTTTAAGGCAAAAAAATAAATTTGAAAAATTGACCAGTCAACTTTGTTTCCAGGTTAGAATTTCTTCTAATATCTTATTTCAACTTATGAAATACCTGGTTTTGCCTTCACTGACACTAAACACAACTGGATCCTTTTCCTCAACTTCTCTATCTACCCACTTTAAAGTTTCTCAATATAGATATTTGTTTATTATACATGTACCTAGCCAAATCAGAGATAATTCCATCAACTGATCCATTCTCAACTGTAAACTTACCATAATTGTACATACTTCTCATCTTGCCAACGATAAACTTCAAGTGATTTTGTATTTAAATAAAAGAAGTAACTTCACAATTTTACACCAACTATTGAAATATGACCTCAGTTTTGACATTGGACATCATCATCAGGTTCAAAGCTGAAACTTAGGTTGTATCTTAATAAAGTTTGTATGGAATTACTAAGTCACTTCTTTTATTTAAATATGTTGTGTAAATTACACTAAGTTATGTCAGACACAACAAATTTCATCAGATACTTTTGTAAATGTAGGCAAGGAAATAAAAAACAATTCTTCATCATTTTTTTTTGATAAAATAATACATCATGAAACCAGTGAAGGTGGCATCCTGTTTCACAGAATAGCTAGGTAAATTAAGTAAAAATATAATGATTTTTAATGTCTTAACATCCAGATGCATGATAAACTGAAAAATGTCTTTTAAACTTCAAATATGGATTAATAGATGATCATGTGTCTAACAATTTATGGTTGTATGCCCCTTAGGAATAGAAATATACTACTATTTATAATAATGATACATATTATCTTATAAATTACCTTAGCTTGAGGATCGATAAAATGCTCTAAATCTTTTTCGATGGGATCATCACTGAAGAGGGTGAATCCAGAATGAGAAACATCTCGGCATCCAATTTCTTGGTTTAACGTTGTAAGAAACTCTTCTATTGTAGTTGAACCATCAAAACTCACAACCTGCAATGACAAATTGCATTATTTTATTTCAATATTTTACAGCTACTGAAATGTGACTGGGGCAAAAGATTCAGAAGCTCAAATGAATTAAGAGCTTCAATTAAAGACCAGTAGGGATAATCAAGAAAAATTTCATTAAAACTATTTTCTAACATATAGTTTTCACCAAAGGACATATAAAAACACACAAGAAAGAAAATGAAACACCCTCAGAAGACATATTACATGATATATTTCACAGGGAGGAAATCAGAGCATAGGAAATTTCAAATACATGTTCTAATGCCCCAGTCTGTCAGCCTACAAAATTTGGAGAAATCATCGAGTGACACTTGATGTATGTACTTTATTAGTTATGAGTGCATGTAAATTAAAAGTGCCTCTCCATTTTAAGACTCAGTAAACATAAGATGACATTAATCTGTCTTCTACAAAGTAAAAATACCATGAAATGTTTTCCATAGAACATACATGTCCCCTTTCATTTTATTTATATCCTACCCTTAAGTCACTCAAGAGCTTTGAAACCACATGTTATGAGATAAAAATCATTTCAAACACCATGAATTTTGCATGGAAATTTAGTTCATCAATCCATTAAAAGTAAAGGGAAAAGAAGGCATAATTCCCCCCACCTCCCCACAACTACAAGTACTAGTTATTAGGAAAGGTGACCGACAGCTAATGTCAGTTGTACCATTAAGGATAGGGGGTTAATATGGTAGGGGTTGAATATTATAGGAATGGAGGAAAGGTGGAGAGAAACCTGGAAATGTCTAATCTTAACGTTAGGACTTAGGGGGTTCAGAATTTCATGTCCCATCCATCGGATAGCATACTTAAAGTACTCTCATACCTCTCCAGGCACCAAACCCAAGTATGAATCGGGATAACACTGAAAAACCTTGCCACCTCTGTGAATTGCACCCAGGTCCTCAGGGGGAGAAGCGAGTACATTAGCCACCATACCATCCTGATCCCCCACAATTACAAACTTTTCATGAAATCCCTCGGAAAAAATTTCTTTGGAGCATGAGTACTATGCACTGTATGAAAATTCAGGGTAGTTACTCATTTCATGGGTTCCCATTCCAAGCTTTTTCCAAATATTTCCTGTTGAATATGTCATCCTTTTTCCTGATTATTCAGCCCAGTATTTAGAAAGATATCTTTACGAATGTATGGTATAACAAACCTGGTAAGTTCCATTCAGCAAATGAACTGGTATAGCATGAGGCAAGGAATGGTGGTATGGATTTTTGAGCAGAATTGAAAGAACTTCCATTCTGGACGGCTTAGCTTGGCGACCACCATTCTGTAAAGTTCTCTCTAAGGCACGTTGGCAGTAAGCTGCATACTTCCCACATTCACTTCTGAAAAACAAAGAGGTGGTTACTTAAGTTTACAGAAAAACCAGAAATTTCTCAACCAATAACATATTTTTAATATCTTTGCCCTGTGCATTCAGCATAAAAATTTTCTGGTATGTTACAGTGCTATTTATTGAATTAAAAATTTCAAACTTGATTAAAAAATTAATAAATGAAAATCTGCTTTTGTTTATTTGAGTATACTATTTTAAAAATTATGCATTTTATTAACATCGCACAGGTAAATATGTACAAAATGCATATTTCATGCGTAGGCTGAAGATTTATTCAGTATAAAATAAGCATTTCAATGTATAACACTCCTCACCTAAGGTTTGATGTACATTAAAACTTTCCATTAAGTCTTTTGTTTAAATTGTATTTTAATATCTTATAGTATATACTCGTACAATACATTGTCGATGGAAGAGACTTATACAGTAAAAGCAAATATTTACTCTGGAGAAATCTTAACCGGCTAATTAATATTACAATTTTGAAAATTTTGCAAGTAATGATTACAGAAATTCTTTGATTTTTAATTACTATTTTACAAATTGTAAAAATTATAATATTAATCAGACCTGGAGTAAAATTAACATTTTTACAATTATTTTGAACTCAATTAGCTATTACTCAATTACTCAAAGAACTCAATTACTATTCCCTCATTACAGCAATAAGTGAAGTGACATAATGAGGACTTCGAGTTTAAACAATTTCTACCTCTATGCCAAATAATGGAAATAATTCAGGTCTGATTATCTTTATCACTCAGAAATCAAATTGTGCGCACACATTTTTCAATAGTAAGAAATCACTTTTTATTTACACTTGAAGGTAAATATCAAAACACATCTGATTGTTTTGATATCATTCAAAACAATCTGTTTTCTGAGATTGAAAAACAAAACAATCTGAACATCAAAAACCAAAGTGGACTTTGGAAACGTTTTTACTTTGTGCCATAATTAATTTGCATTAAGTAATAACAATAATAATTCCACGCAGTTTAATTGTGATAGCTTTGCTAAGAGGTAGATGGCTTCTGTTATTTTTCTTTATCATACTTTGTTATTGATATGCTCCAAAAACATAGGGAATAAGTCAATCACCTGATTTAAATAAACAATAAAAAGAAAGATCAGCAATGAATATGGCTAAAGTAACCCAGGTAACCTCAATTAAAAGTACCAAAGTTACTTCAGCAAAAAAAATTTTACTAACTTTGAATCTGCATTCCTGTGAAGGTGCAACTTTAAGTACCACAGCAGGCGATTGTTCCTTGGCACAAACAGGGATACAGCGAGTGCTAGCAGCTGCCAGCCTTGGACAAACACAAAGCTCGGAGGGTTGGTCTTGCAATCGAGTGGCAGGGCAGCTGCTGATTGCTGCGAAGTTGGAGAACCCTTCTGAGCGTTGGCTGAGTCGCACATGAACAGCGACTGAGTCGCACAAAGCAGCAGTTGCTGGAATGGAATGTGAGTGTTCTTGTTGCACGCAATCGACTCCCATGGGTCATTTCTTTCAACTACAAAACTGGCTGACTAATTGGTGCCCAAAAGCTCTTGGTTCAGCATCAAAGCCATAAATAATTTTAAAATTTTGAAAAAAGTTAAACTTCATCTAATGAAATGGGCTGGCAGTGATTTGGAGGAGGGAAAACTGTAGTTACAAACTGTGCATCAAAGTTAAACTTTCTATTTCAATAATAACTATTAAATCAAAAATAATGTGTGTGTAGGTGTTTTTTAAATATAAAATCAAATGTAAGAATAGGTCAAAGAAAATTAAAACAGTTTTAATGATGACCAACCTTTTCAAAAACATTTCTAGTTTAATCCTCTCTCAAACAGAAAATTTTTAATAATTGTTAATAAATTTGGTCAAAGGAAACGATTCCATTAAAACTAAGCTAGACGAATAAAATAATTGCCTTCATTATAGAAATTTTTAATATTCTATTATTATGGTGAAAAATGCATTAAGTGTGTAAATTATTTTACAGATTTCTAAGGGGCAATTAAAAATGTTCACTATGGACAGCTAGAAAAGCATGCATGAATTAGTGCTCAATCTATATCAAAGTAAAGCAACTATACACCATACACACACATTTTCTTTTAATCTCAAAAATTTGAGATGAATTTAATGGAAGCATTAAACTCAGTTCTAAAGAGTGGATTTATTAAAAGGGCCAATGATTTAATAACTTCTATTCTTGTCACACACAAACATTCCATTCCAAAATATAAAGAGTAAACACATTTCACAAAACAATTGTCATTCAATATGCATTTTATTGGTAAACAGAAGTCATATTACATTCAAATGCTCAAGGTGTCCCATTGAATGCACTTACATTTGAGTGTGCCATCAGGAAATTTACCGTTTTAGTAATGAAACAGCACTTGACTGTTTCTGATTTAGTCAACATAACAAACAAACTCTCTTTGAGAAGTTAACACTACTCAGTTCTTTCCAAGGAATAATGAATGATGCATATTTTAAATGCTTGAACAGCGGAAATGCAGATAAAGTACAGTAAAATTGAGATTTGCAATTAAAATTGGGTACTTGTGCAGACATTACAATGGCATATGATAATGTACAAAAAGGCCATTTGGAGACTGCTTTTAATAGCAGAAATTTTTAAGTGAACTATTCTGTAATTTCAGAATATCAATCCCTTCAATAGCATCACCACATTGTACGTGCATATTGCTGAGACACCATGCATATATTGAATAAACAAAAAAAATGTTCAAAAATTAGTGCTCCCATAATAAGCTTATGGAGTATAAAGCATTTGCAAATTCAAGGATTTGCAAACAGTGAGCTATGAAATTGATTGCTTTGAAGCCACAAAATTAATATATTTACTTAAAATAACCATTGGCATTTATGTTAAATGCTTTGAAATTAATAAGCAGGTCTATTGAACCTGTTATTTAAATACTTAAAATTATAACTACAGTGTGAGAAATCATTGGTTCTACAGATAAAAAGGTGCATTCAAAAAACTACAACAGCCCTAACAAACATACTGAACATTAACATAACTGTTTGAATTTCTTATAAGAAGGAAACACTTAAGACACCAAACAGGAATGCACAATGAAAAATTAATTGTACCATAAACAATATCTTATATATTATCTTAAATTTATTACTAAAATATTTTTCCTTAAATTATGTTAATTAATACAGTGATTCAAATAAGTCCAGGAAATGAACATTATGTAATATAATACTATCTTATTCATCATCTCATTTGCAAGTAAATCAATAAATTTATAGTTTTTAATAAATATTTTATAAACTACTGAATGTATGGCATATGAAAATTTATTTTGTTTATAATTTGTTAATTCCAAAGATAAAATTCCCAAGATGCCATTACAATTAATTAAACATACCAATTCATAATTTACTTATATTAGCATACAATATGAAATGCCAATGATTCTATTGGAATATATTTACGAAGGTAAGACATGGTTTCAGAGCATCTTAAGGAATGAAAGGAAAGCTACGACTAGTTAGCTAAATAAATTTATGCTAAAAGTTGCTCAGATTATTTACTGTTTTCCATTCAGTATCCGTTAAATAAAATGATACCAACAGATTATCACATAAAATGATATTTCATATATCATTGAAAGCTCATAGAGTGATGTATCACAATTTCCCATGAAAAAATAATTTTAATAGACTTGGATTTTTTGTTCAAACATTTTCCATTCATTTTTCATCTTCCAATATTACAAATTGAAACACTGCAGAACAACATGGGATAAATATTACCAACATTTTATATTTATAGCCTAAGGGCTTTATGTGATAAGAATTATTTTGTGTACATGAGTCAGCTATATCTTTTAGTTTCAATTATGTAATGCACAATAGAAATTATACAAGGTTAGATAGAGCTTTCTGTTTTTAGGAATTAAAAGAAGATGACAGAGCTAAGCAAAATCACGTTTCTTAATGAGGAAAATGCATCATTCCTGTACTACAAATGCTCCCTTAAAATGACTGAGATAGTTGAAGCTCACAGTCTAAGCAATTTTAAAATTAATCCAAATGATCAATAGCTTTGTAAAAAGATCTAACTTATCACTCTTCAAACAGCAATTACAAGTAAAAGATTTATATAAACATGCGTGCTAAAAATGTTTCAGTGATGTATGGAAAAGCTTCATTTCTTTTATTGGCATTACTCACTTAAATTATCTACTACAGAAAATGTAATAAAAAGGCAAGATCAAATGCCATTTAATGGATTACATGTTCGGTACATGAAGCATAGAGTAAAAAGAAAAAATATTCAAATCAGTTACGAACTAACACATTTAAGGGTTCTTCAATGCTAGCAATAATCTTTTGTCAGTGATAATCAACTTCTATGAGCTACCAAATATGTTTAGAAATAACTTTGGATGTTAACTTAACAACATTTCAAATGCGATGCTCCCTTAACAATGGGGGTCTCATTTCAAAAAGCATATTAAATTACCTAAAAGTGTTGTAATTAGTGCAAGAATTTGCTCTTAGAATGATATTCATTAAGCATTTTCATGATGTAACCAAACTATATAATGAAACAGCATTATACTTAAGCATTGTACAATTCAACAATGAATATGAAATAGATGGATCAGCAATTGAAATTATATTAGAGATTAATGAATTAACTTTCTAATCCTTTGAAAAGTGGTGAAAATTAGCATCACACTTTAAAAGAGCTCTTATCCACCAAATGGCTACAGATTTTATTTTTTTAAATTTCAACTTAAAAAAAAATGACTATTGACCTATTATCTGTTTTTTCTTAAAATTCTATCCTCAAACAATAAATTTAAATAAGAATTTATGCTCAGATATGTAAAAATATGATACAAATCTTTCATTGCATTGTATGGTATACTTTTTTTAACCCATGCATTAATGCTAAGATACTATGATAATATTAGATTTGATTCAATAAATTACATTACAATAAACACAAGACTCATGAGAATGAGATTATTTCCTGAAATAAACAAGGAAAAATATAGTTTTAACATTATTCTTACAATTTTTTTATAATCCCTAAAAGAAACTGTACTTTACTAAGGCAGAACACAAGTCATATTCCATAAGCAATTATTAGGAAAAATTACCACTTATTTCAGAAAAACTTTTTCTGACAAAAAATACTGTCAATTATGTAATTTAAAATAATCTAAATCGACTGATGAAAAGATTTTTTTAGTTTTCAAAACTGTTTACCAAACTTTTGGTAAAGGTTATACAATTAAAAATGCAAACTAATGACTGTATCATGCAAAACAAGAAAACATTTAAAAATTTTGATAGTTGAAAAGGGAAAAAATTCAAGTATAAACTATTACATATATATCAAACAATACATCATGCTCTATACATAATTCACTGTGGGAGCCCAGACAGCAGCATCTAAAATAATAAAAAAACTATAGAACACGCTGTAAAAAGTTTCACATAAGAAGTCTGATTAAAATGCAAATTACCTATTGAACATTTAGCAAGCCATGACGATAGCTCAGCCATTTGCATGATCAAAATAATATCCCTTAGCAAGAGCTTAAATAAACAAATAATATAGGGTACTTACAGATTCATTAATCAATTCAATCATTGAACTCTCTACTTCCTTGAAACTTCCTTGCACATCAAAATGAAAAAAAAAACAAAGCTTGTGATGGGACAGTGTGAGAGTATTTTTCCTGAATTCTGCTTTGAAGAATAAATTTGAGAATGAAGTAAACATCTTTCAATTTTGAAAAAGGAAAACAAATTATAGAGTTTTAGCTAAGGTTTTATCTGACAATCAGACTTTCTTACTTAACCAATATAGGCAACGGACTCATTTACAGAAGAGGACAGAAATTCTCTCAAATTAGTTGTAAAATACCATCAGTTAACAATAAATGAAAGAGCACATTAAAACATATTTCCGCAAAAAAGTTCTAGAATAATTTATGACATGGATATTTTTGATTGAATAATGTTAACAAATTACTAATTTTAATGTGTTCTTTATCACTTCATGTATCTAATGCTTTAAGCATCATTGTTATCAACAATATGAAACTCGGTCCTCCGCAATTCTAGGAAGAACTTCACCCAACATTGAATGTATTCAGGAGTTGGATTGCCATCAAAGAGCAATGAAGACATGAATGTTTGGCACTATTATTCTTGGGAGTATGCAAATACGATTTTGACCCTCAGAAACTGAATAATTAAGGTAACTTTTGAAGCATCAGTAGTCCAGAACTGTAATCATATTTTTCATTTATAAATAAACTTGCAACTAGGATAATCTCAATGTAAACATTGTGGAACAAAAGCAAGAAATTCTGATTATTGGGAGACTAATGTAATCACATTATATTGCTGATATTAATTTGTTTAACTTAATCGAGTCGCAGTGATTTGAATTGTACTATAGAAATGATATTCATTCCGTTTAGCCTTAAGTGAATTCATGGTCTCTGATTTTAGTTTCACATATATTTTTTTATGTAGGTGAGAATATTTGCAATGGGATTAATGTAGTCAATGCGTGAAAAAAATACACAATCTAGTAATTTCCAATGTTAACTCCATAGAAAAATAACACAAGTTTCAATATGCTACACTATTATAAGCTCAGCGTGTCAAACAATGGTCATCTTTCTTCGAGTGAAACACAGAAAATCACTCAGCTGTGCATTTTAGTTTCACTATGCAATCTATGAGAATTCACAATTCATGCTGGAGTGACAGACTTGGGTTGATGAGGTTGAAAAGTTTTGCAAGGATGTTTTTACAAAAGTGATGGGTTAGAGAAAATATAAAAATAAATGCATTTCAACAAAAACCATAATGGCAGCCAAAAGCACACACTTACGCGAGAAGGCTTAAATTTGTTGAGCGTCCTGTTTACCTGGACCCCAATCTTGTGATGTGTGTGCCTAGATGTCTGCTTGACCAGAGCACACACAAACTCAGCTTGCAACTCGGGTACATCCAAGCACTGTTGCAGGGCATTCTGCGCCAGGACTACATGGTAGTCAATGCCAGCCGAGTCTAAATGCACAGAGATGAATAACTGGCAAGACTATGGAAGAGAAAAATGAGATTAAAAAAAATCACTCACAGGAGTTGGAAATGGCATCATCAAAATTGCTGAAGGGTAAAAATAATTCAATAACTAAACCCTCACTAATCCAAAATATTCAGGAATTTGACATGTAATCTCATGATGTAATTTCACCCACTATTCTTGTGCACTCTTGATTGCCAATGATTTCTAATTTACTACAGAATATCATAACGTTAAGCTAGCAATAATGCTAAATTAACTTCAAAAAAAACAATGGTAATGTATGACCATACTTGGCCCAAATTATAAAACTTTGCAGGATTTATAAGGGATCACTGTATACTATGAAAATCATTCTCAATAATGCCATGAAAATGTAATTGTAGTAAGAGGTGAAGAAGAAAAGTCACATTTAAGGTACCAATAATTATTAGATATTACACCATGGAATCAAATTCCTGACATTTCTGAAAAAATGAATGCAAACTTTAATAACATGAATATATCAGGGAAATGGATCCTAATTTTTTGAAACTACAATTTTTTCGTTACCTTAAATAATTTCACAGCTTCGGCCTGTAAAGCATCCGAGGATAAAGTGGTCAGGGGAGCAACAATACTTTCTTTGCTGTGCAAGAGATGGGGATGCCGCCAGAGGACACAATCTGAAAAACAGAAACAATATTTGAGTTACCACACTAGTAAGCTGGTAATAGCATGAACATATTAAAACCTTTATTTAACAAAAAAAATTGTTTGATGCAAATGTATGAAATTACTTTTCATCATAATCAAATACTCTAATATGCATTTGAATATATGTTTGTATACTTTTTCATGAATATGACTAAGGATTTTTATGAGCCTTCATATCTTAAATTTTTTGAGCATTAGAAATTTACTGAGAAATCATATCCTATCTTTGGGAAGTCATTCAGGCCAAATACCCCAAAATGCGTCATGCATACAAAATTAGAACCTGCACACACACTGTGGTACAACTTTTACGTAAGTATTTTGATAAAAATGGACTGGGTGGAATGGAAAGAATTTTAATCATCAATAAAAACTAAGAACAGTAATTGTTATGGACTTTTGTAATGAAGCAACAAGGTATTATGCTATGCAATGTTGGATCACTGTTACCTATCGAATTTTATATCATCAAAAATAATTCAAAATATACTCTTTGCTTTTCTGTAAACTTATTATTTACCAGTCTGAATCCACACCATGGCATTACCCTCAATCTATATATATATATATAAATTGAGACTTCATTGTTAATTTCTGAAGCAGACACTTTCTAAATGCAATTGACAAAATCAGCCACTTACTTGGATCACCATCTGTTTCCATTAGTTTTTGAACAAGCTGTTCGTACTGAGTTCCTGCACTTGCACCACCTCCAGAAACAACTGTCAGATGATACATCCAAGAATCCTGTATTGGAAAAGTAAATTATTGCAAAAGCTCAAGAAAAGCACACAATGGTATTCTACAAATGAAAAAACTGAACAAGCCTAAAGAACTGAATCCTCATCAAAGTGCCTCATGAAATCCTCATGAAGTGCAATCAAAAAAGCTTGCATGTGTACCCTTAAGGACTTCAGAATCCTACCAAGGAGCCTTTGAGTCATGGAAAAGCCATTGACAAAAGTGCATCAATGCTTAAGGGATGTACTTTGAAGAATTTTGAGTAATATAGTAATATCTACAATAAATTATTTTCCCAAAACCTTTCCCAATACTATTTATACAAACCATGTATATACTTGGGACAAAGCAACAAGTTGTTACTTTGAAGTGCTAAGGAGAAAAAAATCCTACTTAATATGATTCATAAATATTTATAATTCCACTTTATATGATTGAAATAAACCAGTTAAAAATATCTCTTGCGATGTTTTGCTTGGGTTTTAGTGAATAACTTTTTAGAAAATTATTTAAAATTTCATGACTATTTCATTTCATATAGTGATAAAATATTTTTCCATAGTAAAGTTCAAGTATTTCACTCCTCAAGTTGCAAAAAATATTTATGCAGGTGTAAGTATACAAGTATATCTATTGATATACAGTGATGGTGTTTTTTTCTTTTAACTGAAACTGGTAACCTCAATAGAATATCAAATCAAAAGTCTGTTGTAAGATTCAAACTTTTTCCCAAAACTGAGGTTTCAGGAATGTGGTGAAAATTATAATTATCAGTAATTTATCAGTTAAGGTATATATTTGATTGACAACAAGCTACCAAACAGTACAGTGACAATTTGATTGCCTCTCCAAACAAAACACAACCCAATGTGCTAAACTACAAAAGCCTCTCTTAATTTTCATATACTCCCTTCATTCCTTCCAATATTACATTCCCTTTAGCACATCCAGAAGCCCCAATTCTATTCCGGCCCCTTCTTCACTTGCCTAACATTCTTCCCTCAATGACAATAAGTCTTCAACATCCTACTACCTATCAATATGCTTTGCATCCATTTTTCCTGTCTCCTTATGGATTTTCTCAACAGGCTCTCTCTTCCCTAACCATACTTAGCACTTCTTCATTTATTTTCCTTTCTCTCCACTTCACCTTCTCCATCATCCTCCAAACTCAAATTTCAAAAGCCTCCAACCTATGCCTATCATCCTGCTTCAATATCAATGTTTCTGCATTGTACATAGTAACTACACTCCATATCAAGGTTTTAAAGAGCCTTTTCTTAACATCCTTACTCAACATACCTGGCATCAATTTTCTCTTCCTAGTTAAAGCTTCTTTGCCTAATGCATTTCTTTTCATTATGTCCTACCATTTTGGTGCAAAAAACTTCCAAGATACGTAAACTGTTCCACCTGCTCTACTATTTTTTCCCCTTCTATTTTAACATTTCACTTAGCCTCTCTCTTTCTAGAAAATCACATAACTTTTGTTTTATTTACATTTATTCTTATCCCATAACTATTCCACTGACTTTCCAATGCACTCAGCAATGATCACAACCCATTGGCTGACTAATCTAGAATATATTTGTTAATTATGGTGTGCCAAGAAGTATTTAGAAAAAATGTAAAAAAAACACCAGATAGTGCTTCGAATTTCATTGTAGATGGACTTTCAATCCATCCATACTAAATATCACACAGAGTCAACTGCTTTGGTTGGGGACTACAGTTAGCTTCAATTTACATTGATTTTTAAGATTGAATATGATGGAAACAACAGGGTTTTCCTGCAGTGGTCAAATTCAAAAGCTCACAAAATATCTATGCATAAAAATTTGACATAACAAATTACCTTTTCCTGCTTTCCCGGCATTAAGAGATAGGTTGGGCCTTGGTGAGATGGAAAAATGCCAATGGTGAGTTCAGAATGTTGGCCACTGTCTCCTTCACGATCCTCACTATCAGAGTCAGACACATGGTCTACCTCTTCCACACGAGCATCACGCATATTAATTTGCCCCAGAGGATTCTGAATCACCACATGCAATAAAATAAATGATGATTAGTTATTTACACAAACCAGTAATTAAGCTCATTGGTAAATTTGAGGGAACAACAAAATAGAGAAAACCACTTTTCATTACAGGTTTTTGAAAAAACTTGCATTATTGTAATTTTATAATTACAATGCTAATGATGACATAAAGATTATCCGTCACTATTTCGAACTATAAATATTTACATCTTATGAATTCATACTTCATAACCAATATTGGCTTGGGAAATTTTCAATTAAATTCATTATATCCAAATTCAATATAAAAAGATGACAAACATTTAAGTGGACTCCACAATAAGGCCTACTTAAAATATAACATAATAGAGCATGTAATGAATATTGACATCCTAAAATCATTTATTATATATATATATATGTGGGTCCCGGTGGTCTAGTGGGTAGAGCGTTGAACTACTGACCGGAGGGTCCCGGGTTCGATTCCCGGGCAAGGCACTATGAGGACCTGCAGCTCCTCCCAAGCTATATGATTTTTCGGGTACCAGGTCTTCCTGGGAAACCATAACCGGCACAGGGAAAAGAACTGGCCCCCCTACCTTGATGTGTGAATATTCACACGCCGTCGGGCTTGGTACATGGGTGAGCTCAGTGAGGTTGATTTAGTAGGTGATAGTAGTAGTATATATATAATAGATAGTAATATATATATATATAAACTAAAAGACAATTTTAACACATCTCACTCACCATATCACTTGGTGTTTTAAAGTAGAGGAACATTTTCCCAATCAGAACACACCAACACTTTTTGGCATGCCCATTCTTCACTTTAGTAAGCCATCCTTGAATGGTTGGTTTATTATCCTCTTTGCTCAGGAGTAATTTCGTTGCATTTCTCCTCTGGACATTCTTTAAAAAGATGCAGTTCTCCGGTTTAAGACAACATACAGGTATTCAAACATTTCTGGAGGTTAAAAGTCATTTGAGGCTAAATTAATGTAAGGTTATTACCTGCAAAACTCTGATCCAGTCTTCCATGTTTGCAATTGAGTCAGCAGTCAAATAATATGTTTTCTTTCCTGTTGAAATTTCAAACGTTGCAGCACCTTCAGCTCTTGTAACCCGGCATACCTCATCAAGAACAATTTGACCTTGGGGTTTTCGACTAACATCGCTCTGCAAATTATTGTCATAAGTGTGCTGTAAAATAATTTTTAAAAACTTAAGGTGAACTGTTAAAAAGGTTTACAGGGTATATAAGTCCCTTGCTTACAAACATGAAATGATTATATTCACCAATCCATTCACATTTCAGACATATGTGGTACATGCCTACAAACAAGTATTATGAACAAACAGATTTAAAATTATATTTTTTTCATTGATTAAAAAAGTACAATTTGTTCAATGGCAATTCAGGTACAAAAATCATCTGTCAGCACATGGGCTATTGTGTGTCCATTCTGTGTTCATTAAGTATATTTATTCTGCAAATAAACTTGAAAAATGCTATTGGAATTTATTTTGAAATACAACACTATATAGATGATATCTACCTAACAGCAATAGTTGGGAAGAAACAGTCACATTAAAATGATATACATAGTCAAATCTCTTCTTTGTTTCAAAATAAAAATTCCGCCAAAATTCATAAAAATGCCCAATTTACTGAACAACAGCAAGAATGATGTTTCAAGAAGGGATTCTGACAAATGACGAGAAATTGAAGGTTGCTGAGAAACCCAATTTGAAATCTTACTGCTTTCAGTGATTAAGGTGAAATTCGTTATCACTTTGAAACTTAAGGCATGCAATCTCCTTATGCTACTTTTACCAATTATCATTGGAGAATAACTTTCCTGCAGACCGCCTTAATGTCAGAACTTGACATGTGTTACTGTGATAGTGGTATAGTAGTTAGGAGATAGCAGATAAAAGTGTTTTTTTCCTCTAACTCATTCATCCAAAACAACTCATTATTATTACTATCATCATTCCGTTAAGTCCAATTCAGGGAAATGTGTTATTCCAAAGGTCACCATTTTTAGACTATGAACAATAAAGCAGGTCTATGTAAATTATGGAGGATGCTGACAGATTGTAGGGGAATTGAGTTGGTGAGGTCCACATATGATTTAATATTTTCATTATTATATACTGAGGAGGAATCATGAGCTTTTGTCTTCAATTCCTAATATTTGTGTCCAATAAATCACAGCCAGACAAAGTGTCAGTCAGAAATTTGGTTTTTAATAATCACAATTCCCTATAAAACCATCCCTTTTGGATACCCCTTGCTAATAACAAAGTATTTATGTGAATGATTTGAACTATAATTGCTAAAATAAAAATGAATTTAAAATTTTACTCAATACCATATTAGTTAAGAGTGACATGCTAAATTTCTCTATATTATGAATGGTACTGAGAGTCCATATTTTCAGAAAAGAACAATTTTAACAAACAATAACTTCCAAGGACCACAAAAGGATTGTTTGGAAAGAGTAAAAGACATTCTATATTAAAAGCACATTTGCAGTTATCATAATACCTTTTGAGCCTCTTTCAAGAAAGCAACAAAAATCATACCAGATTTATTAACAAAGAGAAACTTAAGCCCAATGATGACAAAATTAATAATGATTACATCATATGGAAATCTACTTCCACAGTTTTTTAATTGAGACTTAAATGATAATAACAATTTTGAGAAAAAGCTGCAAACTACTAGTATGAAAATTTAAATAAATATCAACATACCTGGGACTTCCAATATGTAAGCACTCCATTCTTCAGCACAAACCATCGCTTCCTCCATGTTTTAAGCTTTCCACCAAGTTTAGTGAGATAACCCATCTTTTCAAGAGATTCCTTTTTTGGAGTATCAGTATACAGTGATGTGCGTAGAGCAAGGGACGGCATAGATGATTCGATACTAGTGGTTTCACAGGAAAAGGCATCAGGAGGGATGGCATAATCATCAGACATTCCAGATTCCAGGGAAGTATCTTAAAAAAGTTGATGAAATATAAAATTTATTAGTTATGATCAACAATGTGGTCCAATAAAATCCAACCATTTCAAAGTGTAGCAATAATTCACCTTGACTGAGATCCTAGTCGAGGCAAATGATTTTTACACTTTGAAATTGTTGAATTTTAATGCACATCAGGGGATGACTTCATTAAAGTTACCATCATGACATCTCCTACAGTTCTTTGAAAGTGGTGCATGCTTAATTATTTCATATCTTATATAAAGTGCAAAGTTACAGCAGTAGTTACAGCAGTACATCAAGAAACTTTAGCACCTTTGAAAATGATAGAAAATTCATTTAAAAAACTTCAAATATTTATACAAATCTAAATAATAGGCTCAAACTATATTTAAGTAAATCCTAACTAGACAAAAATAGTATTTGAGCTCAGGAACTACTGTTAACTAAATTAAGAAAATTAGCAAAACAAAGATATATACTTTTATTTTATAATTAATCTACCAAAAAACCCTCATTTATTATTATGGCATGGTAGATTTACATATTAAAAATTGATTACCCCTTCTTAAACTTTTAGATGGCGAAGAACTACTTCGCTTGGCTGGTGATAGACTTGACGTTGTTTTCATACTCTTGCTTGGACTTGAACCTGAGCCTCCAGAGAGAGATGCATCGGTATCTCCTGCACCTCCGCCTCCTCCTCCACAACTTCCAAGGGCACCAACTCCTCCACTGCCTCCACTACCACTGCTGGTGGTTGTCGTTGTCCCACCACCACGAGCTTCTGCCCCATGCTCCTCCCCATCACTTGAGTCATCTGATGAGTCACCCGTGAATGGCATGGATCGTATTTGACTAGCTCGCTGCAAACAGAGATTTAAGAAAAAATTGAGGTTACATTATCTGACAGTATGCAATACCTTGAACATTAAGAATTAACTTTCAACAGCAGGTAATATGCAGATTAGGAAATGCAAATGTTAATGATATTATAGTGTCACCTACATATGCAATTACTGTATGTGAGACTAGCAGATGCTTTTACAATTATTATCTAGCTATTCTAAGGAGCTCTGTAAGATGCTGAGGCAGTCAGTTATGTCAGTACTTAAAATAGAACTAATAAATATTTTTATACAGGACTAGGTACTGTCAATCTAATGGGAATAAAATTTTTCAAACACTTTTTAAATATAATCATTTGTCCTGAATTTAAGAATAAAATTTTTAACAATCTGCTTGAAAAGGGTTGATGAAAATATTTATTTTCTTTGGTTTCTTTCCTCAGTTTCATTAGTTTGAAATAGAATGCAAAGAGGTACAATAATTCATAGGTTTTCATTCAATAATTAAATATCAGAGATAATATTCCAGCAATACAAATTTAATAATAAAAAGCGATTATCCTATAAAATCACTTGGTTTAAACTCACCCCTTTAACTGTAGCATAGACAGGCACACTAATATCATAATAACCAGCTGATGTTTGCTGAGATGGTTGTTGCATAGCACGTAAACTACCACATGCCCCATTAACAACCGGGGCAGCAACCTGTAAGCCATCAGCAGCAACCTGTGAAGTAAACATGAAGAGCATGATCATTTTTCAAGGAAGTTTATAAACAAACTTTTAGAAGAATTCTATAAAGGACAGACATTATTTTTTTGCAGTTAAAAGGAATGAAATAAAAATATTAATGCTATAAAAAGAGAAGAACATAGTCAATCATGAGTACCTTTCAAGTATGTGGAAATTCGAACTATAGAAAATATGATTTTGAAAATTGTAGAGAAAACACAATACAACCTTATTCAATTAAACATCACACAAACAACATATATACATATAGATGTTGATTTTGAACAAAAGATTGCCAATGAATACCTTAATAAGGCAAATTAAAATTACTTAAAACCAGTCCTAACACTGCAACCAGTTTAATTTGCTCCTTCTCCTGAATTAATCATGTCATGATAGTTCTAAGAAAAAAATCATTTTATTCTTCCTATTTTAGAAAATTATGTTCCCTGGTGTCCAGAACTACACTTGGATGATCCTTCAAAACTATAATCAATCACTTAGGACTTTAGAAATGAATCAGTCCAAGGCATACATTTTTTGACTTTGAAAATATTCATATTCAGTTCCATCCCTTTATATTGTCCAAAATGTCTACATTTCCTCTCCCTCCCTCCACCTATCTTACCTACTAGTCTCCATATCTCCATATATGCATCCCATAACAATCATCTACAACACACTACTAAAACTAATCCGTGTACATAAGAGGGTCATTCAATAAGTCCTTAGGAAAAAACTAAATAAATTATTTTGGGTAGATTTTTTTTCAAGAAATATCCTTTGGCTCGATGTACTTTTCCCAGCATTTCTCCAACATTTTTAAGCCATCCAAATTATAGGATTTCAGAAGCCACTTAAAAAAGGCTTCTGTATTGGCAATGACCATGCTTGACATGAATCATTTTTCCAACAAGCTACTTATTTCAAGTTTGGAAATTTAAAAAATCATCGGGGTCAAACATGGTGAAATACAGTGGATGTTGTAATAATTCGAACTTTAATTTGATTATTTTTGCCATCAAAACTGTACAAGTGCATGCATTGTCTCAATTTCTTCCATCAACTAGTGCAATAACAATGCATACTACTCTCCATTTATCATAGTCCTTTTTACATGTAACTGATAAAGATGATTCCACCAATCTTGCCTTCTTCAGAGACGGATTGCCTATTTAAAACCACTGTTTCAGCTGTTCCTTTGCCTCTGTAGTGTAGTAGTGTATCCATATTTTGTCCACAATTATGTATGGAAGCAGAAACTTGTCAGGTTTAATAGGAAAACACAAACCAACCTCCAAATTGACCCCATAATTATATTTGTTATCCACTGAGGCCAAACGCGGCATCCATCTTGCTGAAATTTTTTCCAAACCAATTTTTTTATTCAAAATTGAAAAACACTGCCTTTTGATATGCCTGTGGCCTCAAATATGAATTTTGATTCATCAATCACAAAAACTAAATCTTGACTTTTGTCAATCATTCTGCAGGAAGTCCCTTCCTGAATAATATTCATTAATTGTGAATGTGTGACCATGCTTTAACTCATTTACCCAATTGCAAATACTCACAAACACAAGAGGTAGATGTGCTACGAACTTCATCCAACCCAGCATTGATCTCTTTTGGGGCTAAGCCTTTTATATACAAGTGATAAATCACCACTTGAAGCTCATTAACCATTTTTCTAAACAAAAAAGTTTGTTGGTTCAATCTACTATAAAAATGAAACAATGTGATGGATATAACTAGTGAGAAATATGGCTTACTCATACAAATAGCAAATATTTTCTGATACTACAAATGCCATCTCTTACATTAACATCTCATCATTTCCATTTTTGTACCATTTGCAAGTTCTTCACCTTTAATTTTCACAGCCTGTATCCTCCCTTCTTCAATATACAGTATATAGAATACTTCTGAGTTTCCCTTTCTCCCTTTCCAAATTATTTCCTACGTACTCACATTACAAAAGTCTTCAACTTTTGTTGTTTTCAAAGACCAAGTTTTAGAATAGAAAAATATTATATTTCATATTAAAATCTCTTCCCAAATTATATTTACAGTAGAAGTACCCTTAAACAGTTACTATGGATCTGAAACCCTGGCCAGATAATCATTAAAAAATGCCATATCATAGGTATAAATTGAATAACAAATATTTATTGTTAGGTAATTTTATTATCATAATAGAAAGGAAAATAAATCAATAACTGTCAAATGAAAACTATGTAAACTTTTGTATCTTTACTTAATGAATGATTCTAAGATATATTTTGCAGATTTACCCTCTGGGAAAACTCTAAACTGATAAGTAATGTTTTTTAAGAATTGACCGATTGACAGAAATTCTACTGTAATTGATCATTATTAGTATTAAATATATTAGTATATAATAAACCTGAAATTCCAAGAAAATTGTAAGGATTTATGGGTCTGTAATACTTTTGATTGCCTACCATTACAATCGTAGATTTCAATGACAATTTTGAGGACAAATGTACGTAATATCGCAAATATTTTTAAAATCACCACCTTCCTTATTATTTTTACATCTGAGCCAACGTCATGTAAAATCTCAACCAAATAATGAGTTGGACACTTAAATATCCTATGGTACAGGAACCCTCTTATCCCCCCCTGGATTCTAAGACAATGCCCTCAATGATACCTAGAAATCTTAATATCTCTGAAGTATCTTGCTCCAATATACCCCACAACTTCTATGATTCTATATATTCTGAAATGTAGGCCGGAAGACTTGTTTAATGATCAACAATAAAATAGAAACAAACCAACAAATTTCCCTTATATGTTCAGTTTTTATTAACAAGGCATGCCAAGGACACATTAAGCTTGAAATAATCTCATCCAAGATTTCATATTAGTACTTTGATTCCTTATTCACACTCATATTGACGTGATATCAGATCAAGTTTTTATCTATTTATCCTTGGAGTTAAGATCTACAAATCACATTAATCTCACAATGCCTCATAAACAACTAAATCATTGGAACTATCTAGAGAAACTAACTTTCACCTCTTAAGTTGGTACTTAGTCATATTTTAACCATTTGGTCAATCAAGATCCCCTTAAATTCCATTTTTCATTTAATATTCTAATTTTAAAATAATAAAATAAGATATATAGTCTTAAATATTGTTGAATAAGGTAAGCTTGATTAATATTGTGACATTTAAAGGTGAACTTAACCAATTGCTAAGTCTTACAATATTCTAAGGAAGAAAATACTCAAGAAAGCTAACTTTTATGGTAATTGAAGCTTAACTTGTCATTGGAATGTCTGCAAATGAGGCGTCTTTTGGGGAGGCAATTGTAAACTTGATTTAAGGAACAAAGCTAACACTATTTTAACCGAACATGATGGATGGATCCTTCACCATGAAAATACACATGCACATTCAGAATTGAATATTCGCCAGTTTCTGGCAAAAAATTCAATCACCATCCTTGATCACTCTCCTTATTCACCAAATCTCACCCCCTGTGACTTTTCATATTCCTAAAATGCAAAAATGTGATGAGGGGACATCACTGGGAAGATGTGGACAAAATAAAGCAAGAAACAACAATATAACTAAAAAGCCTAACTTCCGAGGACTTCCAAGGGTGCTTTAAACAGTAGAAAAGAAGATGGAATAAGTGCATAGCAAGGAATGGAGAGTACTTTGAAGGGGACAACATTAATGTAGACTAAATTTTGCAAAATAACGTTTTTATTGCCTCAGTTTGCATATTTATTGGACTGGGTAGTATTTCATAATGAATCCCATCATCTTTTTGTTTTTTTTCTATGACACATATTGCAAATTAGTTTTTCTTATCACTTAAAAACTTGCAACTCAGGAGCAAAACATATAAAAAGCATTCTTACTGAGCCTCTCATTGCATTGCCTTATTTTTCGCAATACTGGAATACCTGTATATCTCTGAAGTATTCACTCAATTGCTCTAAAATTTCAATTTAGCCTTATCTATTAAGCTATTACTGTAAAATATGTATCTATATTACTTTATGAAATGTCGATGAATTTTGGAAAGTAGTGTTTCACTGGCTCTATATTACGAGGGTTGCTCTTTATATTTCCAGCCTAATAATGAAAAGGCAATAATTTATTATTGAAAATGGTTTCATTGTTTTTCAAAGTACTCTCCATGATAGTCACTTTTGCGTGCACTTGAACCAATTTTTGTAAAACTTTTTCCACTCCGACTGAGGTACCTCTAAAACATGGTTTTTTAATGCATCAAAGGTTTCTTCAGGTAAACACTTCAGAAAAATGTTGGTCACACAATTTTTTCTTGATTAACAGGGATAAAAACAAGTCATTTGGTACTAAATCAGGGATATATGGAGGATGATCCATCAATTCGACCTTAGGTCAGTCAAATAGGTAGTTGTTTCAGCCGATCTGTGAGAGCTGACATTGTCATGATGAAGAATGATCGTTTGTTACCGCTTCTTTTTCCATATTTAACCAAGCACATCTGACAAACAAATGCTCGCATACCATTCAGAATTCATGGCTCTACATTGCTCTAATGGTACAGTTGCCACATATCCAGTTATTCCGAAGAAATGGGCCATCATTTGCTTCGATGTGCTTCGTGCACAAATCACTTTTGTCGGATTTGGCTCATCTTGGAAGACCCATACAGTGGATTGCTGTTTTTTTTCACCCTCATACGCATAGATCTAAGATTCATCACCTGAGTAGATGTTACACTCAGCTTTTGTCAAATTATGCGGGATCCAATGCAAACAAACTTTTTTCACAACTAAATGTTCATGCAGTATCTTATTGATTCTCATCATATTAATCCCCAAGAATGCCTCAATCTCAGGATAAGTCAAATGACGATCTTTCCATGCTAGTTCTTTCACAACATCAATGTTTCCTGGCACAACAACTGATTTTGGATGACCTTCACGACTTTTGTCGCTGAGCGAACGGCGGCCATGATGGAATTCATTGATGGAGATAAAATTTTTGAGTCACTGTAAACAACACAAGTTATAATCAAACGACAGAATGTTCTGAAGAAAGTTGGCATTAAAACGGTCAAATTTTCAGATGGAAACATCAGATGACACCTAAAACACTTAGTGTTGTCAAGGCTTAAAATATAAATAGCAACCCTCATATGCACAATGATGGCTGAATGTTCTTTATTTTGATTTTATATTGATGTAGACAAGTATACCATTTGTTGACTCCAAGTGTATGCTCTGGATTTAATAGTGAATTTCATGTGGGAGTCAATATTAAAACCATTTTAGGGGTGGGGCAATAGTTTCAGATTCCAGCTACGAGAACCTCCACTATTTTTGTCACTTTTGTCTTCTGCCATTTATACAGCACTGCCACATCAAAACTCTTTTTTACCTATTGAAAATCAATGTAATTCTTTTCAATAAAATGTCCCAAAAGATGAAATTCCTTTCCCTATTGTATAGTCTATAGTATTCATTCACTTATAAATGAGCTAGATAATTGAAAAAAATAGCGAACAATATTTTTTTGAGAAAATTATGCCAAAACACCAACAAAATATGTCATGATGGAAAGGAGACAAACTTTGAAACCCGGGTCGTGAATAAATCTCTATTCAAGTGAAATTTGCATAGTTTGTCTCCTTTCCATCATGGATAAATTTCACAAGGTTAACCCTAATACCGTTCGGTTTGTTAAAATATGTCATGTCAAAAATGGCCAGCAATTAGTCAAATCTTTATTGAAGTCCTGCCCCATTTAGGGAAGAAGAGTTAATGTCCACAATATTTTATTAGGTAATCTACTGGCTAACGTAGTTGGATTACCACAGCTACCAATAAATATTTTTGTTTATCCTAACAAAAGACAACCCAACATCCAATCCTACAAGTCCCTCTTCATCTCCATGCACTTCTTTCCTCACTTCATCCCATCCAACACCCCTATCCTATTCCTGCCCTTTTCTCATTTGCCTAACATTCTTATATCTATCACAGTCTTTAACATCCCACTTCTGATCACTATGCATTCATTTTTCCTGCCTCCTTATAATTTCTTCCAACAATCCCCTCTCCTCGCCCACCATACTCAGCACCAGCACTTCCTCATTTGCGTTCCTTTCGGTCCATTTCACCTTCTCCATCCATCTCCACACCCACATTTCAGAAGCCTCCCATCTTTATCTATCCTCCTGCTTCAGTGACCACGTTTCCGCCATACATAACTATGCTCCATATCAAAGTTTTGACGAGCCTTTTCTTAACATCCTTAATGACACTCAATGTCCATCTTATCAACAACCTCCTCCTTTGTAAAAGCCTCTTGTCCTTGTGCAATTCCTCTCCGTATGTCCCTCCTATGTTGATCATTTTGGTCTAAAAAAATGTCCACAAGATATAAGAAGGAATATGTATGTGATTCTAGAATAAATAAATTAAGAACAGTACAGATGAATTTTCTAATGAAATATTTTCTACTCAGGGCAGCAGAGGTGGGGATCATAAGTTTCATGGCTATGGACTAATAGAATTTTTTCCTTCTTGTTTTGCAGCACTGAATGACCTGTCTTGATATGGTGGTGGTCTATTATATATAGTAAGTGGTTGTGTTTGATTTTTATTCCCTCATTCATAATATACCCAAACACTTACAAGTATGAAGGTAATCACCACCATATTCCGTACTAGCACAAGTTTCCTGCGTAGTAATAGGTAATCCTTTATGGGTAAACACATAATGCATCAGTCCTCTGGGAAGAGAACTGTGGTGTGAACACCTGTCTGTTGTTGTTCTTGTGTAGTGATTTGTGAAGATGGAAAAAATTGA
Source organism: Hetaerina titia (assembly GCA_037158775.1). Taxonomy (NCBI): domain Eukaryota; kingdom Metazoa; phylum Arthropoda; class Insecta; order Odonata; family Calopterygidae; genus Hetaerina; species Hetaerina titia. Next base: position 113,458,718 of record CM073770.1, read on the forward strand.
GATTAAAGCAGTGATTAAATACTTCGTAAAGAAAGGTGTGAAAGTAAAGAAAATTCATACTGACTTGAAGAACACTCTGGGAGACTTTGCTCTTTCATATTCAACCATTGTCAAGTGGACAAACGAGTTTAAGTTTGGTCAAGACAGCTAAGATGATGATCCACATAGTGGTTGGTCAAAATGTGCCACAAGCCCAAATATTTTTGCAAAAAAAGCATAAAAGTTGGTAATCCTGGTGGATTAAAGAAAATTATCTGCTGTATGGGTCCCATGGACTCTTGATGCAGGATCACAAACACATCAGAATAGAAATTTCCAAATAATGTTTGACCCATTAAGAGCAACCAACAAGATTTTCTGCATCAGTTTGTGACCACAGATGAAAATTGGGTCCACTACTATACTCTAGAGACAAAACGGCAGTCAAAGCAGTGGAGACATGTTGATTCACCACCACCAAAGAAAGCAAAGGCAATAGGGTCGGCTGGAAAGATGATGATTATCTTACCACTGGTCAATACTATGCTAACCTCCTGGATCAACTACAGCAAAAGATACACGAAAAAAGGCCAAGTTTGGCATGGAAGAAAGTCATCTTTCATCAAGATAATGCATACCCACATTTAAGTGTTGTTTCCAGGACAAAAATACGTGAACTAAGATATAAATTGTTGCCACGACCCCCTTATTCGCCTAATTTTTCTCCATCAGATTTCCATCTCTTCCCCAAGTTCAAAATTTTCCCTGGTGGATGGAGATTCTCTTCAAAATAAGAACTAACAGCCAAAGTAGAAGGGTATTTTGCAGGCCTGAAGGAATCTAATTTTTGAGATGGGATCAAAACATTGGAACATCGTTGGACCAAGTGCATTAGTGTATATTGAAAAATAAAAAAGTTACACTGAGGTTTAGTCATTTATTTCTATTCTATTCCAAGAACTTTTCTAATTACCCCTGTAATATACTTGGGCACTCATCTTCCAATTCTTGCCTTCAAAAGGGCCTACATACATGCCATGAAAAAGGCGCAATAAATTCTATTCCAGAAATCTAAACCTCTTTTCCATAAGCTCACGGAGTAGTGAATTGGGAAATTACGTCAATTCCTGGATTGAAGAGTGTTCACACAAGTGAAAATAAATAGTAGAAATTTAGTTGAAATTACATCAAAGGATAACATTTCCAGCATTTAACCAGATTATCTAGCACAATGTATGGGCAATTATCTCACTTTTTACTTGGGAACCTGGGGTTATGTAAACCAATTTCTAAGTTATTCAGACTAGACTAGTCAGGATATTCATAACCATATTTCCAGTATGACCTACTGTCTACATTAGCTAGCACAGTAACAAAAATAGTCATCGTTTATCAAGTTTATTAAAATGCAAACCAATTATAGAACTAATGAATCCATGAGAGAACATTAGAAACATAGGCTTTTGATATTTCAATCACTTATCTCCTGTCTATTGCCGAAAATTTTTGCTAGTTCCACCATCTAGTGCCAAGTATGTACTTCTGAAACACCCTGTGTGCTGATCAGCAAAGTCCAAAGATTAGAAACAAAACATCAGAATAAAACAATGAGGTTATCTTATTCCATTGATTCGGAAGATAAATTTAAAACTGGAGGTGGATGAAAGAACTTTTCTCAGAACACTGATTTATCCTCAGTCCAACAAATTCCTTGCTGACACATTACCTAGCAACTGTTTTATCAAGAAGCAGGCCCTAGAAAAGTCCTGTTAGATCACCTTTAGAGAAATAATAGGAATGGTCTTTTTGCATATATAATCTTCAGATTTGGTTCCTGACTTTGGTATCTCATCCATGTCATCCCATCTAATCCAAACCAATCCATGCACCTCTGCTGATTCATGTTGATTGGCCATCAGAACATTTTAAATCTCAATTTTCTATCCCTCGCCAACATACTCAGCTTTCACCTTACAAATAGTGCTGATACAGTTAGTATTGAACTCTGCTACAAAATAAATCTATGAGGGGAGACAATGTGATGCCAAATATTCTAATCAAACCTTTTTCCAGCTATGATAATGGTGAGATCTAACAGAAATAAGACCCATTCAAATTAAATGAGCCACAAAAAGCATGTACACCAGGAAATTATGATTAAACATGCTGAAGAGGTTGAATGTACTTCTGACCATAAAAAATATATGCAATTTCATGACTTTCCTTTTGTGGAGCTGTTGAACATATCAAAATATAGAATGAAAATATTTGGTGCAATCTGCTGGCCACACTGTTACCAAGTTATTTATGTGCATATCATAGAGGGGGAGTGGTGGCTAATGTAATGACTTCCCACCACGGTTCAAATCCAAAAGGTGGCAGGTTTTTTTATTGGTATCCCAATCCAATCGGATAGCACTTCTAAGTGGAGTACACTGTCCACTGGATGGGACATTTAGCTCTGGGCCTATTGGAAACTTTCATTAACCCTTTGCACTCGGGTGCCTTTTTCCTCGATTTCCTTAGTCTACTCAGGGTTAAATTTTTTAAATACCCCATATTTACTAAGCCTGGCACTAGAATGAAGTTTTTTTCATACAAACTAATTTAATTGGATCTTTTTACATAATTATTGATAAATTTATTGATAAACCGTAATTTAAATTCTATAATTTTTTCTATTTTTTTTTCATGGTATGATATTTTTGGAAGGATTCAGCATCATGAAGACCTGGCTTACCTTCACATGTCTTACAGATATATATCGTCTCTCTTCTTCCACCTTTGATTTTTCTGTTAGAGCAAACTGCAAAATCTTTATGATTTTTGATAGGGTGAGGTGTGATTATATGGAGATTCCCATCTAAATGTTGCTCTATTTTTGTGGATGGTAATCTAACCCTGGAAGTTTGTGATACATCTCGGAATTCTCCAACAAGATCGTGTACTAGTTTTGTAATAAATTTCACATGCGATATCGGTTTTTCATTTTTTCTTTGTTGGAATTCTTTGTACAATATATATGAATTTACACCCTCCTACTCAAGATTTCTGATTATGCAATAGATAGAAAAAGAACGTTTGATGAGACAGCTGACACTAGGAAGAAAAGGAAATGAAAGTATCCAAACTAGAGCGCAATGAAATGCGGAACACCTGACTGAGGTAACTTTACATTCCGGTGATCTTTTTTCATAAACAGATCATCTCTCAAAGGCATTGCTTTACATTTAGCTGACTTCCAAGTAATGAAGGGCAAACAATGCAAATGAAAAAGAACTTACAACAACGAAAAGAGATAACAACAAACATCTGCGTAGGTGGTGGCATTCTTTGGAGACGGCATTTATGTCGACGACGACATTATGGGTCGATACTATTCATTTATAAAACAAGCCATGCTACTAATTAAGCCTTACTTTACTTGTCCTTTCATGTAAATGATTACAAGTAAAGTTATTAGAAAATATGGACAAAAATCCCAGTTCCCCTTTCGATGAAACTCCATGTCGAGTGTGGCTCAACATACGAGCTGCAGCCGCTGCTTACCGTGTTGAGTCGCACTTGACATGCGAGTGCAAAAGGTTAAGCGTGGGCTAATGCCAATTTCTCTTTGCTTTTTCTCCATTCCCTCAACCTTCAACCCATAACAAATTACCCACCAATCCCTAATGGTGCAAATGACCTTAGCTGTCAGTGGCCTCTCTAATAAATACTATTACATCATGGGAGAATAAATTGTATCTTGGGTATTTATCAATTTATTTTGTGTGGTGCTCATTATATCAGGATTATATAGTATCTGGTTTTTTATGTTTATGTTCTTAATTTGCCATGTATTTTCAATAAATTTAACTTTTCCAAGATGAAGGGCAGTATCAAATTCCTTTAATTTAGAATATTAACTCACCTGATATATTCTTGATTCCCATGATGGAAACCGATGTAATGGTGGGGTAGGCGGTTTCCCATCCTCTGGTACACAAGCACTCCCTCCACTTCCACTACTTCCATCAGATTCCCTTGTGCCACCAACAGAACCAGTCGCACTACCACCCCCACTGCTGTCACCACCTATTCCTACCCATGCCGCACGTTCCTTACTGGGTGTGTATATCTCGGCATAGTCATGAACTTCACTACTCGAAGCAGATATTGATGTCTCTGGCATGGGAGCACCTGAAGCACCAGCACCAGCTGCCGCAGCAATCGCCGAGGGAGGTAGGAGAGCCAGGCTCTCTACTGCGGCCTGAAGATCCTGAGTGAGTGTGCGGTACTCGTCACTAGGCTTCCGATGCAATGGACGAGGTGAACCCTCTGGAATGGAGTTAACGGCAGCACTGGTCGCAAGAGAGCGGGCAAGGGAGGCAGCAGATGGTAAGCTGGCGTCCAGAGCATCCAGGGGGCTACGTGGACTCAGTGATGCAGCGGCATCTCGCAGCCGGGCACTGCTACTCCGACGCTTTGGGTGGGCTGGCGATGAGTTGGGGGCCACTATGCCACTTGAGGCACCACTAGCAGTGCGCTTCTTGTTTGGGTCCACTTCAGCATACAGGGGCTCCGGCTCGGAATCGCTTTGGGTCCTTGACCCTCCGTCAGATCGACGTCGAGAGGGATAAGGGAGTGAGGTGGAGGCCGGACGAACTGGAAGATCTGGGGCAAGGGAGTCCTCACTGCCCACTCCTTCACCGTCAATACTGCTACACCGTGGCGACTCCTGGGAATGAAGAATTTTGTGGCAGTTCACCTGAGGAAACATTGAGAGGAGGTTCGAGATGATGATATGAGTAGCAGTTAGAAGCATTTTCGATGAGCAAAGAAAATCCACTGAACAAAATTCAATAGAATATAGCATGAAATAATATGGATGCAAAAATAACAATAATAATATAGGCAGAATAAAATCACATTGATATGATGAAAGCATGAGAAAAGGCAAAATCAATGAAAGTGTGAGATTGAAGCAGTATTCACCATCAATTATATTGATGAAATCAATGAAAATTCTATGCAATGAATTTTAATTCATATCGCTCCAGTGAAATAAAACATTACTAAATTCAAAATATTAGATGAAGTTCAGACCAATGGTTTGTGATTATGCATCCCTGAAAATTCAACAATGAGAATCCTTGATCAGTCTTTCATCAATAAACCTAATCTCTAGAAACAGAGGGGTGGGCATTAGGGATATGAGGAAGGGGGAGGAAAAGGATAGGCATGTTAAATGGAATGAAGGGAAGTAGAATTAATATGGAATTGAAGAATAGTTAGTTGTATTAACTGACTTAGAATTAAAAATAAATACTGCTGGAAATTTCAAGGTTGTCAGGCCATTTCAGAAAACAAACTTTTGCAAACTAATTCATAATGGATTTTTATCTTTGACATATTGCAATTGAATTCAATGAAAATAAATGTATTTATATAGTTAGTATCACCTCAAAGTTATATCTTGAATAGTTTCCCAAATAAAGAAAAGAAATAGCTGTTCCCTCAAATGACTTGTTCTACCACATATTTATGCAGTTTATTAGACTTTGCATTTGTCACAGCAGTCATTCACTCTATGCTAGAGGTTTATAATAGAATCTTTATGTGGTAATGCAGTGTGCTTTGTTCCTTTAAACTGCTCCTGATTTTTCCTCTTCCAGTTTATCTCATCTCCTCACTAGTTCTGTGCTTGCAGGAGAGTAGTTAATAAAGAGAGGATCCCACCATTATCATAACCTGCATTTGATTATAGATGATTATAGATTATTAGATTAGGCATTAGATGATTATATGCCACAAAAGATATCATAAAAAATATTAAATGCATTGAGTTGATCGTTCTTTTAGTCATAAACATTTGAGGAATGAATATAAAGCAATTGGAAATATAGGATCTAATCAGAATTGGTTACCTCCCCTGGTACAAATACTAAACATTTCATTTGTGGCAGCATTCAAGCAGTATCATGATCTCTAAGCTGGATGATAATAAAATAACCTCCATTTGGAAATGTACTTGATTAAAATAATAAATTTATTGATTTCTGTAGTCCATTCTTCAAGGATTCAGATAGCATTGTCTGATAAGTCATAATGAAAACTTCGTTGCAATTTTCCACAGTTAAAACTTTATTGCCGACCATGGTTTCGATACACTGTATCATCTTCAGGTGAGGGAGAGTACAAGGAGAAGGGATATATATACCAAGAAGGGGTGGCAGGGGAGGAGGGAGCGGGTGGGAAGGGGGGGTGGGGTTTTGTCATACAAAGAAAGGCAGGAAAAACCAATGGAACCCCCGAAGTGCGGGCAGCTCACTCTTCTTTGTATGACAAAACCCCACCCCCCCTTCCCACCCGCTCCCTCCTCCCCTGCCACCCCTTCTTGGTATATATATCCCTTCTCCTTGTACTCTCCCTCACCTGAAGATGATACAGTGTATCGAAACCATGGTCGGCAATAAAGTTTTAACTGTGGAAAATTGCAACGAAGTTTTCATTATGTCTCGATTCCACAATATCACGCCTGATTCTTCACTTTTCGTCTGATAAGTCAATGAAAAATATTTATTAAAGAATTACTATTGGAAATATAAGGAAATGCACAGTACATCTCTCTTTTGAAGAGACTAAATGCCTAGATCCCTAGTCAGATTAGCTAATAAATAGTTAATAAATAAACAGCATCAAGTAATTTTGGGGTTCAAATTGAATTACAATGTTTGGTAATATTTTTTTTAATTAGAAAAAATGAATATCAATGAAAATAAACACTAGATTGAATTTAATACTCTTTTGACTGCGAAGCATCACTGTCTAATCAAAATTATAGTTTTATTTTAAATAATTTCTTGCACTTATAGCAAGATATGCTACCTTACTTTCATGCTAATCTGCCTTTTGATCTAATTAAGGTTAGAAATAGCTTCTCTTTTCATTTATTTCTCCAATTCATACTCTATGAAAGACCCTATGACTTAATCAGCATGACCAATATCAGAGGGTAGTCCACTAAGTAGAAGTATTTAGGAAGGAGGAGAAGAAATGTTGGGTGATATTTTCAATATTGTGGCATCATAACAAACATTCTCCCTGCCATTTAAGTCATTTCTGTTGTGCAACTGGGATGATATTCATGAAACATGGCTTTTGTTGACAGCAATACAATTAGTTATATATATAAGGAAAGGTATATAAGTAAAATGATTGACATGAGACAATAACTAATCTAAATGAATAATGTATAGCTCACCCCAATACTGGCTCGGTCTTTTGCTGCTGCCAAAGCAGATGCTGGAAGACGGGCAACTCCCAGCTGACTGAGATGAGCTAAATGATTTCGAAGGAGTTCTAACTGCTCATTACATTTCTGATTCTGCTCTCGTAAATGCTGATTTTGTTCCTCAAGCTATAAAAAAAAACATGTTAACTTTTGTAACTAGTGTAAAAATAAGCTTCATGAAGTTTAAGTTAATGAATTTATCATGATGAAAACACCATATATGGCCTGAAGAATTCTGCATATCCGGGTTTTCACCACGTTGTTGGCACAACAACGCGGTGAAAACCCGGATATGCAGAATTCTTCAAGCCACCGCCGCGAAAATCTATGCAGCCATATACCATATATGGCCATCAGAAAGTGGACAAATACACATGAGATAGCTTTTTCTATGGAATGACCTCAAATTTGGCAGGGGAATTTTTCCCAGAAAGTCAAGATTTGAATGAAATTACAAGAGAGTCTTCTAAAAAGAACAGCTGAAGGTATAACAATTGCTATTTATCCATGAAACAAATTACTGAAACAAAATATGGAATGAAGAAGAGTGAAATGATGCATGAAGTACATGAAGGTTAATAAGTCTTTATCAAAACAACATTTCAAATTAACACTCATCTTAAATTTTGCACGAAAGACATATGTAGCAATCATAACACATTCATCATTTAAAAAATGTTTGCCAAATATTGTTACATAGACACTAGGTAAAAATTAAAACCTGCAAAGGATATCAGATTTTACAGTTAACAAGTTTTCGGAGTCTTAATATATATCGAGTTTAAAAATGAGTATTATTAATTATTTTTTACCTCTCTAAGTTTGTTTGTGACCCATTCCTTTATTTTAGCTGCTTTGGCTTCAACTTGCTTTGCATCTTGCAATCTTAGCTGCCTCTGAAAGAGAAATCAAAGATAATGAATGTCCCACTTGCACTTTGGTAAGATGAGAAATCAATGAGTCAATATTTTGTCTTCCTGTCATTAGTACATTGAAGGGTTAGTATCATTTTGATGAAAAACACTAACTCCAAGATTATAATATAAATTTTGATGCTTCTTGAAGATCTTTACCTTTTATTCTAAACCCATCCAAATCATTTGCACTTGCATGTGGTCCCTTAATCCAAGGAAACTCTTTGATTCAATCCAGCATTGATCAAATATCACCAATGGTAACTCTTTTGGAGGAAATACAATGAAATAGTTTTGTCTCTGAAATTTTTTTATTAACATTGTAATTACATAGATAATTCATTTGTTTATGACCCACATTTTTAGAAAGTACTCTCCATTTTTTGTGATCCAAGAAATAGAAATTTATAAAAGTAAAAATGAGAAGGGTAACACCTCACAATTTTTTAACCCGCAGCTGAGGTCCTTTGTAAATAAACAAATAAATGGTGATCGCATTATACCCTCAATATACATGAGTATAATGATATTTTATTTAGCATGCATGAGCTGATTGGAAAAGGCAGAGAGTGGTGGGAAATACATTCCACATTCATGAGAGGTAATACAAGAATGGACATTTATTTTATTTTACCACTGATAGGAAAAGAGATTACTTCATAGAGGCAGTTGTTCATAGGAAGAAATGATGTTATTACTTCTTGTCATTATTCATCAGGGAGAATTTAAGAAATACCATTGACTAGCATAATGGTTGTTTTCATTGGAGTAGTGAAATATATCCATGTTATCTGAAGATTTATTCTTTCTATACTGACATTGAAAGTACAAATCACACATATATGGAGAAAATATACTTGAATCACATCAGATGCACATTTACTAATATGTATCTCAAAGAAAGAACCCAATGAATGATCTAAATTAACAATAAAGTACATCCGAATGAAGGAATACTTTCCAAATGCAATGAAAAATGTTTGACCTTTGACAAGAGAGCAGAGGTTAAAAAAGTTTCTGCTGGCAAATGTAAGAGATATGGTTTGAGCAACTGTACAATTATTAATGCTTTTAAATACAGAAACATAACATCAATGGCCACAAAATATGGGCTGGTAGAGAAATTTTTTTCAAATCACTTAAATACCTAATAAAAAAATACTTTTTGCTCTCTCAGAAACATCATAAAAAATTATTTGAATTTAAATAATTTTTTAAGTAAATTAATAATAAGTAAATAATAAATACAAGTAAAAGAGTCAACAGGACTTATGATTTGGAAAAGAATGAAAAAGCCTCTGGTATATATATAGCATATAAAGTGAAATTATGAAATGTGAGGGTTAATTACTTAAAAATCATCTATGGAATTTAACTTTTGCATGCATATTTTTCTAATAGCTGAACTGAAGAATGCAGTAATTGCACCTATGTATGAAGAAATTTGGAAAAAGATGAATTTGAATTATGCGGCACTTAGCAAAAATTAGTTCAAACATGGCTATAAATACAAATAAAAAAAATAATTTATTCGATATTTTCTTTGCAATGATTTTTAATGATGTCACAATCTTTTCTTTCAATATTCCAGTCCCTTCTGCATGAAAATAACTCTGAAAGCAAAACTGCAGTATTATTTTGGATAATATCCCAAGTAGAGGCACTAATTACTTATAATTATGGATTTAAACTGAAATTACGACTATGTCATATCATACCATTAAATAAACACAAATTTTACTAAAGTCAAACATATTAACTACACTCCAAGAAAGAATTTGATTCCAGATCCTTTAGTTAAACAATACCCACGTAACCTACTAACTTGATGGTATGCACTGATACAAGGGGAAGTGCGGAGACTGACTTTGCAGCTAAGCCAGTCATTTGCTACAGTAAATTCAACATTAGACCCATAAAGTTTTAAAGGACACTCCACACAGCAAAGAAAAAGCCTAACAGAAGGCTTAGCAGAAAAAAAATTATTATAAAATTCATTTTTAAATATGACATGTAGAAATACTAATTTTAAATTATTGCTAAGAAATAACCACAATATTTGAATACAATTTATTCTGTGCTAATTGAACCATATGTACATAATGCTTTAAATTACAGCTATTAATGTTGATTTGTTTTATTTCAGGAAGCTGTAGATTGAAGTAACTTGCAGAATGAAGAAGGTGAAGGATTGCAGTGTAATTAAGTTCCTTCATTTGAAAGGTTACAGTGCCCTACAAATCCACAATGAAGTGATGGTTGTTTGTGGAAATAATAGACCAACATATGACACAGCTCTGAGGTGGAAAATAAATAACTAGTCACAGGTCCCTCACAGTTGATTCAAGACGATGCTGCTACAGTGAAGAAAGTTGTAGACTTTAACCTATTAGACCGAAGGGCAACCACCTAAATGATCATGAATATGAATGATCTTAGCTATAGTAGTGAGTGGAAAATAATTCAAAAAGAACTTGTCAAGGGTGTCAGCATGCTGGGTTCCACGACTACTGACTCCTTTTCAAAAGCAAATATAGCATGAGCTGCAATTGCGACCATGGCATGACCAGCAATAAAAGCGAGGTGACTTTGAAACTTTGCCAAATCTGCCCTATTCTCCTGATATCGCCCGATATACACTTGACTTTTTCTTAGTCTTAGAACTCAAAAAATCATTGCGGGGTTGGAGATTTGACAACACAAATGACATCATTTTAGAGGTTTTTGATGCAATCTGCAGAGTTCTACAATAACAGCCATTAAAGGTCAAGAAACACTGGGAGAAATTATAACTCTGGATTGCGACTATGTAGAAAAGTCTTAAGAATAAAAAATAAAAATTAAGTTTCTATCTTAATCATGTTTTAGTAATAATCAAAAGTTTACAATGCCCCTTCTTGTACTGTGTTTACATTTTGAATAGTTTAATAGGTTTTGTATTGCTATGCACTCTGTTAACTCAATTTGTTTTTGAAAATTATGCAGTAGTGATACGAGTGATTTATACTGCCTTTCTTTTTCAAAAGAAAGTTATCCTAATTCTTGTTGGAACTCATTTTTGAAATTCCACGTAATTGCTCAATGATTCCAAATATAACTTTCTTTGCAGGAAATCAGTAAATTAAAACAATTTTACATCCTCAGTACTGGAAAATAACTCACAGCAGCAGTATAGCATTTAGTAGAACATGTGCAATAAGTAAACAGCAATTGTGCCTTTCAATTCGTAGTAAAATACTGGTTGGTCCTACAGTAGATTTATTTACAGTGTAGTTCCTTAGAAAAGCAATGAATGGCAGTCTTAATGTAATGTAAACAGACTTCTGATTGGAAGTCACTTCAGCCAAAAACCATGACTTTGATGCAATCAAGATAGGAGGATTTGTGGATTGAATTATATTACACCACACTATAAGAATATTTTTAATCTGCTTTGTATTTGGGGACTGGCAGCCCAGGAGCATTATGAATAAATTATCCTTCATCTGGAAGCATTTGTTGGACAAAGAATTCTTAGTTTATATCAAAGTCTTACAGGGGCCCAGCTTAAAAAAATTGACAGCAACTTTTTCAAGAAAATCATGTCTAAGGCTCCTGAGTATCATTTAGAAAGCATATTTTAGTGAATTGGTAACCCACTTGAAATTTTTCATGTCTTCCAGAGCTCTTGCATGGAAATACATTCATTTTATATTTACTTAACTGAAATATGTACATATATTTTTATTAGGGAAATGTTTCTGGCATGTCAATGTATTCACCTGTTCCTCTACTTGTGTCTCCAGTTTGTTGATCACTATTTCTTTCTCCTTCACTACAGCAGGGTCAGATCCAATTGAGGGAGTTGCTGTGACGGAGCCAGAGGATGAAGAGGCAGCCCCTGCACACTGTGTCGTCCACTCAGCCTCAGCCAACCTCTGTTCCATCATCCGCACCTATGTAAAAAGACAATAATTTAAGATGGATAATGTCAATGGTTTTCACCAAAATCACACAATTTATTCAACTTTCTCAAAAAAGAAAGCATTGTTTCAATGAAAGATGGAAAAATGTGTTGAAATAGCTGTAGTAGACAGATATTAGTCACATTTTATTAATTCAAAAGTACAATTTTTTTCATTGAGCTAGAGCCAGTGGCACATTATAGTAACTTAGGCTCCATGCAAAGATTTATTCTTGAAAACTCTGTGAATAACATTTTGCTCTGTTTTATTTTAGGTAACTCCAAACAGAATTCTACATCAGAAATTAAATTTTCTATTGTGATACGGAATTTATGGAGATATTATTCGGCATGAAAAGGTAAGTTTTTGAAAATGGATTTTTAACACTGAGGCAGACAAAGAATTAGTCAATTGTTGTTTTTGGTTCAAGAATGACAAAACAACCAGAAATTCAATCAGAAAGAGTCTCAAGGAAGTCAATCATTAACATAAGAACGATTTCAGCATAAAAATTCCCATAACTTTAGAGAAGCCACTATTATTTTTATTGACTAATGGATTTACCAATTTGTTATGGTAATAATCATTTATACAAATTTGGAGCTAGTTTGAAATTTTAAACTTCATAAGGAGCTAAACTCTTTATTTGAGCGTACACACATTTTTGTGAGACTATTCCACTTTGTTTTAACATTCCAAATATGCTAGCAAATATTCTAGAAGCATCATGGTCATGATTACCCTTTTGTGTATTTTTTTCAAAATACTGAGTGTGTTAAGGGTTTAAGAGGGTATGGTGCGTTTTTCACACTCATATTTAAGCACACATGTAATTATTATATACGACGTGTTGTATCCTTCTACAGCTGCAACATCCTCTCACCCACGCTTTCATGATTGCATATGTTCATGTCCTCCCCATTAAAACTCGTCGGTCTTCGCCAAATAATTTCCCGGCAAGCTCTCCATGCTTTTTTTGCTCATTCTACCACAAGGCACATAAAGAGATTTCTCTTTAAATTCTAACTCATCCACCACTGCAAAAATTTGAACTGCGAAATGAAATTCACAGTAGAAATAAGTTTGACAAAATTCATCCACATGGTACTCCGTTAAAATATTATCCATAACTACGGTCGCTCAGCGCGTTAAATGATCGAATACTGACCCGAAGGAAAGGGTTCAAATCCCACATGTGCCCCTGCATTCCCACCGCTTCATCCAAACTATTTAATTTTTTATGGTAGAGAAATCCCTTGGTAACTATAGATGGCACAGAAAAAGGGGCTGCTCCCCAACACAGGTGTGTAAATTTCTGAGGCCACAATATTAGTATGAATTATTTGCCGTGTTTTGAATTCTGGGCGATTATCACAAAAAAAGACCGATTTGGTTTACTCAGAGATAACGTGGCATATTTTTCTGAAGCGAAACGGTACATACAACTAGGAGAATTTCAAACCAGAACCAAATGTGGGTAGGAGAAGACGATTCTTTTCATTCATCAACTAAACCGGGAGAGCAAAAATGAAGAAAGAAAAGGCACTTTGAATTCGAATTCCCTCTTCGTAGACGGTAACGTCTGTTATCGCAATGCGACTATTCATTGAAAAAATATCTCACGAATACTAAACTTACGTCTGCCTAACATTACAATTAAAATTTGATAGGTCCCCACTCATTTAATCACCAGCGAAACAAAATCGAAGTAAATATGAACTGCAGTTCCGTGGTAACCATTTTATTTTTCCACTCCGCCCAAATCAAAATAGTAAAATGCCTCGTGGCTCTACCTTTCTCAATTTTTAAAGCATTTTGTTCGCGCATTATAGATACAGCATACGCCCTTTTGCCTCGAGACACTTTAATTGGGTTAGGTAGTCTTTTGGTGGCACTTGAGTGAGACTGTAATCGCAGGGCAAGTATTTCTATCACGTGGTCTCATCGCATAGCATATTTTTTCCGCGGAGGTTGGTGTTACAGAGGATCAAATAAGCGCCACTTAGCATTCTTGCTTCAAATGCACGTGTTCTCCTGCGGTTAACTCAGAAGCCTCAGCGGAAACAGTCGGAGAATGTTCTCCCAGCGCTTCCGGCAGAAGTAGGACATTCTTTCCTCTCCCTTCACCCACGACCTCCCCACCTAACTTCCTTCGAAGCTACTGCTCGTGTACGCTCAATAGGAGGAGATGGAAGGGAAGAGGGAGACGCGATAACCCGGTACGCAAAACATTAACACCCAGAGGGAAACGGGAATGTCAGGGAAATCCCCTGCCGTAAGACGAAATGAATTTATCAAATTCCGAGTCAGATCATCCGTCTCTCTTAGCCTACTTCAATGCACCAACGCGCCTGAGGTACCTACCCAATAGGTACCCCAGTTCTTATACAGTTCAGATATCAACTATGTAGATATCTCAATTTATCCGTGGCTAAAAACTACGAAGTATCACGAGTCGACAATATCATTAGTTGTTGTTAATTTTAACTTTAAAGAATTTCAGAGTGACAAAACTAGGAGTAAAAGGCTTGTAACATGTAACAAATTTAGTATCGACTCTTAGTATCATTTTTAAGAGGAGTGTAACGTTTTTCAAACGATGCGCACAAGGCGACTTGCGATCCAACACTAAATCGCTTTTTTCAGATCGAATATACTATCGATATAAGTAATTTATGCACGCTACACTATGATTAAGCCATTCAGAATAATATGCCACACCCAGCATCATACCAGGGCACTGATCAGCCGTGAGATGAGCTTCAAGAGGAAAAGGAAGGAGACAAAATATGTCATTCCGACCTCAATATACGTGTATAACCTTATTCCTTAATGAGTATACGTATATCTCCTTGATGAGTATGTATCACAAAAAATGAAAAACGGCGATTGAAGAAATCAAGAGCGGTTATATATTAGGGTGAAGGAAAAAAGAATGAAGGCGTTAAAGAGTTACACGTCCCTCTCGTCTTGGCGGCGGTGGCCCAACTGTTAACGTGACCTCCAAACCCATCCCGTGAGAGGTATTTTGGACATAAAAAAAATAAAAAAGTACTGCCACTCAAGGTAATGGAAGCTTCTACGGATGGAAGCATTAGTTCGATAAGAAAGCGGGCCACAAAAACGGGAATTGGATCTGCTAACAGGAATTCCAAATCGTATTTCATTTATAATAATAAACATGCAACTAAAGGATATCAAAAGTGGTTGCAATTTAGGGCGACCAAAATAATCTAGCGAAAAAATTCCAGCATGTTTCCAGGTTTTCCAAATCAAAGTATGCAATTTTTCCGTATCCTTTTCTCCGCATTTTATAAGACACATAAGCTCATGAAACCATAATAGCCACGTCGGATTTTATAAAATATAGTCTAGATGCTACTGATCACAAATCTTTCATAAAAAGAAACATAGTACTCTTATTGAACTGATGAAAGTTTCCTTATATAATAAGAAACGTATGTATGATTATACTAACAATATAAGTGAACTTATAGTAAAAGTGCAAGACTTTAAACACTACCAGTGGGTTAGTCTAACACACAAAATGGGACACTGTAGGGAAGCACGCTCTCCAGTATCACAGCAACCATAGCTAATTTTCTGATAAAGACAATAAACACGTCACTTAAATCGTACAAAAATTCCAGGACATTTTTATAATCTTACGTACATCTCTAGGCTTTCCAAAAAATTCTAAGATCCAGGAAATTCCCTTATTTCCAGACGAGGGGCTCCCCTGAAATAGATGATAATCCGATGAAAAAAATCAACCGATTGACTGATTTTACAGTCAGTTGCTCTAATTGAAAGAGATCCTGGTTTAATGAACCAAATGAAAAAAACGAATCCTATACTTCCTTAGGTCATGCGCATAGATTTCACCGGCAACCCATCCATCACCCTTTGAATTATGCGACTGGGCTTTGCTGATACACTCATTGACACTAAATAGAGGGACTTTAAAAAGCGCCATCCATGAAACAAAATAATATCACCAGGGATTCACAAAAGCGTTTAAGTTCTGCCACTACTTTATGCGACATTAGGACGGTGATGGATCACAGAATTTATAATAAATCACATTCCTGGAAGCATACTGAGTAGGAGAGGGGAAGACTTGTTTGAAGACGAAGAACAGTAAGACTAAATAGAAAACGTAATTTCACCACAGCAAAATTAATAAAAAGGGATATGAAAATTATGCTCGCGTGCAAACACCCCCGGCATGAAAGGGCCATGCTTACTAGGTTTAATATGCTAAGCCATGGACTTCGCCTAAGTTGAGTCTAATCTCATCAAACCACAGAACCGCATTTTTGTTACGCATTGCATTCAAGCGTGGTTTGTACTATTATTCTGGTAAAAAATTAACTAATATGCTTTAAAGTTGATTAATGTTTTCCTTATTGTGCCTATGGCGACACCAATTCCCTTCAGGAGTATGGAGAATTGAGCATCTATCCACACTGACGACACTACAATCAACAAAAATATCGGGATATCAAAAGTCGCAAAGTTTGCCGACATAAAAGGTAAAATTGGCACCGTTGGATTTGTGGTGGTGGGGGGGGGGGGTCGTGTGACGTGGAGGCCGAGGGGTGGATCGGGAAGGGAAGGCAATCTTCAGGGGAAAATCCCGGCTCCCCCATCAATCTCTTGCAGAGCGGTCTCCCCCATGGCTATCCCTGCTGCCCTCCTTGATCCACAGTTGCCAAACGTGTACCCGTGAGCATCACCAGATAGAGTATATTCCGGCTTGACGTCTGGACGGGTAGGTGGAGATGGGAACGGTTCTCCAGGCCCTTATCGCATAATGTTCACACCCTTGACATGTATCCCGCGACACGCATAATAAAAAATAATATTACGCGCTCGTTTGTGTTTATAGACTGTAAGACAATACGTATTAATGTATATTCTATTCTGTACGAGTTCCGGGCAAGATGAAGGCAAAAGTTGTATGCGCCGTGTAAGTGATGCGATAGGAATTGAACCAATAAACCATTAGAGTTTAACTTTCAGAGAGAATAAAACAACTTACTGGTTAATGTGGGTCTCCACTCATGAGTTTGGTTGCTTCTCAGCGAATTGATACCCTTGGACTAGGCTTTACGAGAATAATTAATGAAGCGAATGGAATCGTGGGATGAGGGGAAGAAATGCGCTGTCGAAGAGAGAAAATTGCAGCCAGGTATATTACGACTCATAAATACTGCTTGCATACCAAACGTCATCTTTTACACGGTGTTGCCCATGGACGTCTTACTAACTGTAAGGGAGACACGCAGCATAGCCATGTTCAATTATTCACTATAAATATTACTGACATGATAAATCTATCTGGTAATTAAAATCATGAATACGACAAATGCATAAGGGATGCACTTATGCAGTTTCAAATTAATTTACTGCATCCATTGATTGACCGAGTTTCAAGAAAACCGGAATCATGTCCCTCTCATTGCGACGAAACCCAGAGTCTACAGATCACAAATAAAAACGCAAAAAAATAAGCGTTGCGCAGTGGTTGGTAATAAATAGTCTAGGCATGGCAACGTCGCCCCTCAAACCCTTCCCCCTACATTCGGCGGCCAAACCCCTTTGCACACACATGAAGGACTTTGATGAGTCAGGGCGGTGAGTCAGGGGGACGTAGAGAGGGTGAGGGACAGGATGGAGTCGGGGTGGGGGTGGAGAGGGCGAGGGGGCTATGGGAAGATGATGGGAAAGAGGAAGACGGGGATACTGCTGATGGGATATCGAGTGGAACTTGATGGAGAGGGAGGGTGGGATAGGAAAGAGTGGGATAGGACGAGTATGGCATGAAACATTGACGGGTAGGAGCTTCGGCGATATGTAGGTTTGCGGGTATGTGTATAAAAAGTGTGTATTGTGTGTATAAATTTAATATATACATATATATATATATTTTTTTATAATTCTTATGTATACACACATATACGAGTATATGTGTGTGTGCGCATAATGAGAAGCAAGGGGATGGCAGATGGTCTTCACACCCTCAGAGGAATACTTATTTCTTACCCCTGGGCAAGAAGGCTGCGACACACTTTGATATTTTCGGGCAGCTGATAAAACAATAATCAAATTAAGATATACTTATGAATAATCCATAAACTTTGCCCCTTACAACTTTATCTTTCAGGTGGGACGTCGAAAAAAAATGATTTTAAGCTATTTTAAGAAAATTACATTCATTTACCAATTTATTCCAAACTACTCGTACCTTAGTACTCTTCTTTCCCTTTTACCACATTCATGCATTGTTTCACGCAATATCTTCTGTTTCTAGGGCTTCTAATATTTCTTATCTGGAAGGTCTTTTCAACCAAATACGTCCATGATTATTAATATCCATTTATTTAAATATAATTATAAACTATAATCTTTACAATATTTACTTTTCATATTACGGCCAAAACTTTCATACAGCTAACTTATGACGAATGGCTTCTCATTTCAAATTCACATTTCCCAACTTTTCAGTCACAACAGTCAAGGAAAAAAACGGCCAGGATTTGCGGACTCCAGGCCTTTAGCACTTTCGTTCGAGATCCGCAAGAAATGAATTCCTAGATGGCTACCGATCGCGTGAAAACGTTTACTGTGCTTCTACGACGATCGCGATACACCTCCACCATGCTATCCATCACAGGCATGCGCGACTGAAGAAAATCACGTTCCGTTGTATTGTTAGAAAGAAAGGGATGGAGTGAACCGTCGAATGAATAAAGGTGCCAGTTTTCATTGTTTTACAACCATAGATGGCCACGTTATTTTTTATCGTTAATGGTATTCAAGAAAAAAACAATGGCTCCAAGAACGATTGTCACAATTATACCATGATACGTGGTGCCATCTATCCAAAATATTTGCCTTCTATCAGAACCACATTATGGTACTTTAAAAATGAATTTCCTTCCGGTGCATAGAGGACTACGGGTATCTAACCGTGCGAAAAGCATGTAACTGATAAATTTACACCTCACCGGGTGTAAACTGTGGGACCAGACCGGATAATCCGGACAACAAAGGACATTTTAAAAAAAGACAGAGCAAAAACCTATACTAGGCATACTCTGAAATAAAGCCGCCAAGGCGGCAAGTCACTCGGCTCAATACGATCCTCAATATTATCTGAAAACTAAGTAATGCCAAGACCAATAAAACAAGAAAACGCGGTCTGTGAATTTTTTCTTCATTAGCTTCATATGCATAATTAGACAAGCTCATCAGTGAACTACACAACCGAAAGTAACCTGAAAAAGAAACGCAAAACCAGTTTTTTAACCACCAATTCATTTTTCGCAACTATAACAATAAGAGTAATTCTGAAATGTATGCTTCACTATCAGTATCTGCAGCTGAGAAGGCGCTTGGCAGATATACCCTCGATTAATAAACAATGAAAGGAAAATCAATTATTTCGCGCTAATATTAACAAAAGAAGCCACAGATGATAAGACTATTGGACTGAGCTAAATCAGGTGACACTTTCAACTAAGGCTGCTCCATGGAATAGGTGAGATTTCAAACTTGGAAATAATAACCTGAATATTATGCCGATTATGACGTAGTTGGATCTAGTCTTCAAAGATAATATCGTTAGAAAACATTGATGTTATCTCTTTCGAGGTCACTCCTGACGCAGTAACTTCTGTTATCGAGACTTCGCGAAGCAATCAACGTAGATGAGTTGGAGAAATTGAAAAAAAAAACTAGCACACGTTATCATATTTAAAAATGACATTAGTTCTGACTTATTACCAATGGAAGTCTTTCCCGTAATCATATATTGATATCGCGTTCGTAATGCTTATATCCTTCAAACCTGACGAGAACGCTTCGTAATCGACGAGAAAATATCTTTTATCAAATACAATTACAATGAAATGTCTGTGCCTTAAACCAAATATAAAAGCCTTTGTGTCGTTTTTGGCTGCTTTGTTGAATAAATAAATTAATTAACTAAAAAAATAAAAAGGATATAATTCAGACAAAATAAAAATGAAAAGTACGTAATTAATTTATAAAATATTTTACTACCACGATAATAATAATTTATTCAAAAAATTTAACTACTTCGCAATTATATTAGCAGGATTATTGTAAATTTAACACGCTCATCATTCTGGGGCTAGTGAGTTTAATAATAATAAAATACTTATCAGTTTTCCCTGCGAAGTTCATGTAACTAAAAACAAAATTCGTGTTAATTATCATCAATAAAACGTTTTGCCTCAAAGGTCAATTTTAACGCCTAATGTGTAATTACTAGCGTATACTTTTATTCTTCACTTTGCATAGACATTAAAATTTCAATACTGGAATAGAAGCTTTAACGACCTCCGAAGGTTTATCAAAGCAACTCCTTGCTATCAAAATTGCATCAACCATTTCTTTCACTTCAAAATGGGAGAAATTAAAAAAAAAACATGCAAAATATAAGGACGACAAAATACTATAAGAAATCAAAATAAAACAAAATTATTTAACTCGCCAGCACTTGTAAACAAAAAAAGATGTTAAATGGAGATATTAACGGTAAGGGTAGTCACCAAGCACAGCAGGAAATTCAAGTTACGGAAACTACAGCAGTCTCCGAGCTGGAAGGCTCGCAAATTCGTGCTCGCATCAACAATTAATGCAATAATTAGACAGAGGAATAAGACTGACAATAACTGACTTAACAGACTTTCTACGCCGACGATTTTTTCATGGGACTGAATTATCAACCACTGGACCATATTCAATAGTCTTGAGTTGTCACTGAAGGGTTCCGGAATCAAACAAAAGTTTATGTCATAAAAGATCCAAGCGTAACACGATTGCCTGGATTAAAAACTTCATAGGACAATGATGATGAAACTGGCAGAGGAATGGGCCCTACTAACTAAAACACATGCTGCTAAGCAAACACTTAGGTTAGCTCTACTCTTCAAGAAATCTTTGAAGATAATCACATGATAAATGTAAGAACAATCGACCCGACTTTTGGTCTAATAATTGAGGTAGAGCGCAACTGCGGAGCGTGTTAAATTCACATTTAAGGTAGGGGGCCAGTTCCTTTCCCAGTACCGCCTTCTGTTTTCGAGGAACATCTGGTAACCGAAAAAAGCCACATAGCTATGAGGGTCAAGTAAAGAAATGGGTGCCCACAGGGGTTACCAAGAATCGAACTGGGACCCACCAGCCAGTAGTCCAGCTGGTCCGTAACGCCTCTAGACGGAGGTAATGTCACAATTTAGCATCAAATTAACTGCCAAAATGATATCCTTCGCCGCTTATTGAATTACACCTATCCAGATTTTGTCGTGTATTAAGCAATCAACCTTACTGTATCACTGAGAGAGAGAAAAATCGAAATAAGTCTGTCCAAATTATTATAATATAAGTCCAAAAAAGTCTGTCCAAATAAGGAACGAAATAATACAATAATCGCCATGAATTCAAAGTCTACATTACTTGGCCTTTACATAGATAACATGGTTGATAATGCAATTCAAGTTGGAATTGCACCTGGAAAAATCTACTCTTATCATACGGTAAGAATTATCATTTGTTAAGCTCAAATGACTGGAAAGCCATAATGTGGTAAGAATTATCATTTGTTTATCGTATCAGTTGTATTATCGTACCTTTTATTGCAAAATAAGCGATCTGTTCACATAAAAAAGCCCTGCACCAAGAACAGAAAATATGGATCTCTAGCATGAATACGATATTTATGTTACCGAATTTTCTGCCATAATACCAAATTTCCAATACTCGATCTACAGCGAAGATCAGCTTTTGTAAACGCTTTCCGAGGTTAATTTACAGTGGCGCGCTCTTTAGCATTAGTCTTGAATAAAGTAAATTCTATCGCCTACGAACATGAAATGAACGACTCATTTGTAAGTTAGATATTTAATGCTAATTAAAATGATTTCGTCGATATAATCCATAACTTATGCTTTGTATAAGAAACTCCATATATTTATTTGACAAAATACGTTTACTGATTTCATTGATACGATTTTTTGCCAGTGATGTCAAACATTGTAGCCAAAGGAATACATTTAATGATGGGTGACTTAGCGAATTACGACTACAGACATTAGATTATGATGAATTTACATTTACGCATCTATCAACTGAAATTCGAATTTGAAAATGGAATGTGAAATTAGTGTTAGATGATAACCCATCTCTCCATAAGAATTACAGAGTCCATGATTTGTTGCGAAGGATAAATGGAGTGACTGCCAATACCCAACTAACCGTGGCCATAATCACAAAATCAATTTAACGATCGATGTTTCCCGACAATGTGTTTATAGCTTATCGTGTTCCAAGAAAAGCAATGCGAATGAACCGTCAGCAGAGTAGTCAGTTTAGTACGAGGTCACCTTCTCTCACCTTCCGAGTACCTTCTCTCGACTCCAAAGACGTTCTTTCAGCCTAATTACTCAACTATATCGGTACTATATACGGCTGTTCACTCAGAATTCAGATTCTAATTAACGTACCCTAACTACACAAACTGATTTTAACACAAAATAATTTTCAAACCTACCTTTTTGCCAACAAAATTAAGCAATATTAATTAGACAAGACACGGATTAATTCAAAACTACGGAGGAACGACACATCCATTACTGTCGGAATGTTTGGATAAAATGGCGTATATTTACTCTGTGAACAAGCGAAAAAATACGGAATCTTGCAAGGAAGGAATATCTTTCTTTGAGATAACAACGTTAAAATATTTTTCCATTAATGGATAATATAAATAAATTACCGTTAACCTTTAAAAATTCTCAAAAAATAAAAAAAAAACATGCGAAAAACTATTGATTAAACTTCTCAGCACATTGAGAAAAATCCATTTCTTTTCATTTCAACTTGTTCGCGATAAAAAGATCTTTCCCATTTCACACAGTTATTAGGACATGATAATATAAATAGGACAAAAGTTATCGAAATTACTAAAAGACTGGGCATGCCATGTCTTATCTATCAACACAGATTTTGGTAACGGTTGCTGACATTTTTCTCCGAGTAAAAGTATCCTTCCATCATGAAAATTACTGTTTAAAACCATACAGTATCCCAATCACGTTTACGGTTAAGTCAGATTGAGGTTTAATAATGTCGAAGACAACGGGAATATTCCCTGTACCGGTAAAAAATATTTCGAAAATAAGACTAGACAAAATCCCACATCCGACTTCAACAATACCCAGTAATCGTTGTTTTCAATTATTTTAATAAATTATTGATTAAGGTCGGGAGCGTAACTTGTTGAACGGGCGTCAACGACCCGGTACTGCGCATTAAAAAAAACATGCGACAATAGCGCTAGCGCTAAATCTAGAACTCATTCCAGAGCCCATTACTTACGTGGGAGATGGAAGAGAGTGGCGGTTAACATTTAAGAATGTTCTTCAAAAACCGGTTAGTTTATGAACTTGAGATGAAATGAGCTTCGAAAATCATGCAGGAATCAAATTACATATTCAAACCTCACGAATGATTATTTTGTCAATGACAAAGATTAACTTGCATAATATTAATAGCAACACACCTATCGGCCCATATTCGCTATGATAGACTCGGGGTGCGTGTGAAGTTTACATTCTGGAGGTCTAAGTTGGAGACAGACCTTTAGTTTTGGCTTCGGGATGAAATATTTTAACTCACTGATTAGGTGCCGCAACCGTCACCAATGACGCCATTATGTAAATGATCAAATTGCTCAGAAACTGATTACAGTGGCTGATTGAACAGATCTAGGGACTTAAATCTAGCCATCCTCAGCGCACATTCGAGGTTAATTCGCCGTTAGGTCCTGAGGAGAGCGTGATTAGGGAGACATACCGAAAGAAATATGAACTGGATGACGATAGACGGTATGCTACGCTTCGGAGATAATTGACTTTGATTAATGTGTATACCCTCGCGAAAACGGGACGGTGTTCCTTCATTTTCGTTAGAATTTTCAAATGTGGGAAAGGATACACAGTTTTGGAAAAACCGAGTAGCTTCAGCTCATTTTGGACGGCGTATTGTAATTGTGATTTATTAGCTTATCCAGGCAACGAAGGGGCCAGATGACGCCATTTAGGTATATGGGTCACTTTATACTTTCAGTATAATGGAAGAATCATTTCCATCTTTACATATAAATGGAAGCCATAACCTGGGCCGGGAGTGAGCAAAGATATTAAACATGCCAAGCTGAAGTTATACTTTTGAGTGATGGAGGGGGGGGGGCGAAGTTGGGAAGATTTTCCCTGGGTCAAAAAGAGTTTTGAGCCGAGCCACCAACGGGGTTAAGAGCGACACCCACAGCTAATGCAGTTATTTGTTGA
Source organism: Hetaerina titia (assembly GCA_037158775.1). Lineage (NCBI taxonomy): Eukaryota > Metazoa > Arthropoda > Insecta > Odonata > Calopterygidae > Hetaerina > Hetaerina titia. The sequence continues at coordinate 113,483,208 of CM073770.1, forward strand.
GGAAGTTTTCCGTTGGCCTAAAAAAAAATAATAGTATAAGACAGCATAATTTTCAGTTCAAGTGCTACCAAGATGAATGTCTCCCTCCCCTTCACTCCCGAAAAAAATGCTATCTCCCGCCCACCGCCGCCGCCTTTCCTGGGGGGCAGGGAGGGCGGGGAACGGAGAAAGAGAGTGCGAGGAACTAAAGTTCGGGGACAAGCAAATGGATGTTTCCCAGCTCGTGTCGCAAAAGTTGAAACGAGCGGGTCCGGCCTTAGAAGGGGTACGAATTTGCGCAGACCCCGGTGATTTAAATACTGGTGGAGAGTGTCCAGGGCTCGGGGAGACCGGGAGTGACGGTCTCAAGTTTCGAGGGTGCTAGATCAAGCCCCGTGAGGTGAACGAGCTCTCGGAAGCACTCACGAATTACTGATGCGCTGAGAAACGAAGGATACACACGTCACGCGGTGACTTTCTAGCCAAGGGATTAAAAAAATCACTTCCCGAGTTCCCTTTTCTCAGAGTACACTCAGGAAAGGACCGAAATTCTAGTTATTTCATTCTCACAGTCCACTTGCCTTCCAATTTTCTACATTCGCCTCGGGTGGATGTATGCAAATGCTAGGTTATATGGTCCAGTGGAGGAGAACTTTTGAGATGGAGGCAAGAGCAATTTACAAACGTAACATAAACTTCGATCTTAAATGTTTTCTTGAATTTCACCACAGGACTTATGCCCAAATTGAAATCGAGGGCGGAAACATTAGTCGGAAAATGAAATTTCCACTGCCAAGTAAGCTCACCACTCTTTGCTAGAATTAATGGGGAGTAAATTGAGTTACCCATTCTCATCAAGCAATTATTTTTTCCGTGTCCATAGATACCTGAATGGTACTAGGACTTTAAGAAGATTTATTTTTAGTTCTTCACGTTTATTTCATAAGTATTATTACCAATAGTCAATTAGCTTCTTCGCCGATTTTAGGATGCCAATATGGCCGGTGCACCGTAATCTAGTATTCTACAAATGCTCCTTTTCACAATAAATTTGGTAATAAATTGAGAATATAAATCATTAGTTTTAACTAAAGGTTCAACTCCATGAATCCGAAAGAAGTATATGCCAACGTAAAAATGTTATTTCTTTCAATTATAGAGGATTAATTTAATTTCGGCAATTAGGACAATATTTTCACTTGAAATCGTTCAAATCGAAAGCGCTGGATAAAAAAAGGCGAAAAATTACGCAACGATACCACAGTGAAACATTTTGATAAAATTAAAATCACAGTTCGAATAAATATTATATGATTTTCCTCAGCAAATTGTTTTCACGATTAATTTTCTAACTGCAACCATAACCAAGGAAAATATGATAAAAAAGAAATTAATATATAGTATTAATCCTATTTTAACACTTTTCTTACATTATCAGTTCATTTGATGAATATGTTGAAATCAATTAACAAACCTGAATAAATTCTAGGGATAAAAATAAAATGTTTTTCGATGCATTGAGTAACATATGCACAAAAAACTGCTTTCAACAAATTCTTTCAGTCATGGGGGAGAAAAATACATGAATCACTTAATAATGATTTTTTCCGAGAGATTGATCGAAAAAATTAATGGCAAAAATGTTACCTATCCAATCATATTAAACTACTGTAAATACTGCTGGAAAATAGCTTCTTTTAGGATGAACATATATTCTCTTCGACTTAAGACTCAAGAACGATATGTAACGAGAGCAAACGTTTAACACCATTAAACATATAAGGGCATTACTCAAGACAAACTCCGTCGACGAAATGTAAGATCGGAACTATGAAACTGTTCAATTACCTATTACTTGAAGACAAAAAATTCCTTCCCATAATAATTAAGTTTTAAAGGGTATTTAACGCGCTAGGCTTCTTCCTCTCTTTAATATCGCAATGCAGGTCGTAAGATTTTTACCATCACTTCGGTACGCGAAAAACGGGGTCTCGTAATGACGCAATCAACAGATCCATATTACGCACTGCTTTAGGGAACGCGTCAAAGGGCAAGTAAAAAGGAAAATCTCTCAAACGATGGATATTCAAAAAGATGAAACGCCAAGCAAGTATGTAGAAGCACCCTCTGGGGAGCAGGCCAAAGTGAGAAAAGCCCTTTAAAGAATTCAGGCGAGGTAAGGAAGAACCTTAAAGAAAATACCTCTGCTTTTTATGAAGTCGAGGAGAAAAAAATTGGCCGTTGCCACAGCACGCCCGAAGGAATCAATTAACCATACAGCTACACCAATGCCCATAAGTAGCATTTCCCGAAAAACGATCCTATCGACCTGACGTGGAGTTGAGCCTTGATGGCGTTTTTACATTCCACTTTCAAAAACCCGGGAAAAACATTCAGGATAGCATTAATGAGGCTTCTTACAACTCAGACATTTCTTTATGCATGAACTTCAGAAAAACGATTACGAATAATCTATGCTTAGAATACTCAACGTAACAGCAAATGATACAAATTACAAAGTCTTTGTTTCACGCTATCATGAATGCTTTATTCGCGCTTATGTACAGAAATGATCTGTAAGGCGGCATTGCTGACTGCCGCATCGTAATTAGGGAATCATTCTTTCCTGAACCTTTCAAATAAATTAGATACGCTAAAATAGTGAGGTTATAAGTACTAATTTTACAAACAGCGATTTTTCGAGAATATATGACTTGCCAAAAATCATTACCGATATTTTCCCAAATTTACCATGCTGAATCTTGATATACGAAGCGTTACAATTGGAATTGTTCTAAATTATGAGACCTATAATCCCGTAATTTTAAACCGACCGCAGTCAACAAAGAAACTGTACTACAACACGATATTTTTCTATATTGAATTTGGTTTTAATATGAAACCTACAAGTATTCGATCATATTCAAGAGAACAATGGAATAATTCGACTTTCGGAGCACAAAATAAGTAACAGCCAAAAAATCACCTCGGAGATTCTACTCCGTTATCCACTAGTTCCAAGCGTTTCCATTTAATCAAATGATGAACGGTTGACAGCATTTAATTTAGGGAAATTAACGTTTAAAAACTGACTATAAATATGTTGACCAACACGCGATCGGAATTTATGGCATCAGCTTCCCGAATATCCACAACGCAAACTTCAATAAAAAGCCATGCTTTGCTAACGCTTCCCTTTCAGTTTATTTCTTTCCCTTCTTTCTTGAATTCCCACACCTACCTTATTACGCAGGCCACGTTGAACAACAAAATTACAACGGAATCGCATTATATTTTATGACTTTTAACGGAATGAAGACTTGTCCATTCTGGTGAAATAGTTGGGCAGGTAACCTAACACGCGGGGGAGCCAAGGGTGAAAGGACGACGATTGGACAGACAGATGACGACAAGTGTATAGGCAGAAGGGACGAACAGTTGTTCGGAGAAATACATTGACCTTCGACGAGCGGAATGACCGTGGCAGGATTCATTCGATCACCACGCAAGAAAGAACACAGCACTACAAGGGCTTCCCACCCGGTGAAGCAATGCGAGCGGACTTGTAGTGACATTTGGCCAAACTTGTTACGTGTTTGAGCACTCGAGAGAGCCCATTTTAGATTTACGGTTCACGCGAAAAAAAATACCTATTAATTTCCATTAAATCGGCCGGTTTCGTTGAGATAAGCAACTTAAAAGGTAGTAATTTCGAGATTGATAGCCCGAATCCGACCAATGCCAAGATGGTGTAGGAAAAACTCAAAAATAATACGTCATATAGCAGTTTAACTGCGGGAATATAACAAAAATATTTCCAACTATAACGGATAAGCTACTGTATATATGTATAATCCAGCATACATTCAAGGATTTAGCGACAAATACTTTTGGTTTGAATCAATTTCTCTCTGATAGATACCAATCGGCTAGATTTTTATCTTCGGAGTGAGTGAAGATATTTTTCAAGAAACGGTATACTATCTAATTATAGTACGCTAAATGTATTTCGCACCCTTTTAACTTACATTAGTAGCAATATATTTTCCTGGCATAAATGACGGGAAAAATTACTCCATAGTGAAAAATTACCAAAAAAATACCCGAGTGTTTTGCATGGACCGCTTGTTATTAGCCTTATTAAACCAACATGTACAAAGAGGAATTGAAATAGAGTACACTGTGGTTTCCTACACCATTACTAAAACAATTAGAATATAATAGTGATCGCAAAAGTACGAGCGTATTTTTAAAAAACCTCCTGAAAACGGAAAATTTTACAGCTATTGCATATATATGGAAACATTGAAGAAAAAAATGAGTGATACACTTAATTAGTTTAAGTAAAACTCAAAGAGGAATTAAATTTTTAACATTTAAGTTGTTGAGGAATTCAAGAGGAGATACATCAAAATTGAAAAACAATCGTAGGAATAATATAATAATAACATTATTCATTTTTCAATCTAATTTTATCTATTCCACATTCAAAGAGTGCTTTTATGCTTGTTAGTTGACCCGATGGTTTTCGCCTTCTTATCCTTCCGAAATATTTTCATGAACTCGTTGTTTCTTTTGTTTTTCTGAATTTTTACTATCAGCTTTCTCCTTTATAAATTTTTCTGTAAATTTGTGCTTCGTTACTATTGTTCGACAGGTTTCATTATTTCTTTAGGTGTCTTCGTCGATGCTCAATTATTGTAGATCCTCATTTTTTTAGCCGCCACACAAAATGTATTGATCATCTTAAATAATATTTACTGATTCTATCACTGTCTTTTCTGTAGGTATGTTTATCGAATTTAAGTATCTCTTGCGTAAGGTATTAATGAACCTGTCTGTTAAGATGAAGAGGTCTGCAGTAAATCTTTTGATCCTAGTCCATCTTCTCGCGTGGGACCATATGTTTTCCAGAGAATTTTCTCTTATTGCTTTTCAGTCTCTGTAATATTAGAGTGGTCCACTAATTTTTCACTTAATTATGTTTCAATAAAAATATTTTCATATAATTATTCAAGTAACCACCATTAAGAACAATACCCCCAGTGTAATGAAAGAGGGAAAACGATCGAGACTTTTAATTAAAACTACCTTAACGAAAAAAACACAACGATAGTGGTGCTAATAGGAATGTGATTGGAAAATTATGCTAATTATATGAAGTATATGAGGGAAAGAGAAAGTATCTAGCAGAAGTTCTTTCTAAAAAGAAGGCGCTGCGTTGTGGGGAAAAATTAAACATGACTTAAAAATTTCAAGGAAAAAACGGCGTGGATTTAGCTTGAATGTAATATAAGTAAAATTGGGGGTCCTAAAATTAAAATCCGGGTTTCACATTAGAAATAAGAAAATTGGATTCTCAATATGGTACGGTAAAATGAAAAAAGTTTATGGAATCTTAGACGTAAGCCTAAAGGGGTCTGAAAGAATGGAATACTGTAGAGAAGAAGTCAAGACGGAAAGCAATAAAATGGTGAAATAGAAAAGAATTGAAATCCCATTTGCTAAGAAGACAATTACGAAAGAGAAGTCAAGAAAAGAATATTACATTTATTATTATATCCGTATAATATATATTTAATTATATCCGTTTTATTACAAACTCTGATTACTTCACAGCATACTTAGCATGTGTGTGAAAACTAAGAAATTATTTGACATATATCAAGAACTTGTTACGTCTTCCTACGTCAAGCGGTCTAATACATCTTGATATTCTGCATGAATGTGCTGAAAATTATCGCTAATCTGAATTCAGAATTCCTGCGTTGTTTTATGCCTATTAACCCCATTATAGTGAGTAATAACATTCCGATTTTCCCTTAACTTCCAGTTCCAATAGGCCACAGAAGACCATTTGATTCTTTCATTGATTGATCCGGATATCAATGCAAGACTTCCTTCCAAATGTCACGTAACCGATTTCGTTCCAAAGAATTAGATCAAACGACGCACGAAATATTAAAAGACCAATTCCAGAGCAGAGAGAACGTGTTTTTAGGGGCTCGAACGCGATACCGTCCACGAGGAGCCAACGACCATCATTTTTTTCTCGAGTCCCGTCAAATCCACCCAAAGCAAAGTCATCAACGAGTGAAATACGAGTGGACTTTCGAAACGGTTCCGCGAGTGACGAAGGCGAGATTATACAGTTTCTTCCATGATTATGGGCTGCGCATTAAAATTAGCTGATTTGCGATGGCGGCACGCAAAGTCGAGAATCAAGCCCCAGCGGCTTGCAGAGAGGGAAAAAGAGGAATAAAAGGAAGGGGAGAAGGGGGGAAGGTAGAGGAAGGGCGGAGGAGGAGAGAGGAGGGTAGGGGGGCGCGTGCAGGACGGGGCAGGTGGCCCGCGAGGGAGGGGGTTAAAAAAGAGCGAGGGGGTCCGAGGGGAGTGGAGAGGTGGGGACGAGTGCACGGGGGACAGCGATTATCGGGAAGGGGGGAGAACTAAGACGAGTGTGCGATGAGGGTGTGCGGGAGCCGTGTGTGCAGAATGGACAGCGGGGGGAGGAAGTGGCGGTGGCGAGGTTCCTTCGTGAATCAGAGGCCTCTGCGGGGGCAGGGGGATGCGGGTGAGAGCACGACACACAATACAACCCCGCAACCCTCCGTCCCCACACACCCCGACCACCAAACTCTCTTTCCCTAAACCTCCCCCGCCAGCCAAAACGCCCCCCCCCTCTGTCCGACAACCCGCACCCAGGAGACGGGAGGCGCGGGGCCGCTCTACACTCGGGGCACACCGCGGAGGGCGGGGTTGGGGGGGGTGGGCGTAGAAGGCGGTCGGAGATGGGCTCGAAGAACCGAAGTGGGCGGCACTGGGGAGGGGGTGGGATTCATTGTGGGGGAGGAGGAATGGCGCCATCTGCGTGTGAGGCGCGGGGAAAGCCACGGGAGAGAAATGGGGAGGAGGGAAGAGAGCGGTGAGAAGCTGGTGGGAGACGAGGCGCGAGGAAGGGGAGCAAGAGAAGGGCGAGTAAGAAGCAGAAGTGCATGCGATGTGGAATTGATCGCAGGGGGCACGGGTCACGTAGGCACGAGGAGGAGAGGGAGAGACTGATAGAGCAATGCCGGAGGAAGACTCACCAAAGCCCCACTCCCTGAATCCGCCGTTTCCCCCCCCCCACCCTAACGTCCGCGCCACGGCCAAGCCACTCGAGTCCAAACTAAAACCCTAAAGCCATTAAATATAGTCGACGCTGTGTGCGTACCTCTTCTATACCCGATCCCTCTCGCTCCCCGGCACGTCGTCCTACGGCGCCCATTCCGGGGCTCTGGACTGCCTCGCATGATGGCAAATTTCGAGCGCCTGGGAGGTGTTTACAATTTATTAATATTACCGTGGCCGTAAACTCTGCGACAAAATATAAATGTCCGTGCACCGGCTCCCACACCGCTGTCCTCTCTTTCGTTTAATCAACCCTCTCTGTTTAAAGATCTTGCATTCGTGTTCGCATGGAGAAAAGAGGCTTCGTTTGACCCGCTTGATAAAATAAAAAAGTCAGCAGGCGACGGCAATGTTTACACAGTCGGCAGTGCGCGAATATTTTTGAATTTAAATAAAATTCCCAAGTTATGGATGAGAGAAACATACCATCACTTTAATACTACCCGATGGTAGACAGTCGAATAGGATCACGTCAACTTGAGGGACTGAAAAAGTTAAAATTATTCACGAAATACGAGTATACATTTCCTCAATTGGGCATTCCAAAAATATATAAGATAATTTCAGGGTATATCTGTAAATAAAATCGATCGTAATTAAAGGAATTAACTGTAGGGTTCCAGTGAGGAGGTTGAAACCACTACTGGTTGCAAAGTACTAAATTATTTACAAGTGAGGCAGTAAAGGAAGGTCTCATTTATATATATCCTATTAGTGGGATTTCCTCGTCTTTTCCGTGGATTTAGTGGTTTCCCCCTGACTCCAACTTCTTCCTCCTTCCCGAATTGCCCAGAACTCCCTGATCCTCACCCAGTTAGATATATAAGAGAGAATTTAGCAGGTTTGTTGTCTCACATGAATATGAAACGGGTGAGTGAATAGTCAAAACATTCTTTTCAGGTGGAAAGTTACAATTAATAATATTTTTAAACGGAAAACATTGTTTCCCGTGACAAAATAGTGATTAGGATTACTCGGGGGAGAAAATTAAGCCCTAAATTTCTGCAAACTGCGAAAAAACGTAATTAAGGAGTAACTATTACCTTGCAGTTACAGGATAATTCAGAGTATTATGATGTAGAGGTGATTCAAGTGCCCTACAAATTTCCTTTCTCGAACCACTTCACGTTACTCCCATTGATGACTTGTTTTAAGGTTTCTAGACTTTTCACACATTCAGACAATTCGCAACCCATATGCACTAGCCGATAAGATCATTAATTTGGTTCTTTCTCTCTCTAAACGAGAAGTAACGATTATGGTGCACGAAGACCTTTGTTTACGAATCGCCAAAAATTAAATTGAAACGCCAATTTATTATACGTATGGCCCACAAATGAAGAGATAAGAACAAATGCTCCAAAATAATACAGTTTCATTCCATTACAGTTGCCATAATTCTGACAGGAGCATTCAAAATCGCAAATATCCTGTACACAGACTCGAGATCAACCAAAATGGCAAATGTTGGAAAAAAACCTTCCGCTGAGGTTAAAATGAGTATTTTAAAATTAATAAGTGCCACCTAATAAAATTTCAATTCTCAAAAAACATACTGACTGGGAAATACTGCACCGAAAATTCACTTTGTCATAGCATAGTATACAAAGGTGTTCAAACTTAGGCAAACTATTACACAGAAAGGTTTTGAAGAGCTTTTAAATCTAAGATCACTGATTTTATAAATTGGCTAAACTAGAAACTGGGGAGAATGGTTAGAGGGAAACAGTAGAAGTACTCGGCGAAGATTTATCGCAGCAGTTATCAGTTCGAAGCATGAATGTAATTCTTAAGTTTCATCAAGTAATTTCCCTTGAAATGAATGAAACTTTTTGGTAACGTTGCTTTTAAAACCAAGCTGCACTCTTGTCTCATTGACTGAACATTTTAAGTTTTTACATCAAAGCCAAAGCCGCACGCGGCTGTTAAAGGATTAGGATCTTACGAGACAGTCCCTCTCCAACTTAATGGACTTGCGAACACATTAACGCATTAATTATCTTAATCGGAATAACTCAAAAACTATGCCTGGAGCACGTCGGCACTTAATCGTCCGGAAAGACCCAAATATCTGTGGGCTGATGAAAATTCCTCTATTAAGTGCTGATGGGCAATATTTACATCCAAATGCGATAACTTGCCGCAGTTTCCTCAGAATTTCTTTCGTCCTTTGCTTAAAAACTCGACGAAACTATCACTAAGTTTGCCAGCCACCAGGAAACGCGGAACTTTTTTTCCGTCAAAATAAATAGGTAACTAGGTGACAATCTTAAAAATATCAATACAAACCAGTCCCACTATCGACGCTAGAGACCAAACAACGCGAACAACTAATCCTTTGCAATATTTAGCAAAATACGCACTGTATTGCTAACCTCAATTGTTCGGAGTTTGCTCAAATCAGAGGCATGGTTAAAGAATTTTACCAGTAGTCTTCCTTGGATTAAGGGTTACTAATGTCAATAACAAAAACGTTGTATTATCTCGATCGGTGATTATCTGAGGGCTGCGCGCGCGAATGAGAGATGGGTTAGTGTTAACGAAGGTGGCGAAGTTGGTGCATTTGCATGAATTATATGCAGTATGGAAATATATACAGACTAACTTATTTTCAGGCTTGCAAGACATCAGTGGCGTTCGTATCGTGTGATAAAACAATAACAGAGGGAAATACAGTTGAACGATTCATGCATGCAGTAATGAAAGTCGCTGAATCAGTCTCTCTCTACCGCACATAACTCTCTGCATACTAAATTTATTTGTATCCCCTTCACAGCAACGGGCAAAATCTCATTTCTCCAAAATTTAAAATTCAGGAGAGCAACGCACGAGGAAAAATTTTCGGAGAGCTGCAGTACGGTTAAATTGTCCGAGGGAGACAAAATCATTCATAGCACACAGAGTATAGCCACAGCTACATAAATGTATTAATGAGAGAACGAGACCTTTTCACGTAGGAACTACAATCTCACAACAGTTTTTTTCGGTAAATTAGTCTCTATTTCACACCAATTTAGCATTTTACTCGTGATTTAAACATGACATTAACCTGATACGTATGTTTTGGATTTTTGGGACCCGAATACATTTCTGATAGATATGAGTACTTACATCGGCGATTGGTATCACATAAACATGCGCACATATTTAGAAAGAGTTTAAATAAATACAACATTAAATATAGTATTATTAAAGATGCGTTTGAGCTATTGTTAACATCATTTTTAGACGGTGGTTTAATGACATTGCAATTTTTAAACAAATTTAACCGGGAAAGTTTCCGGTAAACCGATGGAACAGCGTCAATATAATTTGTTCCAACTTGCATGATGACTCAATTTGTAACACCTCTAAAGCCGTCCAGAAAGGATTATCTAATGCAATCGATCTCGACATACACAATGAGCATAATCCGAGTGAATGGCCCGTTTGAAAAAGAGATTACATCAGAAAGAGGCAAAGAAAATAAAACGATAACAATCGGATCGCTTCAATGACGCCTTGGATGGTGGGCGTTATTATTATCTTTAGTTTGCTTTCGGCTATAAAACGATTGGAATGGAGAGAGATTAGCTCAAAAGTGATCACTAAAAATCCATAAAACAACATTTCAAATTAAAATATAGCCGACGTACAAAGGGAGGTTAACGCGCTAAATGTGACAACCATTATATAAATCAAGAGGAGAACTTTCGAAGGGTTCATTACCCTCGGAACGTATACACAGTCATTTTTTTCCTCCAAAGAGCCACTATATCTCCCACCTTTTACCTTCCCCTAGCGAAACTCGGAATGGATTATCTGCTTCTTTCAGTGAAGGCTATCTGTATAACTTCAAAATTATTGAACCAAACGTTACATTTAAGTGAATGACATAAAAAGCAGAATGAATACAGATTGATAGAATGTACATTAATAAGCGGCATGGTGAAAAGGCGCAGCAACAAAACGTGAATCGAGTTGAAAATAAGCAGTTACATTCAAATTTTGGCTATATCAAGGTGGAAATATGGGAGAAACCGAAAGGCCAACAGATATCTTCATTTGTTCCATTTCAATATAGATTTAACCATACAAGTGACGATTAACACAGGGTCGATATGTAAATATACGAGGGAAAGAAATAGAACCACGTTAACAACCCTCACACTAAGACTCGAATAAAAACATTTCCACGAGTCCATCCATTACAAAATGCAAAAAATATTTTTGTTGAAAAATAGCATTGCCATAAAATTCCAATAATATTTAGCAATTTCGTCGGAGGAAAGTGAAATGAACGAAACTAAAACAGTGGAGTTCGAGAGGAAACCATAAAAGAAAGAACATAATGAAAGCCTCTTGATGATGGTCAGTGTAGATTTCCAGGGCAATAGAATTTGACTTACAGGATAAATTACGACAAAAGTTGAACAGTGACACAGAAGTCATGATACCACAACTCTGAAAGCAACCTCAGGAGAAAGAGTGGTGCAAACACGTACCAACATGCACAAAAGCATAGCGACTGAAAGAAACGAGGAGTCAACGTACGAAAACAAATATAAACATCTTATCTGTCTAAACAGATCGACAGTTTAAAGGCCCATGTCAGGGATGTCCGTACATTAGCTGAGCACAGACTGAGGGGCGCCAGCCACGCCGGTGGAAGGAAGACGATTTCGCGTGTCCCGGAGCCGAAAACACAGGAACGTATAAAAAAAAGACTCGACTCGTCGACAGGGTTGGTGGTGGCGGTGAGAGGGGCAGAGGGTGGTCGAAAAATGGATTAGAGGGAATTTGGAAGGCATTCACGCAGCCCGAAGGACAAGGATAGGTGGGGAGAGAGGGTGGAGTGACGAGCGACAGCGAAAACAGACACACACATATTAACGAACGAGACAAAGAGAATCAACCTTGTTGGAGGGCTTCTCCGTACCTAGGCGATGGTGTGCATCCCGTGCTTTCCTTCGGCCCGACCTTGCAGAGGGGAACGACGCTTGCAGGGCTTTCCAACGGCGACGCGCTCGGCCCCGACCACAAGCTCCTTCATTTCCGTCCGACGCACCGGGAGCACGTCGCCTTTAAGAGACCATCACGCGCGCACGGCCGTGCTGCCGGGATGGAGAGAGCGAGTGAGCGAGGAGGGTGGCGGTGGGTCGAGAGGGGGGTTGCCGCCGTCGCCGCTGAAGAAGTGGTCGGCGGGGGAAGGAGGCGGAGGACGTGCGGACGGGGGGGGGGGAGAGGGGGTCGACGACAACGGGGGCGGACACGCTCGCGCGGCGGTCGGACGCACAAATGGCTTCTCACTCACACATGACACGCCAGGAGGGAGCACGTTAATCACGCAATCCGAGGATACGCACATAGTACGCCTGCATCAGCGGGGCACTGTCGGGGGCGCGGAGGACCACGCCGCTGCGACATTTCCGAGGGCAGCGAGAGCGGTCGGTCGACGGCGACAACCGGCGCGAGGAGGTCCGTGGCGCGCCGTGGGCCCGGCCGCTCCGAGGGCCGCGAGGAGCAGGGACCGGCCCGACAACCGGACCCCCTCCGCCATTCGAAACCGGACGAATATATTGACGGACACTACACGGTCAATAAATATGAGTAAATATATTTATATATATCTCGGGTTATATATTATATGCTCTGTTGTACACAAACGTACACCAACCTCCGCGGTCAGACAAGCGAAGGCGACTGGGGACGCGCGCGTGTCGAATGTCTGTGTGTGTTTCTCCGTGGGACAAGGAGAGATAGAGAGAGATAGAGGGCGGGGGAGGAGGTCGGCGTCGTAGGGGGGAGGGTGCGTAGAGAGGGCGGAATGGGAGAACCAAGGAGGGGAGAGAGAGTTCGGCGGACCGAGACACGCCGCTGGGAAGGGGGGGGGGGCGAGCCGGCGATCCAGTCGGCCAAGCCGCACGCTGTCGGGAAGCGAACTGCCGAGGGTTCTATCCCCCCTGAAAACCTCTTTCTCTCTCCCTCTCGCTCCTTTCCCGACGCGAGCGTGAGCCACGCTGCTGCCCTGTGGCGAGAGAGGGAGGGATAAAAAATACGAGGTCGGGGGGAGGAGTATTGGGTGGGAGAGAGTGGACCCCCAGAATAGGGGGCACCAGGATGGGAGCAGCGAGGGAGATTGGTAGCGGCGGTGAGGGGTGGGTGCGTGTGTGTGTGCGTGTGAGAGAGAGAGGGCAGGTTGGCACGACAACAAAAGCCCCTCTGTCTCGCTAAAGTCCCTCGCGACCACTCTCCCCCATCTTTAGCAACTCCCCTTCCCTTTTCACGGAAAGGGGAAGGACAAGGGGGCGGTGGTAGGGGAGGCGTGCACGCAGGAGGGGGAGGGGGCACTTCCTTCAAGTCACCCCTCCCCACCCCAAACACGGCCCGCCCCCCTTGTCCCCCTCATCCCCCGACACGCGCCTACTACATCTCTCCCACCCTCTCCACCACCAGATGGGGGACTCCCCAAGCCCCAACCTCGCACACCCAACGAACGAACCCACACCCCTGTCCTCCCCCCCGGACTTCCTCCCCTCACCCTTAAAACCCTTACCCTCTACCGCCCTTCTCTACTCCTTCACTTTCTCCCCATTTCTCTCCCTCTCTCCTCCCCCCTCTCTCTCTACGTAAGTTGGGGATGCCCGCGCAAAAATCAATGACGAGGAGGATGACAGCGTAACCTAGCAACGCCCCGCGCTCCACCAATGGCAGCTCCCGTTGCGGACCTTGTGGGCTCCCTCGCACGCTTCCCTCCTCCTTTAACCCCGACTCCAACCGCCGTCACTTCGCCTCCACCTCACCCTCTCCCGCCACCTCTCACCCCTCTCCCCTCGCCGATACACCGCGCCCCCCCCGCCGCCCTCCACGTCCCACCCACGCTTTCTCTCTCCGCCTCCGGTACCCCCTCCTTCGCCGGCGACTTCCTCCCCCCTTTCCCCTCCGCCACCCCCAGATGTCTTTCGCAACGCCAGTCTCCCAGCCTCACACCCAAGAACACGGGAAACTCGATGCAAACCTCACCAATACGTGGAACTCCACTCGCTCTCGGTCGTCTCCCCCCTCTGCACCCTTGTACACACCCCGCCTTCTTCCCCGCAGAGCGAGAGAGGGGTGGGATTCGATCACGTACCATACCCCCGCGCACCCTTGCCACCTCCCGGCTCCATAGCAATCTTGTGGAGGAGAGCCGTGAAACACGAAACAGAAAGGTAGTTATTTACATACACATTACAGCTGGATCCTTCGATTCGGCGTCCGACAAAGGGTATTCCTAGCAAACGGCTTGCCCTCCTCTTAATTACGCCAATGGGCATCCTTGCCCTTATAGTCTCGGCCCGGGAAAGGGAGGTATAAACGCGTCTTGGTCTTGGGTAAAACCTTTAGAGTACAGAGGAAGGGTCACTTTACGAGTTAATCCTCAGGAGCCAAACAGGACCTATATTGCACAACTCCCTCGGCTGGACAAGTAAAAAGGAAGAGGTATCGGAAAAGGTTTGGAGGAGGAAGAGCCGACGAGAACTGATGTGGAATGGAGGAGAGATGCGGCTGGGGCGCTCTGGGTTAATTGGGAGGACTGGGTAAGTGGAGGAAAATGTGGGCATTAGCTAGAAACGCGGGTACAAAGGGAAACTCCTCCAGTTGAAAGGCAAAACCTGTTTACTCAAGGCGATTGGAAAAATCCACTACTATCCGCAACCTAATCTGAAAAATGAAAGGAAAGAACGGCTAGTTTTCTTTTATTCATTCATCCTTCTCGCTGGGTTAGTAAGGTAGGTATCGAGAAAACCCGATATCAGGAAAGTCACGTCCTCAAAACATATATATCAACGGAAACGGACGTTGTCATTGTGAATGGCTGCGATAGCTGTAGGGAAGGCAATAAACTCTGCCGCCAACCCGCCAAAAAAAGTAAGGCATGGTTTTCATACAAAAATAATCCTATGGATTGGCTTCCAGAGCTTTTACATACCTTTTGCTGTTTCCGGATTCATCCGCCAGTAAATAAAGATTAGAAAAAAATCCACGTTCCATCTCGAAATCAAATGCAACATTATCAACGGTCACTCTTTTGGCTATCCCAATAATATCCCCATCTCCATCCATTTTAATCAATCTAGGGGGCGAAACGAGAGAGGAAACCTGGCAGATCCGGAGCCATTCTTTCGAGAAGTCACGGCTGAAAGTCCCTCTCGAAAAGAAAGAAAAAAGAAGGAAGGAGGCTGCACTTCGCCTGAGAATCACACAAACGTATAAAGAAGGGGTGGCGGGCGAAAGGGAGGAGGGATGGAGAGAGAGAGAGAGAGTTAGGGAGAGGAGAGCGGAGGGGTCATAGGGGGGGCTGCGGGGAGGGATAGGTGAGGTGAGTCGGAACCAGTGGTGGCCGAGAAGAAATGGGAAGGTGAGTGGAGGAGGAGGAGGTCGTGAGAGAGTTTAAGGAGGGGGAGGGAGCGAGAGAGGGAGATACATAAAACGGACCAGATGCTCGGGGCGAAGGGAAGAAGAGGCGGGGAGGGAAGGAACGCCAAGAGATGGGAAGGAAAGGGCATTCCTTATGGAGCATTTGTTTTCATTACGATCCGCTCTCGCAGACTGCCTGCTGCCTCGGGAAGGATTCGGCTGGGGCGGTCGAGGGGGAGGCGGCGGAAAGGCAAGGGAGAGGGACGGAGGGAGAGCGAGAGGAAAGAAGACGTGGCGGTGGTGGGGAGGGAACGGATAAGGCCGGGGGGGCGGGGAGAACGTCGGGAGACGGTGGAGCTGGATGCGGGAGACGTGGCGGGAAGAAGGGACGAGCAAGGGAAGTGGATGGAGACAGAAGAGGAGGGAGGGATCGCTACGGGCCATCAGCGCATTAATTGCTAAATGAAAGGAAGAGGAAGGTGCTATTTTTTTAATGAGAGCTCCAAACGTAATAAGGTTAAGTTTGGACCGTAAAAAAGGCTTCAAAATATCCATTGATAATAATAATAACAATATGTTATCCAGTAATAAAAGAATGAAGAGGATCCCAAAGGAGAAAAGATGGATTTTTAACCACTCATTAAAATTAAACATGAGAATAAGATGAATATAGACTGACGGACTAGCCAGAGTACGTAGATTATAACGATACGTTACCGAGAGTGCGGCTACACTCACCAATAAATGTTCCAGAAAGCACAAGTGTGCCAGCCATCCACGTCGTAAATTTAGAAGGTCACATTAAAAAAATAGATCATGCGATCAAAGTTACGGAATAACTCAAGTTAGATTCTGAAGGAATGACAGTAGTATAGATATAGATAGACAGACCATAGATATCAAACTGGAACAGAGTTCCGCCTCATATTTGATGGCTCTCCAGTTACCCATATTCCTCCTTCGATCCCTTATATTCCTTCTCCGACGCCTTATATTCCACCTCTGGAAGTTCTTCCAGTTTGACTTAAAGGGAATCTGGAAAACTTTTCAAAGGAGATGGAAGGAGGAATATGGGTAACTTTTCTAGGATGATATGGAAGTTTTCCACTGCCCGTGAGGTGCACTAATGCAGAAACATGAAGTTTACAGGAGAATCAGTCAACCTTATAATCCGTGAGACGCCCAATAAGCGGAAGAAAATCCATTTTAATGACTTTCGTTCGTGGCATGCCATGGGCTAGGCGGTCCAAGTGGAGATAAACAATCGCGATTACAATTTTATTACATGTTCACTCGTTAATATTTCAATCCGAATATTGGTTGACAACATCTCTCTAATCCTCCCTGTTTGATGCTAATTATTTTACCCGTGACTTGCCATTGCCTTATTCTCTGTATAAGGCGCTGGTTTTCACACAAGCATGCTAGGCGGCATTAAAATATGAAAGCATGTCTGAATAAACACCACCACGACAGTGATTTTGTTGATCGCGAACCTACCTTCGTTCCCACAAACGTGCAGTACCTAGATATTCTATTCACGATAACTGCCTTATAATAAAAAAGATTTAAAATTAGAATTTAAAAATGAAATCTGACGGTTGAGGACAATGCAATTCTTGATATTTTGAATAGACAACTTCATAAAATATGTATCTACTTCTGATATGCTACAAAAAATGATCTTCGGGAGGATGAAATCGGGTAATGACGCAACCCGTCATATCCCAATCTTAGAGCGGTGACAGACTTTTGAAACTTTGCTTGCATTCCTACATCATTGACAACCTAAGGACGTTTACTGCGCTACTCAAAGAGCAGCCCTTCAATTAAATATATTTGGTGAACTAAGAAAAAGAACCCATAAGCAAATGTCATCACTCAATTCTCACAACAGCAATCAGCACACTACGCATGCAGAGATACAATCCTCGGAGAATGAAAAACTCACGCAACTGAATCGCATCCATGAGGTGATCAGACAGATCATAGTTGGAATACTAACGAGGACTTAATTGTCACATCGATGTCAAAAACTGTAATTAAGAGTCACTGTCCCCAAATATGTTCATCGTAAATGCACTTCGTCATTGCTCCTCAGAATCAACAAAATGAGTTTTCACTCATTCACTGACGAATGGACATAAAACATGACTGTAACTCTAATTTCTCGCGTGTTTAAGCATGTAAACAACTCCCTAATAACACAGAACCGTTAGTGTTCGTGGATCTTGTTTTTATTGCCATTTATTTAGCAGATTTTAACAGAGAAAACAACATACGATGAAACATGCTTCCGAGTGAGGGCTATTTGAAAAATAATATAAAAATTCGAAGGTTAATTTGTTACACTTATTGCATAAATATCTAAAGTTATAAGATCAATGCCTAGTATTTGTTTAACCTGCAATCCATTTCATTTGAAATTATTTTGTGTCAACCTAAGCTATGCTAACATTTTTAGTTGCCTCTTCAGTCCACCAAAAGCGGCTGTGAATACGTTGCCATAACAATAGTAATTATTTAATAATCGAATCAGGCAGCTTTAAATATAAAGCAGCAACTCTGGCACAGCCAAAAAAATAATTAAAGCAGAAAAGTGTTTCAAAAGTAATTCGCGCATGAAGAGTTTTCGAAAATAACGAAACATGGTAAGGAACACTCGTTTTAAATTAATTTCAGATGCCTGGAAAAAAATGACAAGAGAAGAACTGAAAATGCTTTTAACGGTATTAAAAAAATTAGCACAAAATAATATTTAAAACACTTTGTAAGTTTCATCAATCTTGCATAGCATAGCTATACAATAGGATCTAAAATGTAATGCCCATGAGTTACATTAATGTGTAGTCCTGAGACTCGAATGAATAGAGGTATGTTTTTAGTCATTTGAAGCAGCCAAGAGCACTTAGTGAAAATAACTCAGCGGCACATTTAATCGCAACACTGGAAAACAGCAAACCGAATTGCGCTGGATAGTACTTTCACGGATCTTTCTGACACGAGGGCAATCATCTCACAGGGATATGATCTTGCAACGAAAGTTCCGCGTGAAACTGACTAAATTTGCCAAATAATTAATGCAAAACTTATTTTAATACTCAATTAAGCTTTAATAAATAAGGCTGAAATGTTAACTTTAAGGCTGCCTACAGCCAGCCCAAATGTTTAGCATAGTTAATAGGTTAACACCATGCCCGCAAACCGGAATAGAAAGAACGATTTCAAGTCAAAATTTCAATTTTCACACGACATTGAAATGCACGCAAACGGAATGTTTATTTTTATTCGCGAACAGATTAAACTTATTATGTGAACGACATAAAACCTCCGTTTAGACGACATGCATTTACCGGGTATAATGCCGACACTGAGGAAAATTCGGTGTTTTCACACGTGTTTATTTTCTATGATTAAATGCCACCTTTTTGTGAGTAATCAAGTTTCCATAAATATGATTAAAATCTCACAACGGAGACGACATTAAGTTTTAAGGTTCGTTTGACTCATTGGCTTTAAATTCACTCGCGCACGTATGCGACGAAATTTGGTTAAAAATACCTGCACGACACCAATGACGGAGGAATAGCGATAGGGCCGACCAGAGTGACACGCGACTTGGCCTTTCGTGACACTTCACTCTTATAAATGGGGAGCGAGGGAATGAGCTTTTATTCATCGTGCTTCCCACTTACGCCAGCGGATGAGCACTACCACACAAAAGTACGGGCGTCATGGAAAAATAACCAATCAGCTTAAGAGTTCGATGAACCGAAACGCGACCGAATGGCGATTCGGGCAAGCGAGGACATTCGCGAAAGTGCCTTCTTCACTTCCGTGGGCTTCGGCACGCAAACTGATTGGCTCTCGACGACAAAAAACTACCCGCAATAAAAACCAGCAGAGTGGCGATTTCCTCCGAATGGAAGATTTACAATTCAGAGGAAAATGACGAGGCATACTACAGGGCGTTGTTGCACTCAATGACGCCGCCGCGCAACGGAGAAGGGAATGAGAACGCAAGGGAGACGACGACCTCTACCTTCGGTTGAGAGGACCATAAAACAGGAAGTGATATCGTGAAGCGATTGGAGCGCCGAATGAAAATGGGAAGGGAAGAAAAGTCTGAGAGCTCACCTTGTCTTCGGCCTCCTCGGCTCGTGTTTCGGCCTCCACCACCCTCTGCTCCAGCTCCGCCAGCTGTAAAGGGAGAACAAAGATACAGGCCATTATAACCACGTCACTGTCACCAGTTGTACATATATTTGTTAATTTATTTTATTTATTTATATACCCTGCAAGCCACAACTAGGGCGTGTGGCAGGGGGCGAATACAAACCAGAATAATTTTACCTGACCCTACCACGGTCGAACAATGTTATTATGATCCACTTAATTTTCTAATCTTATTCATGCCACTGTCCAAGTTTGTTTGACGTCCCATTCCATAATATCATATTTCCCAAAAGATTTCTTTTCAAAAACAAGATTCCGCGTCATAACTAGAGGCAAAAATGGTGGCGACGACTATTTGGTTTATTTTTATCTTCTCCTCAGAAATCAAGGAAAAACACTTGAGGCGTGAGGGGAAATTGACTTCTTCAACAGATTTGGAGGCTCACTGAATCCGTTTAACATGACCAGGTGTCTTTGTAAGGGATCGCGATTTTGTAGGCAGAGTAACTAAAAGGAGGACTTCATTTATAATAATTATCTGAACCACACACTATTCTACATTTAACGTTTTCACTAAATGTAGAAAGGTATTAGATTGCGGTCAAGTTCTAACCATCAAAATGATATTTTAATAAATTGCTTTATTATTTTATCCACTTCCTTGGTTAAAATATCAACACTTTTCATTGTATTAAATTGAAAAACTATAGAAACAATTTGATTCACTACTTCTACATTACAAATGTCTTCCTAAAATTAAGCGATTAGGAATTAGGTCGACCACGTGTTTTTATCAACTATTACCTTTGGAGAATGGCATGAAATCCTATAATTATTAGAGTGCATTTAAGGAGGTATTTATTTCTTTTCACCAAAAATCAATAAGGATCGAAAAGCTTTGCAGAAGAATACGAAAGCAATTATTCATTCAAACTAGGCACCCAATTGTGCAGAGAATTTTGGAAACAAGGTCTTTTTCCAATATGCCTGTTTTATTAAGGTAATACAATTTCCATGATAACTGAAAATATATTATTTATCGCTACTTAATGTTTATTTTACACGGAAACCACATTTACGAAGAAAATACTGTAATGACCACTTAAAATTTTGCATTTTGCAACCTGCATGTCCTTTATTCCAGGTACAGAGTTCCAATACAATATTGAAAGAAATCAGGCGGAACTCCAAATTAAAACCTTTTGCAAGGATATTAGGTAAATTGTTTCTTTTCAGACCTGCCAAACAACTGTTGAAATGTCAACAATTATAGTAAATTATTATAATAGAATATAATGTATGGAACACTTATTTTAAATAAAATTAAACAATACCAATACATGTCATCTAAAAATATTGAAAAAATCTGCTCTTCCTTTTTCCCAGAACCAAAGGAAAAGGGAAACAAATGTTATGCGAATTATTTTACACAAAATACATCTCTCACATTCTTAAAAGGTAAATGCATAGGAAAGTAGTAAATGGAGTATTGCGAGGACAATATGAATAGAATCAGATTGCGAGCATAAAAACAGTGAAGACATTGAAAAAATATAATCATAGGCACTGAAAACATTAACCTTCGCTGATATTAAGACAAGGTGCAGGCATCTTAAAAACTGCTAAGCAACTTTGCAAAACCAATTTTGTAGACTTGCTTAAGACCAGCTTCTGAAGCTAATGCTAGGCCATAGTATTAACATGAAACACTAAAATAAGCGGCATAATGCAGGTAGCTGGCAAAAATCCAAACGGGTAGATAATCAATTAGTATAACGATGCAAAGGAATGCGCCGAAAATGCCCAATAACATAAATAAATACCTACTGATAGTAAAGTCTTAGGGTGTAAAGAAAACATTAGTGAACCCATATTCATATAACATGTTTGACCATCATTGGCTATACAGCTGTACCTGCACCCCTAGCATAGTGACATCTAATACCAACAAGGGCATATTTCTAACATCTCTCTTCGCACAACACTACCAAGACAAAATTTAGCGTGCGTTAGTTTTTTCCATTATGCGTTTATGATTGCATTAAACCGAACAGCAAAAAGAAACACCAAAAACAATTTAATCAAGCAAAAACGGGACTCTATAATGTCATAATGATATATTTCCTGAGGAGGCAGAAAAATAAGATATCCTGAGGAGGCAAGAAAATTGGATGTACGACTGCTCTTACTTAACTAATCTTCTCCCCTCTACGATGGGGAGAATATTGGTTAAGCAATCGAGGAAGGGGGAGGAAAATAATTGGCGTTTTGGACGGAATTGTACAATTGAAATTACATTAATTAGGTAGAAAGTAAACGGAATTGTAGAATGTATGCGAGATGGAACTGTTTATTTTTGGGTAAGGTGTAACACCGTCAGGTGGTAGGTGAAACTTACAAATGTAGGAGGGTCCATCTAAAACCTCTTTTAAACGATACACCTCCATAATAATAATTTTTTCTCCCCTAACTTTTCCGCAGGGATAGGATAGTAGCATTTAACAGGCAGGGCATGCTATTATCCAGAGGGGTTTTCGAATTCTAAGGTCCAGCATATTTTTTATCGGAACGGAAATGTGGTTGAGCTTAAAACACGCGGGCACTCTTGATGAATGAAAAAATAAATCACTTCAATGCTTATGGCTCGTATGGCTTCCAATAAAGAGAGAAGTGAGGGCGCCGTTTACACTAGCATTCAAATATCTTGGCGACTGAACTTCGACTGCTTTCGTGATGGTCCGAGTGCATTCGATTGTCGGGGAAGGGCGAGTTTTTATGGTTGAGGGGGGCTTTAAGTAGAGGTTGCCAAAAGTACTCTCCATATAGAGATGGAGTAAAAGGCATTGCCGTCCCTTGGCCGTCCTGATCTTAGAAAAGTACAGAAGGGAAAGGCAACGAAAAACTTTGACAACACTGCAAACAGGAGCGTGAAGTGGATACGACTGAGGCTTGAAGGCAAATGATGTCTTCCGAGACTACGCTCTCCAAAATCCTCGTACTACTACGCATCTCAATGACCGTTCTCTATCTACGTGTCATTGTGCCTCCACTTCCATTTTCTTACGCGTCATTAATATAAATGAATTCTAGTAGTGTACGAGAGCAGCACGCCATCACCCGTTTTCTCCAATTGTGTGGTTGAACACCCATCCAAATTCATCGCTAGTCGAAGTGACGGTGCTATAAATGTGAAAAATCGGCGTTAATGTTCGTTAGTGGGTGCGACAGTTCAAAGATGGTCGTACATCGTCGTGCGAAGACTAACCCAAGAAACCTCGGCCACAACCCAGCCAGTTTTCCAGGTTTTATGGGATGATTGTGTGCCAGAAAATATTGAAAAATCTCGGAATCTGAAGACACCTCGTATTCTAAATGATGGGACTCTCTGTGGTAAAATACCTTTAGCGATTTGATTTGAAAATATAATATTCTCAATTAACGGACGAGGTAACCCAGAGTATATTTCCAGCCCATGTCTAGCCCATCGCTGGTTTAACTCCTGGTGAAACATCTGGGCGCACTCAGTTAAACTCTAGTTTTGGGTAGAATGGTTTGAGGCGTCACATTCTGATAAAGTGGGAGGGGGGAGGAGAAGAGAAACTGCTGTGTGTGTAAGGGTGGGAGGGGGAGAGAGAGATTGGGTATGGCGTCAGAGGGGTAGAGGGCCTGTGGAACAGAGGGAGGTCCAGGGGGGGAAGCGGGAGGAATACATCAGATCATTAACCAATATACCCTTATACTGAGGGTTCTTGGAAATTTCCAAACATTCCAAGACATCTAATCTTAAACCTTTCTTCTCCAAACGTAAAATCTCAGAAACTTATTCATTTGTGAGGTTATTGCCCAGTAGAAGTTTGGCAAAATGGGAAGAAGGATTTCTGTTTTGAAACAGGTGTAATGTTCTTTCACACGTCAACGGTATTTCCTCCCCCACAGACATAATTATCCTTCTAGGAATTACTCTAGCGCTATAGCATTACGAGGGTTGCTATTCATATTTTCAGCCTAGTAATGAAAAGACAGTAATTTATTGTTGAAAATGGTATTGTTTTTCGAAGTATTCTCCATGATAGTCTATACACTTTTGCATGCGCTCGAACCAATTTTCGTAAGACTTTTTCCACTCTGATTGAGGTACCCCCAAAACATGGTTTTTGAATGCATCAACGGCTTCTTCAGGCGCCGAAAAAAGTTGGTTACGCAATGTTTTTCTTGATAAACGGGAGTAAAAAGAAGTCATTCGGTATTAAATAAGGGCTGTACGGAGGATGACCCATCAATGCGACGTTTTGGCCAGTCAAATAGGTAGTTGTTTCAGCCGATCTGTGAGAGCTTGCATTGTCATGATGAAGAATGATCCTTCGTTGCCGCTTCTTTTTCCCTATTTCACCAAGCACTTTTGCCAAACAAATGCTCGTGTACCTTTCAGAATTCACGGTTCTACGTTGCTTCTCTAACCTTACGGTTGCCACATGTCCAGTTATTCCGAAGAATTTGCTTTGCGACCATTTGCTTTGATGTGCTTCGTTCACGAATCACTTTTGTCGGATTTGGCTCGTCTTGGAAGACCCATACAGTGGATTGCTGCTTTGTTCCGGGCTAATACTCATAAGAGGATGATCGTAGATCCAAGATTCGTCACCTGTGTAGATGTTATACACAGCTTTTGTCAAATTATGCGAGATCAAACGCGAACAAATTTATTTCACAGCTAAATATTCATGCAATATCTTATTGATGCTCGTCATACTAATTCCCAAGGATGCCTCAATCTCACGACGAAGTCACACGACGATCTCCCTTTACTAACTTTTGCACAGCATTAATGTTTTCTGGTACAACTGATTTTGGACGACCTTCACGCCTTTCGTCGCTAAGCGAACGCCGGCCATGATGAAATTCGTGATACCAGCGTTTCACAGTGGCAAATAATGGGGCTTCATCGCCAAAAGTGGAAGTAAGTTGATTGATGCAATCCTGTCTTAATAATCCACGTCGAAAGTCGTAAAATTCATCGCACGAAAGTGTTTACGATTTATCTTCAATTTTTTCGCTGAGACAACATTTTCGAGTCACTGTAAACAACACAAGTTTTGATCAAACGACAAAATGTTCTGAAGAAATCTCGTTAAAAGGGTCAAACTTTCAGATGAAAGCGTCACATGGCGTCACTAAACAACGTAGCTAAAGTACTTAGTGTTGTCAAGGCTCAAAACATAAATAACAACCCTCGTAGGTCATCTACGTTAACCACCTCCGTACCAATAGCAACCGTAAAAATCATCTATACTTCGCTAGAGGTGGGAGGTGGTAAAGAGACAAAATCTTAAGAGTGGACCACAACGTCAGCAAGGTGTTCCTTTTAAGTCCGGTTTATACGAAAAGGTGATTTCCTGCTGACTGAAGTAAGAACTCTTCTCCAAAATAAAATCGCCAATTACAAAGGATTAATGTTATTAACGTTAAAAATGAGGCCATTTTAATCGTGATTTACGTCTATACTCGTTGATGGTTACGGTTGGGTCCCAATTAACACATTTCTGCAAAATGACGAACAACAAGTTTGATTTCATGCCAAGATTAAGATAAAACAATCGAAAAGAATAACACAGAAGAAAACAAAATGAGTTGGAAAAAGTCTGGGGTCACGGATGTAATGTACAAGCAAGAGAGGATTTTTCCTTCGGAACTTCGGTTCTACCAAAGTCAGCACCGGACAGCCTTCTTTTAAGTAGGGAGGCGTTGAAGGGAGGAGAGGAGTCCGCGTGCTGGCCTGCCAGCATGCATGCAAGGTTTCTGTTTTGGCCGATACGTATACCTCCCGTCCTAGTCCATAACTCGTCGCATCAAAGGTAGGCTGAACATATTAATGGCACATTTTAATGGATTCGAGCATGTAGATTCGAGCATGAGCTTCCTTCCTTGCGCAGGGTTTTTAAGTGTACCCTGCAAAAGGAAGCAAGGGCCCAACGATGTGCGATTACTGCAACACGATGGTGAAAAGACGACAGAAGGTGCAGGAAGAGGGGTAGACGGAATCACATTTTTATCTGTGCATCAGAATCACCAATTAGGAGATCTGAAATTAATCAACCTCGGGAACTGCAATTTAGCTGAGTTCAATGAGGTGGCAGTAACTTTATGAAATTTCATTACCTGTAACCAATCCGAATGAAAGGTATAAAGTGAAAACAATTATTGTGCCGAGGACTTTGATGAATAACGTCAGTATCTGGTGAAATAACGGTAGAATGGCGAGCATTTATTTGTATTATATTTTTATAAAACTTAGACAGCAACACACAGCACGAGAACACATAAAAAGAACACTCGCAATAAAACCTTGATAATTTCGACGGACTCTACTCCCTTCCTTCCCCCCCTCTCCTGTGTTCGTCTTTTATGTGTGTTCCTATCCTCTTTACTTATATCTATTTCCATGTGAATGAATAAATAAATATATATATATATATATATCACTCATATAACTGTGAATGATGTGGAAGGAGAGTAATTATAAGTGAAAATGGAGGGTGTTTGACCCTCCATTGAATGGAAGGTGAGGTGTGCTGTAGAATTGAATTACCTCTTGATGAATTGTGAGGCAATATGGAATGGAGCTACCGCGAAGAGCTGCGTAAAAACATTAAACAAACGAGGTCAGAGTCGCGATTGCGTCGGAAGATTCTAATGTTTCCTGGAAGTACAACTTATTTCCTTTCTTTTCAAAAGGCGCAATTTCTAGGATAAATGTGGACGGTTACTTGAGATCAAATGTTTTGCGGAGAGTTTAACCCAAGTATGATTGCTGTTTCTTTTTATTTAACCATACCAGAAAAACTTCGGACAATTTGACCCACACAAACAGTACTGCCATCTTAACATTCAAGTTTATAAACGCCTGATTTAGTGAGGTACAGTTTAGTCATTTCTGGGAAAGAATAAAAAAAAGGTTTTTATAAAATTACAAAACAGGTTCCAAATAACTATTTTTCCGTAGCATATGCAATAAATTCAGCATGTTTTTACTACGACCCAAAATTATTAAGAAAAAAATTACACACCGACCGAATACTTGAAAATACTCTGTGAATATTTATAAACGCTTAGGCTATCGCTGGAAAAAATCAAGGCGAACGCTTCACATACAGCTGTGGGTAAACTAGATTTGTACGTGTCTCCAGCAAAGCAAAAGATTACCCTCGTCTCGGAAATGCCGCTGGTGTTTGTGACAAATTAAGTATTGATTGCGGTGCAATGACCTACGAGTTTAGTGAACCGTGGGAAATAAGTAACGAGTGATTTCTTGAGTGATCAATTGGAGTTCATTGAACACTGCTATCGGGATAAAACTCTCAGCAATACAAAGCCAATCTTCAAAATCGTCCAGAAAAGTAAAATATCAAAAGTAATTTTAAAAACTATGGCAAATATCCATTCTTACGTACCGAAAAAAATATTTATACAGTGGCGAATTTGGAAAAAGATTTCAATAACAACAAAGTTATAAAGTTTATACGCAAATAAATATCATCATGTAAAATAAAGAAATTCATTTTCACAAAGCGCTAATTCACCAACATTTAAGACGCCGCATAAATTACATAGTTTTACTATTATGAAGTTTATTGATACTATTAAATCCAGTTAATTTTTTTGTAAATAAAATCTACCACAACCCGCATGCCTGACAAAAAACTGATAGACATTGGATCGAAAATCACTTTATTAACTTGTGGGAATGATAAATGTTATTTATATAATAAATACAAGAGGTCGCTAAGAAGTTTAGATTAAACCAAATTAAACTCAATTTCTATGGCCTATATTAAATACATTAAGACTGCCACACCATTTCGTTTATGTTTACTAAATATTTAATCCGAAATAGATTTCAGCTGAAAAAAGAGCAAATGGACATTAGTAAGTCAAAACAACTTCTCGACTCTGCTGACTAATTATGAGTTTCACTACTGAAGGAATAATTATTCACGTGGTACACTCAGCCTTGCGCCACGTAAATCCAAGCCCAAATTCCTCCACCTCCACGCCTACGAAGTTCTCCACTATCGAGCATCAGCCAATCTCAAGATTTCCCAAACAATACCAAAGTTTTCTTCTCAAATATTGGCTTTCACAGTTACTGGTAATTTTTCTAGCACCATGCACTACACCATTCTTATTATCTTTCAACCTGCCCTCCTACTCTCCATCTACATTGCAAAATCTCCCCAATCTAACTTTTCTGCCTTCACATTTTCCTCGATCTCCTCCCTTCTATCTTGCCTAACACATTATTTTTCTCTTTCCCAAAAATAATCTTTTCCATCTTCCTCCAATCATAAAAGCAATCTTTCCTAAATCACAATAATAAAATTGATGGCAGGAGTGGCAATTTTGTGGAATCGAATTCCAATGAATAAAAAATAGTAATACTCATCACAACATAATAAAATGACTAGATTGCTTTCGGACGCATTATCAAGTGTATCATATAACCCTTAAGCTTTGAAACCGTTCTGCTCATGTCAATACAAGGATTTTTAGAAAGAATTTGTCTTATGCCTACTCCACTATATCTTAAATACTTGAATATATGTCTATCTTCCTGGCTCAAAATCCTATCGCCTCAAAAATATAAAATTATTTTTGTGCAAAAATGAAAATAATTTCCCCTCACAGAGGTTTTCTAGATGCATTGGTGTCCCAGTCTAATGGTCTTTACCATTCATCTACTAATCTCTCCCCTCGAGAATTCCAACTCCAATTATCAACACCTTCCCATAAATACCTCTTCCTTCCAGAACGCTTGGCCTATTTGGATGCAAATGTACAGTTCAAGTGGTACTCGCTCAACTTGCTCTAAATAATGTTCCATTACTCTTATTTTAATCTACCCAACGGATTGATTTATTTCCTAACGTACATTTTATTGGGGTTTATCTTCACTTCGTAAATTTCCATATGAACCCACAGGAAATTCTCATGTGTCACAAGTCCCTTGGTAGACTTGCATGATAGAGATAGCATCATCTTCAAACCTAATTACCGCAATCAGCTGAATCACTACTTTTTTTCTCTCTCCATCCTCTATTTCCACTATATTTTCCTCTGCACCTACAAAATGTAGTAGTGACGATGGAAAGCAGTTTTATTCTCAAGAATATCATTGAAAAACTAAATTCTTTTAAATGCTATCCTTATTCGAGCAGTCTGATTTATGTCAAACTTCCCGCCTATTCCACCGTTTGTACCAGATTCTGTATCCTTAGAGCTAATGTAGATTACCGTCGCAATCCAGTTTAAAAATCAAACAGATCACCGGTCAAAACAGTGGTCGTTCCTTTGTTTCTCATCCTCTTCTATACCTTTCTCAAGAAAAAAATCTATTGTATGGTCGTACAAAACTCTCACAGACATTTGATATATACATTCATGGTACACGGATGAAAAGTACAAAGCCTAGCGAATTCTTCGGGTGAAGCTTCTTTCTCGTAATCCCAACGAAACAACAAAAACTACTCGTTTTCTTAAATCGCTCTGGCTTCGATGTGCATTGAAGGTGGGCATTTAATTAAATTCTTACCCATTACTCTCAGGATAATTTGGATTGAATGGAGCGAAACTAACCTAAAATACCTCATTTTCGTCTTTGGTCCTTTGAGCCGATGCATTCTCTCGAGCTTTTTTGAATCTCTTTCGATCGATCACCGTTTACTTCCGAGAGAATTTTGTTGCTTTCTCTCTTATCAGCAGCCAGTATCGATAAGTAGCCCTTAAAGTGCGATTTTACGATATATTTTTTATTTTTTTACCAGAAACTCCTGAAATTATTCTATTATGGAAACTTTTTTAAATTGCAGATTGATAACGTTTATCAGATTCACGAGGAGGTAAGAAGAAGAAAGTAAGACATAGATTAAGCTGAATACAACATACACACACTAAGTTAGATTTCAATTAGGATAAAATTAGCTTATATTGTGGATAAATACTCACACGATTCAATCGCATGGATTAATTTAACTTTTGATTCGTCCAATTAAGAAGTGCCAAATTCTCATTACCTCCTCCATATTATACGAACGGTCTCTTCCCGAGTTCAATATATTAAAAGAGGCAGCAAGCAGGTATGTATATAAAAAAAGGAAAGAAAATTACATATGTTAGACTATTGGGACGGAAAGACCATCTTAGAGGGAATGCTGCACTTATGCTGAAACATACTTAGATTAACTCCATCATTTTTTATCTCATACAATCAATGCTTATTCCTCAGATGACTACTTAATGAACTTAATAGTTTCACAAAATTATAGCAGAGAAATATGTACTATGTACGTCCTACGATAAAATTAATTACTTTTCCTAATATAGTTAAAAATTGATAATTATGCCGCATTGCGGGACAATGCTGAGGCATGTCTAATTTTACCTCATTGTCATAGTTAAAAAATATTTACCAGCTTATCAACTATCTATCCTAAAGCCAATACACATCATTTTAAGATTTAAAAATATGCGAATATTTAAAAACTTAGATATCAGGAAACTAATAATGAAGTAGCTACCAGTAATCAATTGCAAAGATTAAGGAGCGACTAAGGTACTCTCATCACACGATTTAAAACCCGGAATACCAATTATCAACAACACATTCGATCAAATGCGCATTATTTAATCACTAACTTACGTTCGTAAGGGACACCAAATTCAAAAATAAAGACACAAAAATATAATAGGGTAACAACTGGAGTGCATTTTAAGATTAAGAGGCAATGGGGCAGAGGAAGTAAACGATGAACATTCAAACGCAGAGATACTTGCCACATTTGTTTCAAATGACCTCTTCTTGTTGAATATTTGTGGAACTACTCCCGCACTCGCTCGCACATACTCCTTCAATTATAATTATCATCTATACAATTATTTCAACGGCATCCGAAGAAGAGGAAGTAGGGATATTCTCTGTATCACGATGAAGCGCCCACTTCAAATATATTTGCAAATTTTTCCTATCGAACTCAGCACATTATGCATTGCATATTTAATTATATATAAATGAGATATAATCAAATACATAAAATATAAATCAATCAAATCATCATCAAATCAAATCATCAAAAAATCAAACAAAATGTAATACAATAAACGATTCCTATTGACCAATTTATTTAGCATAACCAACAATAAAAACTATCAGTGTCGTCCACATCTCTTAAATACTGGTCGCCATATAAGGTATATACGATCACAAGAATTAATGCAAAGATTTTGCCCGAACGTGGATCGTTCGATATAAGTCATTTTAAAAAACATGCATTATTTTGGGTATTTTTTTATTTCTCAAAATAATCTCTTAGCACGACACAATTTTACCAGCGTCTCAAACTTAAATAGAAGTACTTAATCACCGCACGAAACCTATTTTTTCCATTTTTCTAAATAAAGAAGTTTGTTGCTTCAACTTTGTTAATAAAACCACGCAACGGATATAGCTGAAAATTGAACAGCAGTCTAGTGAGAGATAAAGCCTACTAAAAGCAAAATTCTTCCGATTCAATGAGTGCCATTTACTGAATCTAAGGAGTTACTGAACGACCCAAATATCTTCAGCGTCTTTTAAAATTTCAAAATAAAACAATGCCGATTTTAATAAATAATGGTAAAAAATAAATTAAAATTTGGCTTCAACAAAAACTTAAACATACATTCAAATAATTAAAAATAGCGTTATGTTTTTCAGTATATTTAAACGAAAAGCAATCAACCACGCAATAATTATACGGAGAATAAGAATATTTCGACTTTTAAGCAATGGAATATATATTTCTGGGAGAAACAATAAACTATTGGGAGGAAAGACTTTTTGGGGGAATATAAAAAGTTATTTTAACTGTAACTCTAACAATATAAAACCAAAATCCAAAGAATCAATTCCATCGTCGATCACTGGTGCGCTATTTTAAAATATGAAAAGAAGAGACACCCTATAGTCAACGAACGAGAGATGGGATGAGCATTGAATGAAACGAAAAATCCTCGCATCATGAGTATCCAAGCTCTTATTTCCGATGACCCAAAAAACGTCCCATTTCTCCTGGAAACCTGGATCGTAACACCGGAAAATCTTTGATGAAAAACTGATTGCAGTTACATGGGTAGTACAGCTCCGAGGAGCATCTCCCGCGAATTTTCTTCTCCTCCGCTCTCCTCCCGCGCTGAAACCTTCTGATGATGATTGCTCAATGCACAAACTCGGAAAGAAGGCTTGGTTAACCACATCATAAATTCCTCCACCACACGCGCTCATCAGGTGCGAGCGGGGAATCCCTCATAACAACACGAGGGCGCGCGGGGAGAGAGATGTACGCTCGCAGGGGGCGAACAAAAGGTGGCCAAATTCACCCAAGGTGAGGCGGGCAGAGGTGAGAGAGAGACAGAGAAGGCGTGCGAGGGTATGGGTGAGGGCGAGAAAGAGGGAGTTGGCGGAGAAGAGGGGAAGTGAGGGAGGGGGCGGGAGTTTTGGGGGAGCGCGTGGGGGAGGGCGGGGAAAGAAGAGGGGCGAAGAGCCGGTTGGATTGAGGAAAGGAGATGGGATGTGCGGGCGAGCGGGGAGGGGAAGGGGTTCCGGCAGAGCGAAGTAGGCGCGCCCGCGTGCGTCACAACGGCCCTGAATAAGTAAAGGGAGGAGTGCATTGCGAGAAAGGGTGAATGGGGGTGGAGGGACGCGGAGGAGAAGAGAGCGAAAGAGGAATGCCCGGAGGGGAGAGGCAATTGCCCCCTCCTACACCACTTACGCCCCCTTCCGTCCCTCCACACACACAGACACAATCTTCTCCCTTCACCTCACACACTCCACACCACTATTCACTTATTCACCTCCACGGCCCTCCGCCCCCTCCTCCACCCTCTCAGCGAACTCTTCCCCGTCCGCCTTCACCGCGTAGTCTTACCGCTTCCGTATGCAAAAGGTTTATGACAATTTATTTCCATTTGGAAACGAGATAAGATCGGGTGGGTTGAGAGGAGGGAGGGAGAGAGGTGAAGGAGGGGAAAAGATATGCGAGGCAATGAGAAGCAATTCAGTTCCGAGAAAAAGGTGTGTGGCGAGCAATGGAGACTTGAGGAATTATTCGTGGCGGTGCCATTTCGTAGGCGAGTCCAGAAATTCAAGGAGTGAGCAGAGTGCGTCCCGGGGAGGAGGAAGAAGAGGCGGTGAGAGCCATCAGGGGGTGAGGGTGGGCGGATATAACCCGCGATGACGCAATTCCAGTCTCGGGGAAATGCATCAAAGGCTCGCTCCGACCGCAGGGAGACCTCCTCTGCCTCCCCTCGCGCCCCGCATTCGCGCCATTCCGTCCTCGCGCGCGGAAAAGTGGAAAATATTGCATCGTGCGCCACCCGCGCGGCGGCAGGGCCCTGCGAAGGAACCTACCCAAACTGCTCTTCAGGTGAGCGTGACGCACGGGCCTGGCCTTCCCTCCTCCCCGCGGTCCCTCTCGCCGGCCCGCGCATCCCCTCTCCCCCTCCCGGAGATCCTCTCGCCCGAATTCGATCCTTCCCCGGGCTCACGCGACGGCAAAATAAAGTGCACGAGTGCAAGGGATTCATTTGCTGCCTTATTAATTTTAACGAGATCCTGCCTCCGCGTCCTGTTTATTTTTTCTTTTTTACACGCTACAAAAACTCCCGCCGGATGTTCCCGGAAATGAAATCGAACCATCAACAATTCGAATAGGTCGGATAGGTATAGAATTCATTATTTTTTAAAAAAGGTTTCGCCTTTTTCGCCGCCGTTCCCACCGTCAAGATCCATTCCGTTATCCATTTTAGCTCCGATATCGAAATATAAAGTAGTAATACGAATCGCGTAAAATCCGAGCGCATTATCTACAGTAAAGTGATGTAAGAGATTTGGGGATGAGACTGAGCGAAAATATTCAGTATGATATTCATAATGGTTTCCGGTCATTGAAATGTTTTCATAAATTCAGGTTTCCACGAGCAATAGGGTACCTTCTTCACCATATGACAAAACTTTTTATCAAATTTCTTAAATTTATGACTGTAATAGAATATATATATATATATATATATATATATATATATATATATATATATATATATATATATATATATATATATATATATATATATATATATATATATATATATATATATATATATTCACGCGCCGTTGGGCTTGGTACATGGGTGAGCTCTACCATCACCTACTAAACCGACCTTCGGTTTGATTACTGTGTTTATGGTTTATATATATGTATATACATAAGAGTGGGTATACATGCATGCATCGTATACAAGGGTGGTGTGAAAAGTTTCCGACCTAAAAAAGATACAAGGCATTTTTTTCTAAAATTTTGAGTCGGAAACTTTTCAGACCACCCATGTGTGTGTGTATATATATATACATATATATTTATTCATTCACATGGAAATAGATATAAGTAAAGAGGATAGGAACACACATAAAAGACGAACACAGGAGAGGTGGGGAAGGCGGAATGAAGCAGACTATAAAAAATATATGTATATACAAAAAGTATATATATGTACATATACGTATGTATATAAATATATATACATATATATATACACACACAGATACACTATAAGACTATCTGGGCACCATAAGCTGAGCCCAAGCTGTGTGATTTTTCGGGTACCAGATCTTCCTGGGAAACCATAACCGTCGGGCTGAGGACTAGGTGAAATCTACCATTACCTACCAAACCGAAATTCGGGTTGATTACCGGGTTTCGGGTGTGTGTGGTTGTGCTTATATGCACACACACACATAAGCAAAGAGGGTTTAATTTTAACCACTTGCTCAAATGCAATAGAAATATTATTTACACACCCTCAATTTTCTAAAACTAGAACTAGACTACACAATGGAGTAACTACACACTTTTATACCGAGCTTCCCGCACGTAAAATACATTTTTTCCAATTGAATTTTTTCATTCCATTACGCTACATAAAAGGTTTTGTTAATTCAGATGAAGGTTTCTACTCAATGGCTGAATAATGAGTTAAGCTTTTTCAAATGATTAATTTATCGACTTTTAACGTATAAAATGAAAAAAAATGGTAACATAAATTCAAGAGAGCGTTGATGTTTGATGAAATTAGCAAGAGCACGCTGGAGCTTCGCTTGGGTTGAACTGAAGAAATAAATCATTTAACAGAAGCCTCCAAAATAAAGCCTACTCACTCATTCAAATACCAAACTAATTACTTTTAAAGAAACAAAGATAAATTGAAAAATGCATTTTTTTGTCATTCACTCTTGACTACTAGCTTAATCCTACAAATGGAGGATGAATTGATTTACAGTAAAACGTTGAACCTGAAAATATGACTGATATAATCTTGCCCACTACATTTAATCAATGTTAATGCTTGTTGAATACGTAGACACGTATTAAATATTGTCTATCTTTGAGTTAATTGAAATTATGTGAAAGCAGTAGATATGTAAGGGGAACTGTATTTTACGACCATGAATTCTCTCGTGATAACAGTGCGGACGCAAACTTAAAGAGCTATCCAAAATAATAAAGAGGCCGATAAACTTTTTATGGCATTTTTCCCGATACACGAATTTTGAGAATTTATAGGAATAAGGAAATGTTTACACCAAATCCTTTCTCGTTTATGGATTCTTTTAGGATAAGATGAAACCCGGTGTGAATGAATGAACTTACTTTTTTAAATGCAAGATGTCACAATTATACGTATTTTTAGACCAATAACAGACAGAAGAAGTTACTTAAAATGAACACATGGGGTAACAAACTCAAAATACATACATCTGCACACATAATAAGACAATAAATTTTGTTCTAAATATTTATGACCCCTTGAAATGAAATGAAATTATTGAATATGTAATTCCACGCACTTTATTTAAAAACATGGACCAGGTTTTGACGCTGAACGTCATCATCAGGTTAATGTTACGCCGGAAGCAACAAAATTTATGACCTCATTCAAAAATACAAACAGTACAGTCTTAAATTATTTCTAAACAGATTTGATATTACGGATAGGTTCACACAAGTAACTAAAGATGCGGAAGATTAATCTAATTTAATGTCGCTCAGTGACGTGATCTTCGAAAGATGCCGCTAAAATAAATTCCGCTGACATAAAAGCTTTAAGGTTTTTCTCATCACATTTGCCTCGTTTGTGTTTGAAGGCTAGAAACGGAGTCAATTCTACTCCAGAAATACAAATGCATTTAAAAAATTGTCGAACATGAATGATCACCGGTTCAATATCGCCGGTACCTTTAAGTTTGAACTTTACCGTGGAACACTGTAGTCCCACATTCTTATAATTTGCCAACGTTGAAATATAAAACAAATGAAGTGCGAGAAAAATACATAATTATTCATTAATCCCTGCAGGCTACATAGATTCAAGAACTGAGGTGAATAGAACTTTACTTCAAAGAAGTCATTTACCGCTGTTTTTCAACCCGAAACATCCCCCAAAAAATATTACGAAAATGGAGTGGACCGGTGAGAGCAGTCCAAACTTGGGTCACTCGCGGATGATATTCAAAGAGGAGCCCAGAAATTTATCGATTGTTTGGTTGGCTGAAATAATTGAAGGAAGCACATTCAATTTCCCAAATGCGCTCATTTAATATGGGCTAAAGCGGAATTACCACGAAAATAATTCAATGCCACAACGAGCGATGAACATCTCCGACATGACGGAGTGCCTCCCTACTATTTTCCACGTATTTGAAGACAATTAGTATAATATAAAATTCTACATACACGCTGCCGAGTGCGTACAAATGGTCTTTAAATATGTAACGTTCCAGCAGGCTGTAGCACGCACGAGTATGTGCTCCCTCACTAACAGCAGTAATCATACATGGTCTAACTGATAATGAACGACGCTTTCAGGCTGCTTTATTTGGATGAGCAAAAGCGACATCGGGAACTCGATGTCACTAATAATTGCCAACCATATATGTTCAGAGAAAGAGAGGTACGGATGGCGGAGCCCGGCATCTACTACGTTTTCTGCAGTTAGTGTTACTGAAATTAGAATCGTAGATGCAATCGTTGAACTTGGAACTGAATTGGAATCGTTAAAGCGACATAACTGAAATTTAATCATGCATGACTGGAGTTACGTATCCTTTCAAGGGCCTTCTAAAAAAATACTATATTTGAGTTGGATGAACAGGATTCCTTCCGGTACGAGTGCGGGGCTGAGACGAATGCAGGGCGTATTTGTGATATAGCCAAGTTGATAGAGACACCATGCTTATAAGAAAGGGACAATTGATGATTAAAGCTTTCCCATATTCATGCAGTTCATGGCTGATGGAAAAATATGCCAATTTGACCCGAAATAAAAGTCAAAAATTCAAATTAACCTCGTCTTTTCTTAATGCACATAACTCAATGATTAATTCTCGGTGAAATTAGAATGAGATCCATTAAAATACAATGGAATTAGATCTATTAAATTGCATTTATTTACACTAAATTGCATTCAATCAATAATTTTTCATTTGAATGAGTATTTTATTATTCATCCATTCAATTCCAAGAATTACTTTTATCAGAATATATAATTAATAATGCTGCTGATTTAGTGTATGCAAACTTTAAAACAGAAAAATACCAAATCCGTCTGATATACGTATATTGTCACACTTCGTTTATGGTATTTTTCAAGGTTCAACAATATCTAAGATCATACTGAAATACAAGATGAAGTATTAACAGGCTATTTTCCAAACAATTTTAACTTAAAAAAAAGTCATTACACCCTACACTATACTTTATCAATACGTTTCTCCAAGTACCAACGCCTTTATTGAAATGTGTTTCTAGCAGAGCATGCAAAAACGAGGTGAGATTCGTCATAAAAAATAGCATGAGCGATTTCTGAAGATGGATTTCAATATTTCCAATCGAGTTTCCAATATTTCCAATATTCCAATCCCCGCGGGAATCAGAGGAGGGCAGGAGATAAGAGGTTAGGGCTTACTGACCTACGATGCAGCTCAAATAAAAGAGCTATGCTTGATAAGTCAGTTTAGGGGTATTCATTATTTTCTGGTTTACTGCCCGCAATAATTGAGTTTTACTAAGATAACCACTTGCAGCAGAAAGGAAAATAAAGCAGAAAATACACGTATTAATATAAAGGCGGCATAGGAGAAAATATAAAAAAGAGGCACCAAATTAAAACACGGACCTTGTGAAGACATAGATACACCTCATTTTTTGTGAAGGGATTTATTTCTAGTTTATGACCTCTGCCGAGGTCGTTTACGCCATTTGGGATAGACGGGTAATTTTTTGTGGCGGGTTAAGCAAGGAATGGAGGAAGGCTCGAGGGGAAACCGGCTTCGGTAATAGCCTACTCTTCAAGAAAGGTACCAAGGGGTCCACATTTAACGTCCCATCCGACGGACGGCGTACTCACTCAAAGTGCTTCCTACAAAGCATCGGGATACCACTAAAAATATCTGCCTCCGCCGAGATTCGAACCCGGGTCCCCTTGGTGAGAAGCCAATGCGTTAGCCACCGCACCTCCGCGATCCCCTTTTACATACATATATACCTCAATTGACGTCATTATGGACTTCGGGTATAGCATTAACACGAGAGATCCACCTATAAAGTCACCTTCTAATGCAATTGCTCGTCCTAACTCCAAGATTGAAACTTTAAAAAGCATTCATGAAACGATGCAATAAAAAGCGACTGAAACGCACATAACAAGGATTGAAACCTAACACCAGGAAATTCCGAGAGCGATCGAACTTTCTGCTACAAAATGATTAAGAAGAAATCCCTTGAACCGCCGACATTATTCCCGAAAACCAACAAGCCGACGAAAAGAGGTCATTCCGAGAGCCCCGCCTCATCACCATCACAGGCGTCCAGTTTCCAAGCCCCGCTCCAATCCCAGGCGTCCGCTTCGCCTTCCAGCTCCCGTCGCCACCCCCGCTTGCGGTTCCCTCCCTAACCTCGATCTTCCTCCAATTTCCTCAAGTTCCCTCCCTCCGGCAACACTCCCCAAATCCCTAACCCCCGAAACTCTCCACCCAACACTTTCAACCCCCTACACTCCACCCCCCAATCCTTCCCACCGCTGCACTCATTTCATCACCCCCGGCCACCCCATCACTCTCACCTTCCTCCATTTTTTAACGTCATCCACCTCCGACTCGTCTCCCCTATGCAATAGCCTCCTCCTCTCTTCCGCCGCACCTCCTCCCGTTTCAACAATCAACCCCCTCCCACCCTTTGCCCGTCTTTCGCAACCAATTCAGCCTTTCCCCTACCCTTTGAAAACCCATTTACCGCATACCCCCCCCCTGCACTCGTTCCTCCTCCCATCCTCCCACAGTCGCTTCCTCCTCGCTGCTATCTCCACCGCGACCCCTTTGTCGATCCGCATCTACTTCCCCCCCCCCCCGAAGGGGCCTCCTTCCCTCCCTTCCTTGCTCCATTTGCCCTCACCTCACCCTTTCTCTCCTCGACTTAACCTACGCTCCCCTACACTCCGTGAGCCCTCCGAAGGATTTTCACAACCAGGCTATTTCCAAGCAGCGTGTTTTCCCCTAAAATGTCGTTTATTTTCCTTAGCTATTCCCTCACGGGCGGTGAGTTAATTTTCACTTGCCGTTTGCCATCACCGGCGGAGAAAATTTCTTCCGCCTTGGTGCGAGTTCAGCTTTTTCCCGGCGGGACAGAGAGAGAGAGAGAACGTGTCATTTTAAAACTCCTTTGAAATTACAGCGGAATAGTTCGTCGGCTTTGTTTCATGGATGTTGACATTCTCTAAGGAGACTAATTTGGTAAGATGACGATGAGGAGTAGTGTTTACATTCATGTAAATGTTTTCTAGTCCGAGAAAAATGACATACACCCATAAGCGTAGCTGAAGCCTTCTCGATCTAACATGTCTGACTGTTATTACCGTCATTCATATGACTAACCGACTTATCCCTTACCTTAGCATATTATTTGTAATGCTAGAAAATACAGGGACTAAAAAAGCTGGTGTTTCAATACGAGTATGAATGCTCGCGTTCACTAGGAAATGAAAAAATAGTTACTTTGTGATTCCACTGAAAATTTATTACGAGACGACCCGGGATTCGACGTTCAACGTCATCTTCAGGTCGTCAGGTTGAATGTCGAAACCCGGGTCGTCTCGTAATAAATTTTCAGTGGAATCACAAAGTAACTATTTTTTCATTTCCAATATGAATCAATTCCATAAAGTTACGCCGGAAACCATCAATTACCCGTTCACTCGTAATACTTCGAAACAAACATTTTAAATAACTTTTCAACTTTTACTCTTCAAAAGGATTAACACTTTTTCTAATTACACTGTTCTCAGCATTTTGATTATCGATGGAATGCTGAAGACCGATTAAGAGGAGGATGTTAGGAAAGCAAAGTAGGGATAAGAAGACGAGAGGGATGTTGGAAGGAATGAGGGGAGATATAAATGCGGCATTGAAGAACGAAGTCTTGTAGTGCTGGGTGTCAGGTTTTGTCTCGTTATGCGAGTCTAATAACTGGGGGAGTGTACAGTGAGTCTATCCAAAAATCTACCTAAAATCAGTAGATTACCAAATCTTAATAATATTGTCTTTCATTAGGTACATACTTCGTGTTTTTTCTTTCAATTCCTGTGGGGACTTACATTTTTATTATTAACTGAAGGTAATATTTGCATAACTGCTTTTAAGCGACTGGGTAATCATTATTTTATACTGAGAGGAAGGCGTACGACTTCGGCGATGCCTAAAATGATTATCTCAAAGCCACCTCCTAAACGCATGTTTAAATTTCAATGTTGATAGCGATTGATTTCTAGATTGTTCAATTTACTTAGCACTTATAACATTTCAGTCGAAACGAAAGTCATAAAGACATGATTGCTGTCAGGGTGAAACACTCCATTATTAGGATCCCTACGGGAAGAATATTTTGTTTCTCCAAAAATAATATATACGTACATTTATGTCTCAAAGGCTTTCCCTAACGATCAATATTTCACATTTATTGAGGTAAAGATAACTTCTAGCGTCAACAACTCGTATATTTTAGCATGCACACAACGGAGTATAACAATCACTCCAGCATAATTTATGAATCTTCTTTTAGTGAAATATCAGTAAAATTA
Organism: Hetaerina titia; assembly: GCA_037158775.1. Taxonomy (NCBI): domain Eukaryota; kingdom Metazoa; phylum Arthropoda; class Insecta; order Odonata; family Calopterygidae; genus Hetaerina; species Hetaerina titia. Next base: position 113,524,125 of record CM073770.1, read on the forward strand.
TATTTTTATTACATTTATATATTTTCTCTTTACCAATTCCTTTAAAAATTGACCTCAAAGTGAAACACAAACATTCCTCCGCTGAATTGGCTACAGCACTACCTTAGTTCATCAGGCAGATAAAACATAAATTATTAGTCTTTCGGGACGCATTTAAGTCAACATCACAGAAAAGGAAGCGTGGTAAAGTTTGTTCATTTATTAAGACAACCACAGGTTCGACAAATAATGCGCGTTTTAACAAGAAGTTAAAAGCTACGAGTAAAAACTGGTTCATTAATTGCTAATAGTTTATGCTAAGTGATGGTTGACTATTTATTTCAGTTGTATGTTTCGTTTTGCTACAAAAAACCGCATACATACCACACGTAAGTATCTGAGCAACCTGTCTCTTTTTTCCTCTTTCGAAAAGAACCAAAAGCCAAGTCTTATTAATTCACCTTAAATGCTTATCTACGTTGAGACATGGTTTTGCCGAAGAATTCTATTATGCCACATACAAAACACCCTTAACGTCACACTGAACAAATGCCCTTGTCTGTTTCTTTGCCCTCATCCTTATTCGCCAAAAGCCGAACCCTGACCCCGTTCCCCCTCACTACTTTCAGCATTCACGTTCCCTCCCCATCTTTCTACGCCCCCTTCCCCTTTCCCGCGACGGCCAACCCCTCCAAACCCTTTCTCTCCTTCCCTTACTACTTTCTTTAACTTCCTCGTGCGTTTTCCTTTCTGTTGCCTTCCCACGGTTACTGTCGGGTTTTATAAGGTCGGATAAAGGTTTTACTAGTTTCCAGGTTGGTCAGGTTTAATAGGTGGGTCGGGTTTTAATAGGCTGGCCAAACAGCTCCTACTATTTTTTCCTTCCCTGAGCGTTCCCATTTATTTTTCAATCTATTCCCAACCCTTTAGTCTCCCTCATACAACATTTAACCACCGCCAGGTGCGCGGTTTTCATAGTTGTCGACGCTTTTCCATCCATTTAAATGAGATGCCATCAGTATTTCTTCCCCCGGAACCCCGAGCAAGGGATTCGCCTTTTTTTTTGCATCGCCTTTCGCCGTCTAATCGCGGTATTTTTCGTTAAAAAGAGAGGGGGCTCCCGCAGGCGACAATAAATTTGTCCTAATTACGCTCATCCGTTCAGTTTCTCTCGCACCCTTCGGGCGCCGACGTCCTCCAGCTGCGATTCTCGCGCGGCCCTCTCCCCCGCCTCGCCGTCTCGCACGACCGCGTCCCACAGCATTTTTCTTTTAACCTCCCAACTCCGTCTTGCATCGCCATCACGAGAGACTCGGAACCCGGCATAAGATGGCAGTGATGGCCTCCTGCGGTTTTTGCGAGAGGGAGAGAAAAGGGCGGGAAACAAAAGTGAGGGAGAATGCTCGAACGTCCCCGTCCCAACCAACCCCATTCCCCACTCACCTTCACCTCCCCTTCTCCGTCATCTCGGAAAAGAGGCCCATTCCCCCCATCCTTCGCCCGCCCTTCCCGTCCGAAGCATCCACCCTCCAACCCCCTCAACCCTACCGACTCTTCCAACCATCCGCCGAACTCGCCACCCTCTCTCTCTCTCTCCCCCACTTCCGGAGCATTCCGCCCCCACACTCGCCCCTCTGCCCTCCTGCCTCCATCCCCCTTCCGCTCCACCCCGACTGGCAATCCTTCGCTTTGAGACCTCCACCCTTCCATTCTCGTGCCGGAGCTCATGAAAAAATTATTCGCCATTTCTCTAAAAGTGAGGGGGATGAGACGAGGGCAGGGCAAGGGGTGGCGGAGGTGCGGGAGGGTTGGGGAAGGATGGAGAGTGTAGCATCATGCGGAGGAGGAAACGGAGCGCAAGAGGGTCGGGACCGCTTCGAGGAAACGGCAAGAGGGAGGGGAGGGGATAAAGGACGAAACGACGGGGAAAAGGAGGGAAAGGTAGGACACATATGAAGAGAGAGGTGGGAATAAGGGAGGTATTGTGACGGGGGGAGTTGGGAGGAGGGGTCGGGGGAGACAAAGGGAAGGGTTACGGCGGGAGGGAGGTCCGCGGGAATTGGAAGGGGAAGAAACCTCAATTTCCAGACCTGAACCACTCTATTGGGAAGGTCGAGGCCATCCGGTGAGAAGTATCTCGTAGGAGGAGAAAAAAGGGAAAAACAATGGCGGGCAGAGGGAAAGGAAGTGAGATATCAAGAGAACATGAGGCGGCAAAAAGAAAGCCTCCAAGGAAGGTATGTTTACACACACAATACGCATGCGCACAAGAGTGGCAAGACGTCAGAAACTTTACTCCACCAATGAGAGTACTACTTATGAATGAATACACACATTCAAAAAGCCGATTCGAGTCTGGATTACTAAAATTTTCCGAAGCTTCCAGATTCCATTTCTATTTGCGGCTGTACAAGATTAGGGTAGGTTTTCGAAGGGCTCGTACACCCTGAAATACTTCCGAGCCTTGACTAACACAACACAAAATATCCTTAGACTCCATGCTGCATATTAGTCAGACTTGTCCTTCAACTCTGTGTGCTTTCTACCCTTCTTGTACCTTCTCACGCCCTATATTTTAATAAGTCTCTATTCTCAGCTACTATAAGTCAATAATATATTTCCTTCCTGGATTTTTAAGGAATGCTGAAATTTACGTTGTTACATATTAAAATAAAATATTCGTGTTGAAATTATTTAATTAAACTACGCACCAGTGCAACCTAATGGCAGTAATAATAAAACTTGTGCACGACCTCTGAAATTATATTAACTGATTACGAGTATCACACTACTCTGCCCCGGAAAAAAGGAAATAATTGTGCTATGTACATCGAAAAGAGGAAAGAAAAACACACGAGGGAACAAATTTTCGTCAACTGACAGACGTAAAAAGGAAGAAAACCACGAGCATTGAAATACAGTAATCAAGATTTTTCAGCATGGAATCGGTAACGCCTACAACAAACGGCATCACAACTACTAATAACGACGAGAAAACTTGCCCACATATGTTAGCGGAGACGATTACAAATTTTTTTGTGCTCCCCAACAAGTGATGTCTTTATGTGCTAATTCCTAGTTCGCAATTATTTTACATAGCAATAATACTTTTAAATTGAAGATGAACAAAACAGGCTTTTTATTAATATTATATTTCAATGAAATAATCCAATATTGGCCTCATCTTTTACTCGCTGATTTTTCAGAAAAACGTTCACCTCATGGGCAAAATACTGTAATGTTAAGAAGGTGAGGAGAGCAGATAGGGCCGTGGTACGCGCCCGGCCCCAGGGGCGATACGGAATACGTATCACCTGAAATACGAATAATCTATTTTCAACCGTCAACATTAATATAACGCTTAGGCAAATATAAATACCAATCTCTTCAATCACCTTTGAAAAACATGAGAAACTGGCTTGATTGGGTATCACTTTCATGTTTATTTAAGGAGTTCCATTTACAATAACGAAAGTCAATTTTGTCAAGCTATGAATGTCAATATCAACGCACCCAAAGGTTTTCTGTCGCAGCAAAGATTGACACTGGTATTTGTCGCAGTACTGATTCGCTAACTGGACTAACTTGGTAAATGATTATTTATGACTCAAAATTTTATTAAAAAGACATCAAGGCAAGTTGAACCAAGCACAAATGAGAATGTCATAAATAGTGTCCAAAAATGCGATAGCTTTGAAAAGGTCTACAAAAAACCAACTCCCTAAACATAAGTTTCAATTAAGTCAAAGATAATGAACAATTGACTTTGTCATTCCTTCAAATTGACGAATAAAAACCAGTAAGCATTCAGGAAAGTTAAACAAACATGGGGTTTCTACCTGATTTAAAATATGAGCAATGGCAAAAATTCATAATTAAAAACTGCTCCTAATAACCCTATCCGTAAGGTGTGAAAACTGTTCCATGCGTTATTTTATCGGGCCGTTTTTATTTGTTGGCCGTTGAAATTCCTCCAAAAATAATATTCCCATTTGTACTAAATCAGAGTACTTTTTCGATATTTTTAATATAGTTAATTGACTGGTTTCTAGAGTAGTTCCAAGAAGTGACATCAGAATCATTTTTCAATTCGTCTACATATATTTAATCTATTTTTTAAGAATTTTTTCCTAAAATTTGCAACCTATTTTTCCTGTAATATAACGCTGGGCTAGTGACCAGAGAACCCGGAGTCGACTATTGGTGAAGCCTCTGGTCACCTTCAACTTCAAAGCTGTGTGATTAATAGAAAACCAAAATTTCTTGGGAAATCACAGGGATAACTGGGAAAGGAACTGTTCCTCCCACCAAACTAATTCTTAGGTTGATTACTACGGTTCTCAGCTGAACTTTGCTTAACCCACCACCCCTCCCACATTTCCGTCCTACATTATCGCAAAACTCTGCTTAAGTGTGACATTACCACAATGAGTATTAACATTTTATTTCACAAATTTCACTTAATCCGGGAAACAATATGTGATAATTTACACAGTAGAAAGAGGAGTTCAGTGTTTTTCTAAATTATTCTAAGTCAATGGCTTTAATGCTTAAGATACCTAAATTCTTCACTTTATTTCCCAAAATTAACTGTTCATAGTCTGCCCGTAGTTTCGCTAACCAGGGGTTTCATAACACAGGACTTCCTTTACACTAATATGACGCTAGACAAAGTGAATATCATGATATCTGCCATTCCACAGTTCTACTGAACGGAATACGATGGAATAACGCAAAAATGAACTGCCATTATTTTCACGAAAATGATGAGAAGAGAAAAATGTAGTGCAGGCCTTGATTCCATATATCCATGCTTTTAAATGTGATAAATTGCGAGTTTTTTCGTAAATTAAATATGCTTTTGCACGGAAACCTCCGCTTGGCCGCCTCCCAAACATTTGCAGCCCTAAACACATGGTAAAGTATGCAACCAAACCGGCACTTGCGGCGTGCGGGTAGAGAATAACCACGGCTCAAAAATTCTGGGCTTAACGAGCGAATTGCTTTCAAATTCCGAGTTTTCCAAAAACGAGCTCGTGGAAAGATATACAATTGCAATACAAGATGGATTTCACGCGTGGAACCGAGAAGTTCTCAGGAAAATTCAAGTAGTATGCAACTAACAATTAACCGAAAAGATATTTCAACAGGGACATCTTTTGATTTTAAAGAAGAAACCTAATAAAAATCACAAAATTCCAAAGAAAATGAATAAAATATAATGAAAAACTAGACTTAGCACAGCCATGTCTGAGTCTGAAAAGGTTAAATCCACTTAGCTATATTGAGGCTTACGTTTAAATTGACGCAATAGAAAATGTTAACCTACTGTAATAATCTACTACAGTTAAAGAGGATTATTATTAGGTAATCTACCGGTTAAGATAGGTTTTTGGATGGACACAACTATCAAGTAAACATTTTGTGACTCCCCACCTAGCAAACTAATCTATTATCAGATCCCTCTTCATCTCGGTGCACTTCTTTCCTCCCTTCATCCCGTCCAACATCCCTATCCTGTTCCTACCCTTACCTCGCTTGCCCAACATTCTCCCCTCTATTACCCTCTTCAACATTCCACTACCGCTCAATACGCCTTTCATCCATTTTTCCTGCCTCCATAGGATTTCTCTCAACAAACCCCTCTCCTCCCCCACCATTTCTAGTACTTCCTCATTTGTTTTCCTTTCGTTCCATTTCACCTTCTCCATTCTTCTCCACACCCACAATTCAAAAGCCTCCAATCTACGTCTATCCTCCTGCTTCAGCGACCACGTTTCCGCGCCGTACATAGCTACGCTCCATATCAGAGTTTTTACGAGTCTTGTCTTAACATCCCTACTCAACGTCCCCGTCATAAACTCCCTCCTCCTTGAGAAAGCCTCCTTGCCTAGCGCAATTCTTCTCCTTACGTCCCTACCACTTTGACCGTATTGGTCCAAAACACTTCCGAGATATGTAAACTGCTCTATTTTTTCCCCTCCTATTTTAATGTCTAGCTTAGCCTTTTTCTTTCTGGAAAATCGCATAACCGTTGTTTTATTAATATTGATTCTCATCCCATATTTATCGCACTGAACCTCCAGTTCACTCAACAATGCTTGCAACCCCTTGGCTGACTGAGCAACTAATGCTTGGTCATCAGCAAACCTAACCGATTTTACGAATTCCCCTCCGACTTTCATTCCTACCTCCAGTTCTTCCCATGCCTCTTTAATCATTTCCTCTACATATACGTTGAACAGTACCGGTGACAATGGGCAACCCTGCCTTACACCTCTTCCTAACACTGCCCATCCGGACTCTCCGTTCCCCACTCGCACCTGAGCAGTCTGAGACATGTACAGGTTGCGGATCAGTCTCCTGTCCCTCCAATCCATTCCTATTTTCTGCAATACACGCATTAATTTTTCCCAATTCACTCTATCAAATGCTTTTTCGAAATCTACAAAACAGGCAAAAACGTCCTGATTGTATTCTATATTCCTCTCGACTAGTGATCTCATTACTGCGATGGCATCACGCGTACCTCTTCCTTTCCTGAACCCAAACTGATCATCCCCTAAGTAATCATTTGCCTTACTCTCTATCCTTTTGTTGATGATCCTGAGAATAACTTTAGCTGCGTGGGATATCAAACTTATTGATATCCCACGCAGCTAAAGTTATTCTCAGGATCTTCAACCAAAGGATAGAGAGTAAGGCAAATGATTACTTAGGGGATGATCAGTTATTAAAAGTGTATTCGTCCGAGAGCGATATACTTTAAAGCAAATTATACAAAAATATTTCATCATGCATAAAACATAGTCTTTCATGGCTGCAAGGAATATCAGATTGGAGATTTAAGAGGCAACGGATAATTAAGGGTTTTCCATGCTTAGGAAAGCGCACATCGAGAGAACCCCTTAGCCCCTAAGAACTCTAATTAAATAAAATGCTTAAAGCAATTTACGACATTTCTAGATGTCTGCGTCGAAAAGAATGTGCTGGAGATGTAGGAAATTTGATACGGGTGTTAAGATAAGCTAGTTTCAACAGAAACTCACCCACGCGTTACATCGCGTCAAGACGCAGGCATTTGACTCCAGTAAGGAACTTGTAGGTTTTCGACGAGAAAATAATTGACCCTTGAGTTAGTATCACCATTTTACTAGAGTATGTAAATGTAATAAATGTTCGAATGGAATTATTTCGTTCTGGATCTTACAATACCTACACACATGCTAAATGACAAGAAAAAGATTACAAATTGAGGGCAATACACTTTGGTGGAAGTATAGTATAACAACGTTCTGACTAGAATAAAATATAATAAAGTCTGATGTAATACGAGGGTAGTTTGAAAATCTCGGAATCACCGCCAGATGCCAGCGCTAGCGTACCGAATTTTCTCTTCTTTAATAGGTAATCATTTTTTAGTGAACACGTAACGCGTGAGGGCTCTGGGAAGACCTAGATTATATTGCCCCACGGATGGAAAAACAAATGGACAATACCACGCTAACCTCCTAGAACAACTACAGCAAAAGATACACGAAAAGAGACCAGGTTTGGTTAGGAAGAAAGTTATTTTTCATCAAGGCAATTAACGCTCACACACAAGTGTCGTTGCAATGGCAAAAATACGTGAACTAAGATACCAACTATTACCAAACACCACCTTATTCGCCTGATTTGGCTCCATCAGATTTCCATCTCTTCTCCACACTCAACTTTTTCCCCTGCGGACGGAAATTCTCTTTAAAATAAGAACAGCCGTAATAGACTTTTCAAACCTGAAGGAATTTAATTTACGAGACGGGATTAAAACATTAGAACATCGCTGGACTAAGTGCATTAGTGTAAAGGGAGACTACATAGAAAAATAAAAATTTTCGCTTACGCTAATCGTTTATTTCTCTTCGACACGAGGAACTTTTCAAATACCCTTGTATACTAGAGTGAGATTGGTTATGCATACATTTGTTAATTATTTCTAATCTACTTTCAGAAAATGTCCTCTCCTGTTTCATATCATGTTTCTGTCATCATTTGAGCAAATTTAAAAGTTAGGGGCACTAAAATTACCAATTAGCTGTTAGTACAGTTTAATAACGGAAGTAAATATGTAATATAAGTTTAATTCGGAACTTTTCTTAGTTTTTCCTATGCTAATGTTATACTACGTAGAAATGCATACGGCTGTTATTATGTTAATACGTTCAAGGTGAGCCAGTCTATGGACATTTTATGCAAAGCGTTTTATGATTTATGCTGGGCATTTATTCCTCTATTATAAGTCATTAGTAATTGATTAGCCAATAAAAAGAAAGCATGAAAACAGGATTCAAAGAGAAAAACACAACGTTTAGTCACAGAAGAAAGAAAAGAGGTATTAGGGGACTATAAGCATTACGAAAGCATTAGTTTTACGTACATATTGCACTTATGTTATTGCGAGTGAGGTAAATAAAGCAAATAGGCAAGGAAGGGCATCTCGAACACCGCTTTAAATAAACAATTCATTCATATTGATCTAAGGCACATCTCGCACACGTTCCCTCTATGATAAAACCTATTTTTTACGCTAAAAGTTTTTCTTATTACGCTATCTACTATTGGATTAACTCCAAATTACTTTAGGAAGAAAAGGATCTTGAGCATTAGAGAATTTAGATAATAAATATCTAAGAGATCGACTGGCCAAAACAGTCGTAAAAATAAGGCAGAGTTGAATTTTTCCTTAGAAGTTGTATTTTATGGCCTGAGGCATATGAGAAGTCTTCCACACATTCTCCCCGTGATTCTATCCCATGCAATATCCACTTCCGAAAACCTAAAAACAAAGACAAATGTAGGTCCGATCTCTAACTTTGTAATTAATGAGAATTTCCAAATTACGATAGACATTCCTAAAAAGAGCTTTGGGGGAACTAAATACTTCCGAAAGGATTCCACATGAAAAAGGTAAATATTTTAATCATGCTTGAACCAATGATAAACTTAAAAAGGAGAAGAGGAGGACTAAAAATATTACCGTGAGGTCAAATGTCCCTTTTTTTTCAATTTGAATGAACAGAGCAGTTGTGAGGTGGTGAAGTGACGTTCTCATTATTTCACATCATGGGTAATGCCAATCGTTGAATTGCTTGAAATTTATAAAAGAATGCTGTGTAAATATCTTGAATTTCATGTTTCTATACCCTAAAACCATGAATCCGGAAGTTTTCCGGATGCTCACATTTTATCGGTCTGGAACCACCCAGGAAATGGCTGCTCGAGAGATAAAGTAAATTAAGCGGGGCAAATTTCATGCTGACGATGTAAAGGAGTAAGTCCACGGAAGAATAATTCAATCCAAAATCAAACTTGAAAAGATCACCACTACTTTTTCGTATGCTAATTTACGTAAGGTAACTAAAGACAATCAATTGAAAGGAGAGAAAAGACAAATAAGAAATGGAAACAAAAGAAACGCTTTATGAGTAAGTGATAACAGATGCAAATGTGAGGGACTCGGGAGGACTGATGGGATTATTTGAGTGGAATCTACAGACAAAATATGTGGCAAATCAACCTTCTAACTGCACATATCCTTACGTAACTACAATCAAGTTAACGTGGATGACAATCAAAACCTAATGCCAAATGGAACACTATCTCTAATTACACAATTGTTTGGACACTAATGGCAACAGAATACTACTTACTACTCTGATATTTCGTCTACATATAACCAACACTACGATTTACGCCTTTATATCATATAAAAATTAATTTTAAAGGGGTATCTTGAAATAAAAATTTGCAATCAGCCAACGTTAGTGAAATCGAACTATAGAAATTATAGCCTTTTCTGAAAAGAAAACTATCTGTAAAATAAATTAATTCTCTAAGCCCCATACGACATGGAAGTAAGGATACAAAGAATCTGCAAAATTATTCAACTAATATTTTCAGAAGAAATAATGCAAACATACTTAACCTTTGCTAAATGCTTTAAGAAACATCAGAAACAGCATTCCCAAAATATATTCAAGTTATTACCTTTATGTATAATGATATCAACGATTATATATGAGGTCTGCGTGCTGCTATTATTTGTAATACACGAAATAAATAATTGAAATATATAGTTCTGAAGCTTATTGACACAGTATTTGCATTAAAAGTATGGTAATTCATGCTTTTGAAATTAAAGAAAGGTTTTAAACGTGGAATAAATTATTAGTAGATTAAGAGAAGCGCAAAAATATTTCATAAAATGTGCCAAAGTAAGTCTTTCAGCGTGCATGAAATGATTTATCTTTTCTAATTTCGAGACAAAAAAACGAATCTGTCTGGGCTCATGGGAAACGGGACGAAGCATCGTCCTACCATCTATCCCCACGCTGGCGAACTTCGCTGGCGCTTCTAACACTCGGAGCGCCACGCGGAAATGGGAAGGACCATGAGGCTGCGACAGGGATGTAAACGAAAAGGCGCCACATTTCAAAAATACGAAAATTCTTCCTTATCCTGATTTTGGCGATGTGATGCGACAAATCAACATTTAAAAAACCAAATTAACATCACATTATTTATTCAATTTTAAACCTCATCGAATAAAACATCTTTCCTGGTTTCTAATATGAATAACAATATTATTAAATACAAAGCACATTTCTAAAACAATTTCAGTAGCGTTTTCCGTCATCTAAACTCACTCTTCTCAAGAAATACGAATACGAAAGTCTCAAAAGAGATGTCAGAGTCTAAATTTCGAGCAAAAATATGGTATTCGCACGTACAATTTTAAAGTGACCGTGTACTACCTGCATTCGACCAAAATACATCTAACCCGAATACGATCGCACAACTGAATTTGAGCCTCTGTGAACACAGCTTCCCTCTAATGACGTAATTGATATCTATAGACACATAAGTGAACAATGAATGGTTAATGAAAAAATATTTTCAATCATGATATTTAGCTGCAACCGCTTTAAGCACGCGCAGGCGTTAATTTGTACAAGCGTTGAGCTGTACTACTCAGTGAAATAGAGTTTAAATTGTATATAAAAATTAAACATAATTCGCCCGCCAGGGAAACGTTTTAGAGGAACTACTATTACACCAGTTTTTAACGCTAATTATAATTAATTTAATGCAATCAACGCACAAAATAGAAACGATTAATTAACGCTTTTCATCTTTTTTTCGTTAAACATTAATATTAGTATTTCACCTATGTTTTCTTAACCTTTCACATACACATTATTATTGACGTAAACAGTAATCAGAAACACAAATCAATTCCGAAATCCCACAGTTATTAGCCTGAAACTTGGTTTGCAAGGTGAGGGTAGAACCCATCTAGCACACCCAACGGCGTGCGAAATTCGTACTTCAGGGTAACAAGGGGGGCTTGTTCCTTTCTCTGTGCCCCCTTTGGTTTACAAGTAAGATCCAATGCCCAAAAAATGCCACAGCTTGTGTGAAGCTGAGGGTTGTGTTTTGAGTCGTCCGTAGGAACCGAATTCCTGCCCTTCAGTAAATAGTTTAAAGGACTCTACACACTAGACTACCTTAATGAATCAAAAATGCTATTCATGTAGCACCATCTCGATAATGTTTCAAAAGTGTCTCAACATTTTAAATGAGAATATAAATGTAAACCTGAAGCATTAAACATTTTATGCAACCAAAGAGAACTATTGATGGACTCAAGCACTCGAGAGGTGACTCTTACCTTACACTAAACAACCCCGGTGTTTATTGTGTAAACATCAGAGGTTGTACTATTTCAGGAATTCACGGGCACCATATTCGAATTAGACTCAAACATGAAGAAAATCGAAATAAATTTTATTGAGCTTTAGGGTTGTCCTCATATTCTTAAATGAAAATATTTGACAATTTATCTGTTGAGTAATGAAACGCATATATCTTATGAAGGAAGATACGAAAGGACATAAACATTCCTCCTTGAGCAGTCATATTGATATAATTTTGCATATATGCACAAAATCTTTTTAGAATTTCCAATTGCAGTTGTGCTGATTGGATCATACCGATTTAATTAAAAATAGCTCCCCTAAACAATATATACATCACCGGCAGGATAATTGTTCATGGCAAATTTGATGAATTAAATGTTTTAGTGTTTTCATTATCGACTTTCGTTAAATGTAATTGATTATTTTTTCACCAAAGTAATTGCTTGTTGATTATAATTAAATTTGTTGATTTATTTGCTGAAAATCTTTAATTAAGCACGTTGCTTTAAAAAAATAAACATCTTGATTGGACACTAAATACAATTCTTTGAACTAAATATATTTATTTGTAATACCAAACCCAGGCGTGAAAAATGCTTTCATTGAATTTTTTTAACGGTATTATAAAAACAGCTTGTCAATAATGAATAAAACGGCGAATCACACAAAAGATATGAAACATTTGGGAAGGGAATATTTTCTACTGTGCAGCGCTACTGTGTGATGGCGGTAGAAGGCTGAACTTGGTGATACGCAGTTCCCAGAAATGCCGTCCGATGGCGCGCACGTTCCCACTTTGAAGCTTTCCCTTTGAACTGACTTCTCGGGGGAGATTTAAGAAATTGCGGGTAGAGAAAAAAGTGGAGGGTGGAAATAAATTGGGGAGGGAAAGGAAATGAGAAGGAAGCAAGCAGAGAAAAATTGTGACGGGGGTGAGAGCGGTGAAAGAATGAAGGGAAGAAAGGAGAGTGCCGTGAGGAAGGAGACATGAACACAAAACGACTTAACGGCCAACACTAACAGAAATAATATATTTCGTGGGTATTCCACATGTTGAACATGCAAAAAAACACAATTTTTGTGTAGTTTCTATTAATGGGAGAAAGTTTAAATATCTCCATTGCATAAAAGTATGGACCCAGAAAAAGTTGCACAAAAATAGTACACGAATAAGAACTAGTGCATAATTTATAAATTGTTGATTGATTGCATTGAGCATGCGAGATTTCATTAAATATTTGGAAAAAAATGAAATATGACAATATCGACAATAACTTTCGGACATCCTTAAAAAACTACCACGCCCTAATTACAGTTATTATTTATCCAGACTATTGGCAGAGAATTGTTAAATTGTTAAGCGAGATTTGAGAAACACGTCATCATAGCACACATTCATGGACCTGATGTGATATTAAAACCCTTGACCGTGCGGTGAGAAATATAGATCGGGTTCTTCGAATACGAAAACTCCAGAAAAGAGAAATAGTATAGAGACATCAAATTGTACGCCAATTCAGTGATGGACGGGAGAATTGTAGGTAAGTGAAGACAGAGACCTGAGAAAATAACTGTGTGAGTATTAACGACAGCTATGGGCAAAAAGTATAATGAATATAACAGGGTAGTGGATAAAATAGAAGACACGCCAAATTAATTAGTTTCAAGTGTCGCTTGGGACGTAAAAAAAGGTATTGATTCGGTTAACACCTATCATTTTATTGAAAGCGTTGGAGGCTTGTGTGAATTACCTTGCGGCTAGTCGGCGAGGGCGCTACCCATCGGATCAATTCATTCGAACATTTGATTGGTCTGGTCTGGAATGTCTGGGAATAATTGAAAAACTAAGAAGGAAGGACTTATTAAATAAAAAACAATAAAAGGAAGCGCATATTTCCTCAAAACCGCCTACACAAATGTGACGCGTATATTAAAGATTTGACAAATTAAAATGACAAGATGATTGTTAACAGACTACATTTATCATGAAAACAAAATTGAGGTTATGTCAGTGCAAATATACATTATACTTCAAGGGGTAAAAGAGAAGGCCACCATTTAGTGAAACAAGGGGATTATTTGAGCATACACGTAAATGTCAAATAACACCCTGACAGTATGCAGTATGAGCATTTATATTTCATTATGACTGACATCCCTTACAGCTGGGAATAATATATTTTTTGCCTTTTTCGTGCAATCTTTTATCAAATTATATATTCTATACATAATAAGAGAAGAGAATTGGCTGTTGTAAATTTCTAGGCAACCGTAGGACATCCATAAAACCGAAAAGTCCGCAGGTAGGATCACGAACTCAGAGAAAAGTTCACCAATTTAGGTGACGGCGAGACCATATATATAGAAGAAACAAGAATACAACAAAATTTAAAAAATCATGTAACAAATAAGTATGTTATAAGAAAAGCAGTTTGGGTTCCATAGGGCAACCTACGGAGCGACTACGTTCACAAACTTTCATTTCGATACAAAAACGACACAATTTGTCATAACCATAGAAGCATATTAGGTCGGAATATTGAAATCTCAGCCGAAGGGTAGGTGGAGTGCTTTTATGGTATGGTACGAGATAAGCCTGTGGAACATTAGCCTTTATAGGGAATGGATCAGGCGACTTCCTGTGCCTTGCACGAACTCCACTCTGTCCATCAAACCGAAAGCCAGTTTGAAGGACTATTTAAGAAGATAAAGAATACCACCTCACAAATTACCTGCGTACTATTTTATTTACCACATCTGTATGAGTCAAGTTGGTCTTTAAAATCAATTATTTAAAATTATATAACAACAAGGGTATCCGCGAATACCCGATCTTCTGTTGTAGGAAACGTAAATGTGGGAATCCAACCCGCGACCCCTGGATTAGCGCAGCAGGACGTTATCCCGTCTTGACCGAGGGCGACGACACAAGGCATTTTGGACTTCAGATTGATGAATATTTTTTTATGAATACCGCAATTAGTGAGTACGGCAATAAAAGCCTATCAAACTAGGGAAATATTCGCTTTTGCCAAAATTCAAGGTCTGCAATAGTATAATCACAATGTATGGCGACCATAAATAGATAAATGAAATATCACAAAAACAATAGAAATCTCATCAAGGCATGACCGCAAATAATAGCCATTTCATAAATCTGCTCCAATTCTGGCACGAAATCCATAATAACAACCATGCCTTACATATCTCGCGAGTACGTGTGGCAAGGCACTATATATTGTTACACTGTCAAATAAGTTACGAACACATAGTTTAGTTCAATAGAGGTTGGTAAAAAAACACTATTTTCACACTCCATTCATTCTCAGAGATTTAATAAAGAACTTTCAATTCATGGTTCAGAGGGAGCGAAGTATATCATAAAAGTCTAATGACTTTTAGGCAGCACAAACGAGATTTCATATTCCCGATTGTTTTCCCAAGTTTGGATATAGGGATTACATGACCGTGGGACGCAAACACACTCACTCATTTCTCCCCTTCCGCGTAGCATTCAAATTCACAATAAGAAATTTAATCAGAAAAATGATTAACGCCTGTGCCACTGCGTTTTCGGACGATTCCGTGTTTCCGAGTAATACCTGTACGATGAAACTGATTTATTTGTTCGCGGGGCATGCGAGAAATTGAAAAACAAATGGACTCTGATTGCGAAAAAAATCAACCCTTTACAAAATTATTGGTCGAGTTTATCACCGGTACCTGGTGGGCTTAGATTGCGATTGAAAATAAGCGCTATCGAACCACGAAATGTCAAAAAGAAAAGCCTATAGAGGACGGCCTTGTTTTAAATTCTTTAGGACATGGATCGAGTGCACGGCAAGTGTAGAGAATTTCAACGATTCTGGAAGGGTTTCGTTTTGGAACATCAAGGATTGCAGTCACGGACAGCGGACGGATCGTTACGGAACTGCGGCTTTAGGAATAATATCACAACACCATTCGACGACTCGGGTAAAGGAATTGTTCGAGGAACGATGGACGCCAATTTCATCAAATACTTACCGAAAGATAAATATCTATTGAACTTACTCTCGTAGGCAGAAGAATTATTAACACTATGCTTTAAATTTGGGAATCCTTAAGTGAAGAGAGCGAAAAAATACGTTAGAAATGGGTTTGAAATGATAGGATATCATTTTTCTGTAGTGCCAGCTCAGGGAAAAATCTATAATTAAAAGTCACGGTATCAATCTCCTACAAAACAGCAATAATAGTCTTAACATTTTTAAAGTTGAAAATATCACACATCACACGCACTTAGCGTACGCAGTACACTCAACGTAAGAATTTACAGAATGACACCCTTATCCTTTCCATCCATAGGCACTCTTCCGATGGATTCAATTATAGGTTCCTAACGGTCACCGAGTACTAAAAATCATATAAAAACAATTAACCAACACCAATAGTTCACGTAAAATCGAGTCCATTAAGACAAGCACACAAGCTGTCCTCATTAGCAATAACTGCAATCAATCATTCACGGGCACTAGGTCATACACTTCACACATTTCTCGCCCTAGTTTCTTCTTTCTGCTATAACATCCTTGAAAAGGAAAGCAATACCTCTCCTACTCTCCCCCTTTGTCTTCGAAATTAAAAACGCCGACCAACTCTTCTCCACCACTCACCATTCTGAAACCTCATTTTTTTCACTATCCAACGAAATTACTTCATCCCTACTGCTACCTCAAAAGCCTTCAATTTACGTTCATCTCCCTTCCATAGTCTTAATTTTCTGAGCCATGCACCGCGACAGTCCAGATCAATGTCTGCACTTTTCTTTTCTTAACACTGCTACCCACTCATTATTTATTCCTTTAGGTAGCGTATTTCAAGCATGATTCTTCTCCGTTTTTGCTTCAATGCCCAGTGCCATTTACATTTTGTGACGGGCAAAACCCATTCCCGTTTTAACTCCATTATCCGATTGTTTACATTGCCTTTTACCGTGTACGAGTCGCAGTTCTTTGATTGCTTTGTTTTTATCACAACGTTTAACTTTTGTGTTTGACGTATTTAATCAGTGACATAAATTCTCAGTTTGATAATTAGTTAAAATATCATTGATTGCAAATCTGTTATTTTGCATAGCACATTAATAGTCACATAAAATTTCGTAGGATACTCTAGATTTGATAGATGAAAATTAAAAGTAGATGACAATAAAAAGGACACACAAGAATATTAAATGTAACGAAATATTTTCACGAGCTCGTTATTCATGAATCTATCACGAAAGGCAAACAACACGGAAGAACGCGAAGTTATTCGAATTTGGAAGGTTTTAGTGAAGTTCTACTACGTAAAATATACTAAACTTTTTTATTTGCGCTATTAGGTCAGACATTCAATATTCCCGATATTTCCCCCACCAACATTCTCCTTAAAACTATCACTTCTAGTTTGAAATTTTTCAAATTGATCAAAATTGACAATAAATAACTGACATCAGTCTAGGAAAAATTTCAAGAAACTGCCGGAGATACCGCAACAATAACTTTTAACGGAGTCATCCGCTACGTGTTCATTACAACTACGTGTGCTACGTGGTTCGTAACCCGGTCAAGGTGAATGATTTTCACGCTCTGAAATTGTTGCACTGTGATCAGTCTAGGTTATACTCCACCCACGAAATTTAATAAAATATTGTCGCCCGAGTGAAACTTCACGTTAAATTCGACACGGCACATATTTTTTCCAAGATGGTAGATCCTCAAAAGACTACAAACAACCGTTAGTCTTTGAATATGTGAGATTACTTTATTGCTACATTACGATGACAATATTTTCACAACATAGCTACTAGAAATAATTACGATAATATAATGCTCGCGGACAACAGTTGTATTCTTATGTGTAATGCAAATCGCATTGGATGAAAAACTGCACGTGCACCAGGGTTGCCACTGCCTTACTATAACCTCAACAAATTCAAATCAACTCAAATTAAGGTTAAAGTGGCAAAAAATTCATGGACTCGGGGGCAATTCACAGTATGACATTCTCATAAGTTAAAATACCACTTTCAATATTTATCCTTTTATGAGCTTCGTTTACGAGATACGGAAGAAATTGAAATTATTAAGAGGTACAAAAACTACCAAATATTATTCCCAAATTAAGAAAACCAGTAACACCGTTGTATTCCAGAATATCTTTTATTCAAACAAACTGCGTAAAATATCATTTGGAATACAACAAGTTACGGTTTACACTGAAGCATCCAGCACGCATTAAAAAATGCTACGATGGGACACCATCAATTATATCATTTCCAAAGCATAAATCCATAATTATGAGAACGAATAATTTTGATCCTACTCTCCCAAAGAAAAAATAACTACTACGGAGATACAGAGGAAATAAAATTAATATTTTAAACATATCGAGAGAGCTCCTATTTTAATCTGTCAACGTAGGCGCATTTACGTATGCTGTTTGAAAGCTTAAATGCTCAATCAACATACTCCCGTTTTTATTCGCTGCGCACTCCGAAAATTCCATTTTTATCCAGAGCATCCTCACCTCCCGGGACGGGTAATTCCCTCCTCACTTTTTTTTCAATGACTCCACCACAAAAAATTTAATGAAACCCAAACATTAAGGAGAGGGAATTCATTTTGATTAAAGAAGAATAATTACGGAAGAGACGACATTTAAAAAGAGGGCGGAGTTAGATAGCGGGAGTGAGAAGGATGTGTGGCTACGTGTGTCCGAATGTCGGAAAGGGGAGGGGGCGGGGGGTGGAGAGAGGTTTGGCCCTCTTATATATCCTACCGCACCCCCCCCTGCATTGCGGAGGTTGCCGAGAGGCTTCCTCCACGGCCCCCTAAAAATCACTATTGCATCTTTGGTAATGGCCTCCAAAAGCATTCAATTAAGTAGGATGGGGGGTTTATAGCAGGAGGTGAGTTGGAAGGATAATTGGATAGGGGCGGTTCGCGGAGAGAGGGGCGAGGAAGGATGTTTGAAACCGTTTGCGGGGGAGGACGGAGGGAGATAGAGGAGGAAGGCAGAAGCGGCGGCTTGGGACGATTGTAAGAGCCAGGAGGGAGATGGGTCAAAATGGGATATTGTTGGTAGCATGTTTTATTTCTTTCCATCCACTCATACTCCTCCCCTGAATCCTATACCCCTAAAAACCCACCCTTTCCTGTCCCTTTTTCGTTTTACCCTCATTCTTCCCGCACACACACGCACGCCCTCGCGCGCAAAATCTCTCTCCTACCGTTTCCCATTTCCATCCCTCTCCTGCAAACACCTGCCCCTCCTTCCCTCCCAACATCCACCCCCGCCCCCCTCCTCCCACTCCGCCCCCATCTCACCCCATCGACGACCCTCCCGAACTTCATCTCTCCTCATATTTCCTATAGGCGAAGAATCCAATGCATTCCGAGGTAGGGAGCTGCCGTCGGGGGGTTAGGGAGGAGGAAGGCAGCGAGTACAGTAGGCGTTATTTACAGTTTTCGCTTTCCAAATCCAGATTTCCCATCATGCCACGGCGCGGTTCCCCCACGGAAAGAGAGTGAGGGGAGGCGGGGAGGAATAGCGGGGAGGGGAGGAGAGGGTGCAGCAGTAAGAGGGTCTACAAATCCCTTTCATCCATCTCTTTCTCATCTCTCTCTTCCGTTTCTCTCTCGTCCCTACGTCCACGCAAACCCTCCCCGCGCCTCACCCCCTGCCAACCACCTCAACTTTTAGCCTCCTCCCTCCACTCAACCAGCGTCTTGCGCCACCGTCTACTCCATCTCTCATTCCTTCTTCCGCCAACTTCTTACCCTCAATCTCCCTTTTCTTTCCCACTCTCTCTCGCACACTACGTACTCTTCCTCCTCGGCGACTCTCCCCCCCGGAAACACCAGTCCCTCCCATCTCCTCCTTGTCTCCCTCCTCTCCGTCACCACCGCCAACACCACCCCGCCCTTTTCTTTACCACTCCCGAGCCATTGTCCATGGTGAAGTACGCCTCTCCTCTCACCCCCTCACTACTCGACTCTCTTCTCCCCTCACCCCTGCGCCACACTCCACCGAAACACTAAACCCTCCCTCCCCTCGTTCATCCTCCTTTCTTCGATTTCGAGAACGGAGACCGCCACTGCCGAGTGCGAGAAAGCCTTCCCGGCACACCCAGCATCCTTTCATTGCGTATGTGCCCGTCACAAGCTTCTTTACATTGTAAGATTATTCACTCTCTTCCCTACTGTTTTACGCTACCGTTTTATGCCCTTGACGTTTTACTCCCTCAAAGTGTTGGTAATCCGGGGGTTTGCGACTTGTTTTACAAACATGTCTTCTCTCTCCCTCGGTGGATCCTTTCTTTCACGGGGTGGAAGTGTGGGAAGGGGTGGGGGGAGGAGCAACTTAAGGAATCCAGCCAATCCCCAGCCCTCCTCGGGATTCAGCAGCGGCAGCGTTCACCTTAATTCGTGCATCCCATTGTTAAAGACATGGAGAAAAACTTTCGCGATAAACTTTTGAACGTTTGACATTTTCAATGAAGGTGAGCACACCATTCCATCCCAATTTATTCATTTACCACTCAAGGAATCTCGAGGGCCTATGGCCTGTGGAGAAGACAAGAAGCTAAACGAGGCGTTGTAACTTTATCCGCGGAGAGAACGCCGACAGCTCTCGCTTCGTCGCGGTCATAATTACGACATAACAGTAAACATGCCACCCCGATAAACTTAAAGGGTGAATCGCAAATGAATGCGAGAAATACAAAGAGAAGGGGCAGTCACAGACTACAAGCGGGATTCCTACTCTCAACCTTCGACTTCCAACAGAGTTCTTAAATTCGAAATAATAAAAATCCGGGTAAAAATAAAATTCACAAAAAAAGAGAGACGCCATGAGGAATCGAATAACTACTCTTAGAAGCCATTACAAACAATATTAACGTACCATATACACCACAGTCAAAGAGATAAAGGTAACCTATCGACCGTCCTCATCCATATCATGCGACGCTTTTTCATTTCGGATTCATCTTTTTTTTCAAATTCAATTCCATTTAAAAGAAAATAAAACCGTGCGGAGGCCGGCAAGAAATATAGTAAACGAGCTGCGGGAGTTAACTCACAAGACGTGGAGCCAAGGTCATGTCAATTCAAGACGTGTTACCCACGCGACTGAGGAGGTTGAGGAAACGACGCGACGAGCCATCGAACATCATTTATAATGTATCGCATGGGGTTTATGTTATCCAACATTTTGATGGACTCATGCCCTCATCCCACGTAACACGACGCAACATCGGCCACCAAACCCCATCCCCCAATCATAATCATGCGGCGTGGTTTATGGAGCATATCGTACAGCTAGTTGGGTAACTTGCAACGCGGAAAGCAGGCGAGTTTAGGGCCCTGTTATAATATTCTCCTATGATCGCCACTTCATTACACCTCCGAAGGACCGCAGTTTCCCCATTTCCGGGGTTGATATGCTTCGTCATTCACAATAAAACTTAACCCATTCCGTAAGAGACCCAAGAAAACCGCAGAATATGGAATTTCTAATAGTTTTCAATGAATGAGAAACTAGCCCCAGATTTCGGAAGATGAGGCTCAAAAACCCAAATCCAAAAAGAATAATATTTTTCACTGCGAGTCTCTACATTCAGTATTTGAGCACCAACGCGAGATGACTCTGATGTTACCGTCGCAGAATTTTCAATAAATGTCTCTCTCCGTCGGCGCCTGGCTTTTGACAGAGACGGCTGAGAAAACTTCATACATGTGACGTTTGCGACGGAAATGTCATCGAATTCCTTTGTGAACGTCAGCGAGAAAAAGGAGTGCCCAAAACTTAAAAAAGAGACGCATGCAAGGGCGAAAAATAGACGCGCCATGAGTTGAAGCGAGGGAATACACATCTCAACCAATACTTTGAATTTCATTGCCACTCGGGGCCACCCGTGTCCTGCGTGGGAAATACACTGCATTACTTTTGGTCATCTTGATCGATGGTGGGGCTACATTTCCTCATATTTCTCATCTGCGGGGGAGATAGCATTCGAAGCGAGGACTTGACGGGAGTGAGATGGGGGAAGCCGGGAAAAAAGACAAGAGTTGGACATTCCATTTTTTTCCAGAGCGATGCAATTCATCCACTGCAATCTGTTATCAGCACCGCCAGCGAAGAGTCGAAAGCCATGGCGAGCTTGAACTCAGCGCGTAGAAATCCTACACGAACGCACTTGCACGAAAATACTATTAGTCTTCAGGTTAGACAAACACCATATATTTTATTGTTGATATATTCATATTTTTCGTAGTTGTGTCATCCATAAACCTACCTTAACCGGTAGATTACCTTTTAATAATAATATTCATATTTGAATGAAAGGAAGAGGACCTATGATCAACATCATTGCTTCTACAGACTGTGATCCGTACATATACTTTGCTCAACTTTGACCTCAACTGCCAACTTAATATTACTCTTAACTCATTAACTGTGGATTAGTGTCCATTAAAAGTTATAAGTGAAGGGATATGTTGTAAGCTTTCATTCGACGACGAGGCCGAGAAACTACAACCTGGTGACGCCGGAAGCAAACAACAAGACGTTTAATTTGTAATTTTTACATTTCCGAAATACTGTCCCGTGATGATCGGGAGAGGCGGACCCAATTTCGCCAGAACAAATTCGCTTATTGCCGCATCCCATGCTTCGTCTCGCCTCGCACTTCCCCTCCTCCTCTCCCGCCCCTCCCTTGCACACAAAGTGCGCGCCCCCATCGCGGCCCCCTCCTCGTATCTTCCCCCGCATCTCTCTGCCCCCACTCCACCTTTCCTTCCCATCCCCTCCACCTATCCCACGAAACCCCCACTTATCCTGCCTAACGTACCCATCCCCCTCCGCCATTCTCCATTATCTCCTTCGCCTCTCTCTCTCTCTCTCACTCACTCACTGTATACATATATAAATATACGTATATATATATATATATATATATATATATATATATATATATATACACACACACCGCTCTCTCTCTCTATCTCATCCCCGATACCGCACGGCTCTTCCCTTCCCGCCCCAACTGGCTTCCCCCCCCCCCCTTCTCCTTCCTCTCATCCGAAAATCGTGTCCTTTATGGATCGACACCGCCAGCCTCCGTTCAATTCGCTTCTCTCCGCTCGTTGGACGAATCGCATATTCGTCCTTCCCAACTGCTGCTGCTATAATGCCTGGCTCCCGAATGGTTTTTCCAGGCGAGCCGGGGAGAGGGATAAAAGCGGGAGGGGTTGCAGAGAGAGACGTAGAGGGTGGGATGGGAGGTGGTTAGGGAGGTGTGGAGGGGGAGGAAACAAGGGGAAGAAGAATATAGTTGGCGATTGGGGAGAGTCGTGATGAGAGGTCCCGGTGGGTGGGGATGGGCCCGAGAGGTCGGGTGCGGTGGCGACGAGGAAGAGTATGTGCGAGTGTATTATATATATATATATCTATATTATATATGTATATACGTATGAGTTTGTGTGTGCGTATGTGTACATATATACGCGGCTAGCACGTGCGCTTCTTCCATGCATTCACCGATTATAGATACATATACTATATATGTATACACACATAAAAACGATGAATGCATGTGAGGAGCGCACGTGCAGCGATGGGGGACGCTAGGTACGCAAACGCCCTATGAAGCGGTTCACACTGGACGTAAATACCCTTTGCAGCAAGAAATCAGACAGAATACTGACCAAGGTGACTCCGCAGATAAAAAATCAATGCGGAATTCGGTTGTATAAGGCGTAACATGATTCCCAAATTAGAAAATTTCGTGTTTAAATAAAATGAAACCAAATAAAAGTTTGAATTTCCACTCGGCTAACATCATGCTAAACAGATTAGTATTGCTTCAAAAAAATTATTTTTGTCCACAAAAACCCATGTTCTATATAGGGCTTATAAAAATTAAAACATGGAAAACTAAGCAGTTAAAATGTTTATCAATAAAATAGTTTTGTCCCCTGCCTGCATGTGCCACTACAACCACGTGGAGAATTTTTTAACACCAAAACAAATAGGTTTCTAGAATAAAGGTATAATTTTTAAATCTAACAAGTCGGTCGCAGCTTAATAGAGTCTTCACGGAGGAGTTTTGTATTTTCAAGATTTTTCATTTCGCCATAAGTACGATATGTGCTTCTAACTATCCCGAACAGAGATTCCAAACCACTAAAGCGACATTACTTTCTGTTCCTTCGAATCAACAACACTCTCCCATTTTACCCACAAAATAAACGAAGAAAATCTAGAGGTTAAGAAAGAATTTCACCTATATTTTCTGGTTATATACCGGAATACGAATCACGTGTATGTTTTAGAGAACAAAATGGATTTGTAGCAGCTGGTGATTTTCTTTTTGTTGCCTCTTGCTGAATAGAACCTTAAACATATTTGTAGCACATGCCTCTATCTTCCAACTATCTAATTCATGTATATCCTATGGAGGAACAGATTACTTTATTTTTTTGATATTTTTGTCAATATGCCCTCAAAATTTATAAATGAAAATATGTTGAGATAAATTTATCCGTGATTTACCACCATCATTATTGAACTAATCACGCATGTAGTGCCACCTTAAATACGGAACAAAACACTGAAACATTAAACAAAAAGAGGACACTTGTTTAGATATTACCAATGCCAAACAAACAAGAGAACGAGCCTTTCGCGATATAGTACTCTGACAACCAAGAATGACCAAGGGTTGCTTTTACTTTTTCAATTCAGAAAAATAACAAAGGCTTGAGATGAGAAAGATGAGATCCTTTCCGAGTAAAATGGTTCGATAAGAAAGAGTGATAGGAAATCGATTGAAAAGGACAAAAGGAAAGCCAGGCCAGGATTCCATGTGTATCTGGAGATCTTTTTGATCTGCCACGAACGAAGAGAAATAAAATATGAGATTGCAATGACTGCTGGTCAATTTTACCAGCATAACACAACGGAAAAAACACTCCCGTAGACATTTCCCAATAGCATGCGCATAGCATAGAAAAATGAAGCCGGAATTCCATAATTCAGCAATGCGAAACCGTTCAACCGCACCGATTTCTGTGCCCCATATATAAAAAAACCCTAGACAGAAGAAGTGGAGTTTAAAAAATAACTCCAAGCCAGAACACTTAATAGCGCCATTCTGTAATGTAAAAATACTCATTGGTGCTTCAGAACAGGCCGAAACTTAAGTATGGGTAAAAACTGGGGATTTGTTAAAAGGGTCCGGAGAAACCAGGTGTCGATTCAGAACTTACTCTTGAGGAAAGACGTGAAATAGCTCAATTTTCTATTCTAGAAGCTGTATACTGAACAATAAGTGTTCTCTACACCACACTCATGTAGTGAACTAAGTAAATGAAAAATGTCAACAGCTTTAATAACCGAACGAAGTTTATCAGTGTGGAGTCAACCTATGGAGTGAACACATCATAGTAGAATGTTATAGCAAAAATTTAATTTCGCATTCTATAAAAACTCTTTCATTTAAAATACAACCTTGCATGACGTCCTTTTTATCTCAGGCCTCTTCCAACCTTAATCGCTTAAAACAAGTCACGTATTGGAGTGATACACTACATGAATGCAAATCACAGGAGAGTTAATAAAATCTTCCTCTAACAAATACGCATGCAAACGTAAAATTGAGGGTCATGACTTCCAAAATGAACAAGTTTATAACATGAAGTTCTTTCGATTCTAAATGAAAAGGTGTCACGGGCGAAAATGAAGGGTTATTTGTTCAATCACACAATTACTTTAAGAACTAATCAAAAAGAAACGTAAATATCAATTATGAATTAAATAAACAATTAATTAAACGTCAGGTTTTTAGCTATGTTTCTATTCAATAATGACTTTTCCTACTCTTTCACGATCGAAAATTTTACGAGTAATATTAGTTTTAAAATCTAGAACCATCAAAGGGCGGCGTTTACAATATAGATTAAACTTATTAAAAACATTAAACATTTAAAGATGGGTCTTTTTCCGATAACATCAAGAATATAATTCGAAACCCAACGTATTACGGTCGGAAGGATCACGAATATAAGATTAGAGAGATAGACTGCAAGACTGACTGGTTTAAATTTTTTCCTAGAATGATAAGAGACCAGAACTCTTGTAGTCGAAATCCCCTAGGAGTCAGGTCAACACAATAAGCACTAACGTACAGGTTAGGGACTACGCGTGGACATATTTTTTTTGTTACAGGTTCCCCCCACCTTCCCCACCTATTTGAAAAACACCAACTCCTTCATCCCTTACCCTTTCCTTCTGGTGCTACACCCCCTGCCACACACCTTTTTTGGTGGCTCGCAGGATCTTTATGTAGATATAGAAGAGCATACCACCAGGAAAATCTAAATCACTTCGGGCAAGATTGCACGCAGATACGTATTATTTAAGCAAGAACAAATTACATTAAATTTGTACAACATACAAAGAAGAAATATTGGTTTCACCTATAAAAAATATCCAGCAAAGATACATTTGTTACGTATGCAATGCTTTTAAAACCGGTTCCAATTTTGTTGAAAAAATTAATAGCGAAAACGTTGTGTGAACGCCAGAAATGAGCACTTGAATTAAAAATAAGGAATGGCAAAAAGAGGTTAAAATGAATCAAAGGGCTCTAGAGATGCGTATTTCGGTCGAGCACTCGTATGCTTTAACTATCCGACCACACTGAGCTTCCAAGCGCTCTTAAATAAAATTACACAAGTTTGAGTTACCAACTAAAAAATACCTATCACGCTATGCATTGCAACCAAGCAAACAGGTAGACGCGGAACACTGCCGTATCTTCTCTCATGCAGGTCAACAGGAAAAATTTGCATTCGCACTGAATTTTTTAGTCAAAAACTTTAAAGGTGAGCTACTAGTTAAATTCATCTAATGAATTCAGATGAACAAGATTTATTCATTTCTGATAGCAATTATTAAAACATGCATATGGCATCTGGGTTGACTTAATGGAATCCAATAGTTTCAAATAAAAGAGACAGGAGTAATTTTCCACACAAATCTATTATATTGCCGATGCATTTTAAACGTATACAAATCATAATTCACATATTTGATGACGATACCGGGTATACGTTGAAACCGCGATCGACAGTACAAGAAATTGTGAGAAAAAAATACTAGGTATCCTCATCGTAATCGTTTCAAAGAAAGACATATAATTTCACTCTACAATGCATTAATTGAAATAACTCAGAATGACGAAATTCACTGTTGCGAATGAATTCAATGATATTCTCCCACAACATCTTTTATCTTACGGTGAATGAGAGCCTTGCAGAAAATGTTAGCGGTATTCTTTATTAAGATCGCTGGAAGAGAAACATTTTTGATTCGATATTCTGGAAGAGAGGAGCAAAAGATATAACCTTTATATTTTTTCGATTAAAAATGTGAAAAATATCCATAAAATTAAGAGCTCCTGCTCGCCCAGAAAATTAATTAAATTCAATGCGGTCGAGGAGACTATCAAGTTTTTATGCCAAGGACGCAAAATTAGATCGGGGATCTAATGAAAGAGGATAAAATATGGATCACTTCCTTACCAAATTGGTTAGAGTGTATCTTTACCACGCGCGTTACACGATCCTTCAGTACCTTTCGTGCTCCACTCACCTGGAAATAACAGAAATGAGAGTTGAAATGGGAAAAAATAAAAGTCAAGACAAAAACTTCTTGCAATAAATAAAATACTCTTTACGACATTTGACTTAAATATAGTGATATGGACTGTATCTGTTTGTATGAATTAAGCCAGAAAAGCCTGCAATGATAAAAATATCAATTTTTTATTTCTTCTCAAATTTAAAGTAACAGGACCAAATCGTTTTTCCCAAGTTCGAGCTACTTTTACTGGTGTATATATTACTTGACTTTTGATCAATTGATGAAATTTGTGCTTTAAGCATCCGTAGCCCATTTTCTCCTTCTTTTCTTTTAGAAAAGAAGGAGAAATCAACCTCCAGAGTGAAAACCCTCGATTATTTCAACTTACGATGATAGAAGTACAAGCGAAATTTTCCTATTAAAATCTGCAAAAAGAATCCACGGTATACAAAAGATTTTAAGACAAGAAAATCTACATTTAGTGAATAAGAATCCACATGCATTGTCACAGTACACCAAAGTTTTTTTTTATTTAAGAAAATTACAGGTTGTACATAATTAAGAATGGGCAGTGAGCTAAAACTAAATTTCGGCAACATTAATAATTTTTTATTAAAAACTCCCGACGCACAAATTTGATACACGAATACTCGTAATGTAAGTTCTTTACAGAATATTAGCCAATTAGCAAATGGGTGGTTTTTTGTCAGATTTTTCTAGACATCACGTATGTTTTGAAGTTTGGTGAAGGTATTCTTCTATTACGTCGGACAACGGTTATGAAACTCCATCACGGGTAATTTTTAGGTTTTCAATGAAACTAACTAAAGATATTCGGTAAATTTTGACATCATCATTTGAATTTCAAACCTAAAGCTAAAATGAATCTATCAAGAAAACCTAACTCTCAGTAATATGTTCCCATGTGAGTCCTTCGAATCTATGTTGGCAGAGACCATCCCCATTCTAAATACAATTTTAAGAAGCTACAGTTACACGATAAGTCTCCTAAAAAATAATTATGTGCCATGCAAATGTTTCGCCTAAATTAAGTCGTAGCGTCCTTAACTTCATTACTTCGCCTATGTTCAAATAACAGAATAACATGGAGAATAGATGCGTTGAAGACAACTTTTTAAAATGAGTAATCTATTACTTCGGTTACCAGGGTTCTGGCTTCTCATGTCAGTCCATTTTAATATACCTATCCCGGCGGATTTTACAGCTCCTAGATTATAAAATCTTTCCTTCGATCATATTACCCATATCCACCTAATTGTGTAAATGATGTCACCTGTCCCCCCCTCAATCACTAACTACTGCTCTTTGTCAACTAAGTATCCAATTTAACGACATGACCCGCAAACTGCATAATAGCTTTCATTCAAAACCAATATATTTACCCAAGATATGGAATGTCAAAAAAATCCTATCTCTATGTAATAAACTCTTGCTGCAGCAGTATATTCCGTTAATAACAACGAATAATAAAATAACCCACCCACCATTAAAAAATGACATTTCAACCTTTTATTTTTCTCGAATTCTCAAATATCTTTCCTGTCTCTAACCTCGTCTGTCCTAAGCCCCCCCCCCCCCAAACCACCCCACTCCACTCTCTTAACAGTCCATCATGGTCACGCTTTATTATGTGTTTAATATTCCTCCGGTGCGCTTTCGCGGGGAACATCGGTAGGAGAATACAATGAAGAAACATCCTCCGAAAAAAGAAAAACACTACAATGACATTATTCCAGCAATTCAAATCCTCATGGATCATAATTCTAGAACCCCCGTAAATATCACCATGTGAATCAAAAAATATTCGACCTTCCGAGACTGGAAATGTGCACATTCACCAGCTCTATTAAATAAAAGACGATCCTGCGGTTACGATAAAATGTAGTATATTCGGTAAACCGGAACAATAGAATCTAGGCCATAAATCAACACTCAGTGTACCCATACACAATGGAATTCAGGCCTTAAAATAACCTTTGTCCAATGAAGAAGCAATGAGGATTCAAAATATGATAAGCGGCAACTAAGTTCAAAACGTTAAATAAAAATTCACAATTTTAATTAAAACAAAAATTGATAAACAAAACTTAGCAACGTATTTATCATGAGCGCACGGAAATGCTTTCAAAGTTCGTCCTTGTAGTCACCCAAAACAGCCATTTTACACTCCGACAACGGAAATTTCATGATAGATGGGTGGAAAACTTTCAAAATATACCAATATATCAATAACATATAATGTACTTCATTATAAACTGATTTTTCCGACAAAACATGAGGGGTGGAGATATTAATCTCAAGTATAGAATTTTAGTTTCAGCACCATTATTGAAGTTGAAAAAATTAGATTAAATCACAGGCATAATAGGTAAATTTAATGCCCACGCTTGTGGTAAATATGAGGTTCACATGAAAAGTAACAAATAGCGATTAAACTAAAAATGAGGTTTAAGAGGGTAATGATATAATTTTTAATAAAACTCTAAAATCAATATCTATAAATATCATACTTTCCACTGTCATTCACAATTGAACCTGAAAGGTAGGCGTTAATAGGATTAAAATGTTAGCAAAATGAGATTGGCTACGCCAAATAACATTAGAAAGACGTTATATTGAAAATAGCAGCGCAAAAATAAATTTTAACACGTGTAAGCAGTAAGAATAAAAGACGCAATTTGCTATGCAATCAAGGCCCTTCAAAATTTTGACATTAGCACTTCCCGCAGTGCAATGAACAGAGAAACGAAAACTACGATGGAAGGGGATACGAATTGAGGGTTAAATGCGCGGATCCGCAAGCCAATGAGATCGATGCATTGAATCGCGCTAAAGTAGAATAAGCGTGAATAGTGACGAGCAACGTCCTCGGGCGCTCCGGTTGTCAAGGGATTATTTTAAGGCCTCCATATGTCATTATTATCCTCCAAAGCTTGGAATCGAGTGGACGGAAATGGAATGGCTGTCTCACGTCCCTCCATCAATTAAAAAAAACGACGAAAGTGCAGCGCGCGCTCGGCGGAGGCCATTTTTTCCCCCCCAAAGGGATAAAAAGCCCTTTTTAAAATTTTAGACGAAAGCACACGTCAAATTGCAATCTGGAACACTGTGGCGACGACCAACGACAAAACCCCCAGGAAAAAAAATTCAACCAAAATGCACCGGTGGCGATCCGAAATTTCCACATTCTATGCAGATGAAATCTTAGGGATGAAAGGGGAGTTCTGTTTCAGGCACAAGAAATCAAAGGGATTCGATAGGCAGGTGTGGTACTAGCCTAGACGCCACAGTTTATTTTCCTCAAGAAAAAAATTCGAAGACGCCCCCTGTATATATTTACCCAGAAAAACTGTAATGCTTCAAAAAGATGAGGAGACGAGGGAAACCATTCGGTCTTTACCTGCAAAAGGATCCAATTATGGGACGCCTTCGCGCAATTATTTTACGTTCCTGCGTCTCCCTCTCTCTGTCTCCCAAGGGACTCGGGGAAACCCTAGCGTTTGGGGAAGGGAGGGCACTCGCCCCGTGCAACGAGGGATCGCTCCCCGCTCAAGCCCCCGTCTTTCTCCCACCGCCCTTGCGCCAACTCCCCGCTCTCCCCATAAAGGACAGAGGCAGCGCACTCCGCTTCGCTCCGGCAGACGCTCCTTCCACTCCACCTGCTACTACAAGACGGCTTCACAGTGAGGAGGCTGCAAAGACGGGCGGGGAGACGAGGGAGGGAAGGAAGGGGGGAGGAGATGGTGAGGGTGGGGGGGTGGAAAACGGAAGAAGGGTCTCTGAGGGGGTCGGAGGGAGGGTTGGGGGTGGAAGTAAAAGCAGGCGAGGTAATGGGGCGGAGGTGTGGGGTACGGGGGCCATGAGGAGGGGGATGCAGGGGGAGGAGAGCACTAGGGAGTGGTGGAAGGGGGGAAGGGACGATCCCCTTAAAAGGATACGCCACGTGATTCAACGTAAAGATAAGGAGGTGTTGAATTAAATATTTAATGAAATAGGCATGAGTAAAAAGGAGGGTGTAGGAAAGGATAAGGAGTGGAAGGGGAGCTCAAGAGGCCATAACATTGCACCGAATGTGGATCCGAGGCAGGGATACGAGAGTCTGGAGGAAGGCGGAAGGAGAGGAATCAGGGAGGGATTTAACGGGGTGGTCATGAGATGAGACGATGACGGGGAAAGGGAATAATCCACAAACGGACGCCAGGATTTACTTTCGGGCTTACGCGTTGAGAACAAATGAAGGACGTGATCACCGCTCTTTCGATCATTTCCCACTGTCTTTAGGGGATTCTCAATGAGGAGTTTACCATAAACCGGTTGTAAAATTCCATATTACCTCATTTAAAACGAAGAAAACATAATCATCAAAAACTTCAAAACTATTTC
Source organism: Hetaerina titia (assembly GCA_037158775.1). NCBI lineage: Eukaryota > Metazoa > Arthropoda > Insecta > Odonata > Calopterygidae > Hetaerina > Hetaerina titia. The sequence goes on from CM073770.1 coordinate 113,555,924, forward strand.
GGAAACAACGGTTACTTAATGTCATAATACCTTAGTAAATATTGATGGGACAATGTATCAATAGGACTTACAGTTAAGTATACAGGCACAAGACATTGAAATAATTTTCACCTTCCGCGTAATTAATTTTCATGTACCAAAATTTGAATCTAATTGACCTACAATGCGCAAGTACGAGTTTCGTCCACAAAGGATTTTAGTATTTCGGGCTTCTCGGCCAGAGCAACATTCGAGACTCGCACACTTATCATGATCCCAACGAGTAGACCAGAAAATAATACCCATACAAAATTGCATGGAAAGATATTAATAAAATTAACTTTTATTCCATTTTCAAAATCTCAGTGTTACCCGTATGACAACCTAACGATGTGATTCACAATGTAAGATTATAATTTTTAAGTGATTCGTGGTTTCGTATAACAACTCTTAAATTTTAAGGCGTGGCTTGAGCACGCGACATCATTTATCATGCACAGCAATGGACAGACCAGTCAGTAAGAATTAAATTTTATGATCGAAAAGAACATATTTCCTCCTAAAATGATAAATAGACGAGGTTAAAAGCAATTCATTAAGTTTTTGGTTTTAACGAATTCTATAGCTTGTTAAACAATTTATCGGATACCATGTATCTCTTTATCTGTATTAAACGATGACTGTTCAATAAGTTTGATCATACATTTTTTTGCGATCAAAAATCATTCAGCAACTATTTAATTGATTTTTTTATATTGCTACGTTTATGTGCAATGCATACGTGTTACAAGTTTCAATGAATTGACTCCATTATTACGTATATGATCCCGTTCATTACAAAAATCTACTTTAATACAGCTCTCAACTACCTCAAACGAAAATTATCATTTATCTAGCTAACGTGATTTATTTCCTCTTAGGTAAGCCCGAAGATCGAATACAAAATCGTCAAAGTTGAATTCCCAAGCTTAAACAAGCGGGCCTGAGATTATTTCCATTGCCCAATCAACGTCCACAACTGCAAAGTCAAAAGAAACTACGAAACAATACGCTTCAGCAAAGGTACATGAATATGGCCAAGTAAATGCTTCCACCGGTTAGACAGCATTAATCATTTACCCTCTGCCACTAACATGCCGACCGACGAAACGGAAACAAATTACAAACAAAAATTTCATTCAATTTATTTCAAGTTTTTCGTGTTTTCACGGGTGCCGCTGCTGTTATTCTCGTGGGAAAACGGAACATTCCCGACGTTTCATTCGGGCAAGCCCCGTGGAGGGGTGGGCGGCTTGAAGATAGCTGTCATGTCGCGCGCACCTTCTTGCCACCCGAAACCACGGAAAATCGAGCCGACTCTTAACCATAATACGGCCAGAAACCTTGTCATAAGCACGACTCCTAACTTTCCCGAGTTGACGGGTTCCGAAGCAAGAGAATGAAAAAATAAAACTGACGGATGAGGAAAATAGGCGATAAGCATATAAAACGCTTATATATTTGCAATTCTTTATTACATAACCTAGAGTTTGTTCAAACTTTACTGTAACTTGATACATTTCAAGCACACGGAGATTATCTAGTGCGTTCTAGGAGAGTGAAAGTAAAAATTAAAAAATAGATTTAAAAAATATGGAGCCAACTTTGTTATATAACCTTTTAAAGTTCTACAAAACGTCAAGGGAAAAGGGTGTTAAATGGAGCGTCACTTCCATGCATCTCGTTGGAGTTAGAATCTTCTCAAATTCAGTCTATATTTGCATTTATGATTCCATGCTGAATACGCTCCGCTGAATAGTTCCGTGAAGTAGAACATAGCCCAACGCGGTAAGTTTTCCAACTTCCTGGTTGCAATAAATGCAATGCACTTCTTGCATACTTCAGGTGTATAGGTATCTGAAACCATTGTTTAAGAGTACACGCCTCCCGCTTACGGGCCCTGATTAGCGTATGAATTATGGATGAACGTTTGTTCATTCCTGGAATAAATAGTCAAATTTTCTTACTCGCAGGATTTTCCGTTCCCTTGAAGTCATTATTGCTATAGTAGTGTATCATAATCGCATACTAGCTGTTTAAATGTTTCTGAAATTTAATGTAAAAACAGGTTACATTTTTTCTAACTCTGTAGGAAATATTAGGAAAATACTCCTATTCTTAATTACGCTGCACATTGAAAACACTGCACCATTTTCATATAAATATTAAATATGACTGAAACTAATACACTACTATACAATTTTACCTTTAAAATGTTTTTAGAATTTCATCCTACGATTAGATCATATTTTCCATCTTTATTCTCGTTATTATCCGTATGTTTCACTCGAAGGTAATGCAAATTTATCAGCATTTATTTTTAAAATCCCAGGTAAGTATACATTTTTAATTCTCTTAAAGCCACCGCATTTAACACCCACCAATAACAAATCTTGAATGCCACCACTTAAATGGGCGTTATAGAGCGCAGCACACGCTGAATTCTAAATGCTTACTTAATGTAAGGAGGCTTAAACCTTCAGCCCGTAAATTAAGAACGGTTAAAAACGGTTAAGAAAATTTGTTGATACCCAAAAATCTACGTATTTATAAGAAAATCAACGAGGTATGAAAATTTATGTGTAATGTATGTTCATGTATGATACAGCCAACATAAGTATACATGACACAGCAATCTTGGGTGCCCATAGTAACACTACCTCATTCGATAAATACAAGTCTACAAAAAACAACTGTATTTCAACGGTGCCAATATTTAAAATCCGATTCCAATTTCGAACATCACCGAAAGGAAAATGTATTGTTTGAACAGGGGCAAAAGGAATATATGGGGAAAATATTTCCAATTTATAAATGCGCAACTGTAATTATCTCACAAAATAATTGACAATAATCGTGCAGAAAAACAGAACCTCTCAGAACCAGTAGGATAAGTAAGGTGTTGATTCTTGTGGCGAAGAAAATTATGAGTGCTGGTTCAGTTGCTTCTCACGCCCAAAATATTATAATTACTCGCTAAAACGCAACCAAACACATCATGGTGGCAAGCAGTAATTGATGTAAGTAATCTTCAAAACATCTTCTAATATTGTTAATATTTATAAGGCATTAGAAAAAATAATGAATACGATTGTTTACAAACGGATATCTAATGAATCCAAAGAAACTACGGGATATGCCGCAACAGTAACATTAAACGACGAATCCATCCGCTATATGCTTTTTCTTTCAAATTGTTGCAATATATTTACAGGACAAACAGGCCGTTTTTAAAAGTTAAAAATTCTACGTAGCATCATTAATGCATGCGTCTGGGCATAAATGGGATTTGATTCTTAAATTAATTTCCATAATTTTTATTTAAGCATTCATATTATTTTATATTACCTATCCGCAATGATTGCAATACAATAATTTCAGCCGAATGACGAATCCGGCCGAACATATACAGGTAATTTTGACTCCCGTCTCACGAATGAATTCACCGAATACGATGGCGCGAGAATATTAATCGAAGGCCGTCTCCACCCAACCGTAGTCTCGCGGAATCTCAAATTTTGGAAGTGCGAATAAAAAGTTGAATCATATCTTCGGATCCAAAATCGTGCACATGGTGAGCCTCACTATATGGCCTATAATGCGCAGTACATTCTACCACACACGCATCTGGCTAGATCACTAAAGCGGAAAGGAGGCAAATGAGATGGTACGAATGGATTACTATTGAATAGGATTCAACAATATATTTTACTTTCTTTTCAAGTTCTCCCGGCCAAAATTCCAAATTTACCCAGTCGAAATTTCAGTAAAGAGAAACCATTAGAATTCAATTAGGCGATTCAAAGATCTAATTATTATGTGAAAAGTACCATTACAGAACGCCACACTGCAATTTGGAAAGTACATAATCGACTAGCATTTATAAAATTGTGCAGCCTTTTAGAATTAAATTGGATTTAAATTCTCTAATATTTAAGGTTTCGATAATACTCTTCATTTTTCAACAGCCCAATACCTACTGATGTGTGGCACTCAATGGATTAGAAATGATCCTTATATTGGAAAACAAGCTATTGGAAAAACCGACCAGAGATGAATATAGGTGCTCGAGAAATGGAGGAGCTATTGGCAAATGAGAAACAAGAAGGAACACGGGACGGTGAAAGGGAAAATATAGAATATTGGAATAAAGCAAGATCCAGCGAGGAATACCATGGAGCCTTAATTACAGGCAATAAGGAAAAAAGAGAAAGAAGAGATGCTAGAGAATAAGGGTGTACAGAATAGATATTGTAAGGAAGAGTGGAGTTACGTTATTTATCAATCCTCTAATTAAAACACGAATGACACAACTCCAAAATCACAGAACTTTTCCAACGGATTTCTTCGAATCTACAGGATTAATATTTACGTAATTCTTTTAAAATTTTATATATATTTCCCATGAAAATTAGGCTTGACGCTACCCTGGTTACACCTTGCAGAGCAGCAACAATCTTATGTAAAAGTTATCTTGTTGAGAAGCATTTAATTACAAATGTTATAATATTTTGGCAATGCATCATTGTGTTCGCTGCGGAGACAAATTACACAATATACCCGTCACAGAATGTTCATAGTGCAGTTATTTTTACATTTATTCATCACCTTAAACAAATGTCTACAGGGAACTGACACACTCGGAGACAGAATCGGCTGGCACTTAATGGAATACTAACAGAGCTACATAGTCCGAGAACACTCCAGACAAAACTGGAGTGGTCTATCCAACCTCTGGCTTGCCTTCTCAGTTAGCTCACGTAAGGGCGTGGACCTGAGTCGTACGTTAAAAGCCTCCGTGGGTAATCGGAGCCGAGGCCGCAGCGCGGATGTCAATACAAACATTTGCAACACCGTCACCCCTGCGGTGGAATGGGAGATTAATGGGAAAAAGGAGGAGTGGCAGGAACGAAAAGGATCGACAGGATAAAGCCTCGAGATAAGAGAGAAAAACATGAGGGGAGGAGCGGCGGAAGGACCATAGAACTCGGATCTACGTGATGAAAATTACTTGGGAGCGGAATAAAGAAATCCCCTCTGTAATTTCAAAGCGCTCCGTTGCCTTGTCTTGTATCAGCAAAAGCACACGTGAACAGTCCATCGTCGATACTGGCGATAGATAGTGGAGCTACAGAATGGAACAAAAAATAGTGCTATAATCCCCCCTCCCTCGGAGCCATACGAATGGGCTGTCACATCCAAATGAAATTACGTGATCGCCACAAATTCAGCCTCGGTTCGAATGCAGCGTTGGACGTGCGGTCGAAGTGAGCTGAAATTACACGAAGGCAACCCTTTGGGGTAGAAATGACAAACCGCGTGACTCCCCTTATCGACACACGGACGAGTGCTCCAAATGAACAAGCGCGATTTTATCCGTCGCATTTTCCCCGGCACGGCACCCGGTCCGTCCCGCGTCTTCTGCCTGCCGCGCACGCCGATAAATCAAATCCCATATTTTTTATCCCGAGCTTCCGGACGAAATTAATTGCCAAAATAATAAAACCCGGCTAGGAAGTTCATCAAAGAGTACGCCGGAAATTAATGACACTCGCGAAATTTCATGGGCTGTCATGAGGAAGGCGGGAATGCAGCGTCGTAACAGAATTTCATTACTCAATAATAGTTTTAGAGAGGCTCCACGCGAGGCGTGACGCACTCACACGCGCGCGACGCGGGAACCAAAAATTGACGTTCACTCAATAACTTCGCGAATATTTCATCGTGCGGGCCAAAAACCAATTAACCGCATACCCTCCTCTTATACGGCAAGGCCCCCCATCCCTCCACATACACGTACGCTGCCATCCATTATTTCCCCCAACCCACGACACTCTTTCCTCGCCCCTCCCCTCCTTGCAATAGTCGCACCACCCTCGTGCCTTTCACCTTAGCAACTAAGCCTCCCCCCTACACTCCCTCCTTTCGTTTTCGACCCTCGCCTCTCCCCCTAAACACGCCGCATCCCTCACGCCGGCCCCCGGCGCCTCCTCACGCCACCACTCCACATTCACTCCATTCTCTCGGTAATACACACACACACACACACCACCTCGACCAACTCATCCCGCGCGCACACACACACACCAATTCTCTGTCTCCCTGCACATCACCACCTACCCGGCACGCCGACCTACTATGCACACCCCCTCCCTCCGCCCTCACTTAAACTTTCCGTGTGAGCATCCACCTTGCTCCCCCAGAGCGGCGAATGCTCCCTTCATATCATCGGCGACCCCACACACACACACAAACACGTACCACCATCACCCTCCTCCCATCTATCCGCCACCACCACCTTCCTCCTCTCTCTCTCCGCCCGCCGACAATTACCCCCTCCCCGTTTCCACACTTCCTCCCCCAGAAAGCCCGGCTCTTGAAGTTTTCCGCGTTATGTGCATCGGAGCCATAAACATTTGGGGAGCGTCTTCGCGTCCACAGTTTGTGCAACGGCGGCGGGGGAGGTGGGGAGAGGGAGGCGTGGGCTGAGGGGTGAATGGGAGGGGGTTGGCGACCCCCATTGGAAGTGGGGAGCGTTTACACGGAGAGAGAAGGAAATGTATTGAGGGAAGGGAGGAGGAGGAATTGGATGAAAGGAAATGAATGGGGAGGAGTGCGGAAGTTTTGAGAAACGAGCTCATCTCAGGGAGAGGTGGAGGGCGAGAGGACGATGCGGAGGATAGAAGGGGCGCTGTGCGAGCTCGACGGTGTAACCGGGTGCCGACTGGGGAACCATTTGGGCTAACTGCATCAACGCAATGAGTGCTCTGCCGGAGCGGTTCTCGACAGAGCCACTCCCGTGGTTCATTACCGCCTTGAGGTGTGGGAGGCATTTCCTTCGGACGAGTCACAAGAACGTGGAATGAGAAGGGGGGAACGTGGAGTTTAGGACTTAGACACAAGATATGCACTGCGTTCAACACAAAATCATCCACATGACACCGAGGAAGCTTAACACAACCTTCCTCCGCCCCGCACAATAATTGCATTACGGATGCAAATTACAAAGGAAACATTATGTTTTGCTACCAAATACATATTAACTGGTGAGGGGAAACAGTTTGTTTTTGTGCCATCACACGATCAAATTGTCTTAATATGACCCTAAGTTGTTCTTCAATAAGCTTGAGGATCAGAATAAAATATCTTTGGAATTCATTCAATTAATTTTTTATAAGAAGGTATTTAATCCCTTTTCAAGTTCTAAACCAGTTATTTACACCTACGATTAAACAGAATTCATTATATTTTAAATTTGAAGAATTAACGTCTACAAATTTTGCGACGTTTTTTTTTAAATATGTTAACCTATTGAAGAATTTATACAATTTTGGCTTCCAGGAGCTGGAAATTGAAGTGGGAAATTAATGTCACGCATAAAAGGTTTAAGATATTATGTTTAGTTTTCGTTACAATACAATTAAAACATCAGCCAAACTGAGGTTAATTATTAATTTTATACTAGGCATTACCATTTTCGTCCACAGTGGCATTCAGATTCGGCCAAATGGGTATTTCCCTTGAACGATTTTAGTAGGCTAACTAGGACGGATTTTTCTCCATCAATGCACAAAGAGAGAGAAGATTACAAAGGCGATAATAGTGGCTTACTCGTCATACGCCAGAGGTACTTTGTGTATTCAACAGTTGGATGTGATTTGAACCTTTGAATTCAAGAGATAATTAACTGGCTATCATTGATAACATTAATGAAATCAAGCTAATTGTAAGCTGATTGAAGTGCAACTAAAACGAATCTATTAATGTAAGGTTTTAATTAGTAATTATAAAAATACGCACGGGGTTTTAATGTGACCAAACTAATCTGAGAAAAAGGTTAAACCACGCATTTGGCAAATTTGAGATTTGGCTAAGCGATGTCTAACGCTAAGGCAGAAGATCAAGCGCGCCATTTCCGAGGGAGTCTAAAAAGAAAAGTGGATAGACTAAGCCCCCCAAAAACACACCCTTTTTCCGACTGTTGGGGAACGTGACGAGTCCTGACGAAAAGAAATCAACTTTACGATTCCCTTGGTATTAATTTTTTCGCCATCCAAAGCACTCGAGAACTACGAATACGAGCGCATTATGCAAAATAAACGGAGAAACTTTCCCCATGCAGGTAAAATTGTTCAAGGAGTAGTCTCTTAAGTAATGAACACAAACTTCCCTTTTTGCAAATGTCAAAAATGCCGCTTAGAAAGCTCTTCTGAAACTCAGCGAGTAAATGAAACATTTACACATGTCCCGCCCACACATACACCCACACAGGAAAGGAAAGCGACTTTCCCGAACTCCACTTAAAAATGAAATAAGGTTTTTTACGTCAATGATCCAATGTTTATCCAATGGATATCCCTAATAGAGAAGGTGCAATCAAATTGTTAAATTACCTTAAAAACTATTTTCTTGATAATGAAAACAGAGCGTCTTTTTAACATTTTTTTGCCACCATAGTGTACCATCTGACCCCACAAATATTATATATCTCTCCAGCCGAGCTACAACAGATTTTTTCCCAAAATATCTGTCTGGGGAATTAGGAAAAAAATCAGTTCATACGAAACTATTTCTTTTGCTTTCACCAAAAATACTTTTTTACCAATGAATTAGCCAAGTCTTGTGATAACCAACTACGAATGATTAGAACGGTATCAGGATTAATTCAAAATTTGCTTTTGCGGCAAGGTGGAAATTCATAACGCAATTATCGTTACCACTCACATTTCCCAGCCAAAATGATTTATGGCAACCAATTAACTGCTGCGTAATAAATTCACTAAACGTTATAGAGCTGACAGATTGGAATATCACAACGAAGACTGAAAAGGGAAAGAAAATGAGATTTTGCCGAAAAGAAGAGGAGGGAGAAATTCGACAAATTTACTACCACCTTACTTTAGACCATCTCCATCGATTTCCCTGTTGCACCACCTCCCTAAGGGGCTCTTAACGAAACGCTCCTCGAGAAGACGCGGTAATTTTGCCATCTCGTGATAATCTGGATACCAAAAAATCTCTTCTGTTTACACCATGCTGGTGTCTGACATAAATATATAATACGCACGATGAATGCATTCCCGTCCAATGCAGAGCACGGGTTGTGCAATTAAATTTTAAAGAAGAAGCTTCGACGCTATACGTTGCCCAGGACTCCCACGGTCCTTTTGATTATATTACCTCGACATGAACACTATAGGAATTTAATGTTTGCTATTTTTCAATTTAAAAAATTATTTTCCAGCAAAACCTCTTAAATAAATAAATGCAAAATTGAGAAAATACCTGCAAACATAGGAAAGACGAAAGTCAAATAAATTAGGCAATGGAAAAATTGAGTAAATGTAGTACTTTTCAGAGCATTTTGAATACAGGTATGGAACGGATATTCCCCATAAATGGAGGGAGTCATACATATAGTGATAGACAATTGGAGTGAATATCAGGAGATGCATTCACCGACGGTAAATATCATCAGACTAGTAAACGGTTCACAGAAACCAATCCATAAATTATACTCTTTGATAGCAGTCGAATATCTGCAATGATTGCAACATGGAAAAAATTCAGAAATATGAAATGAAGCGCAAATGAATCCTGAACATATAACAGATACTACGAGAGGAAACTATTAATTAAGCATATTCTTGATTTTAACTCACGGATATTGGTTAAGTACATTAATTAAATAGCACAAAAGGAGCCATATAAGCGAACAACAGAGGAAAATCAAGGATGAATTATGAGAGCTCAGTAGTTGATGGTGGAATATTGATTTCTCTCCAGAAGGAAAACAATATCTTAGAAAAGGATTATGATTGCTCTTTAGAAGATTTCTACAAACAGCCGTAATCCTCAAATACCTTGCGATCGTTGACGCAACAACACAACCATATACGATACGTATTTATTAAGCAATGTCATTATTTTAGTCCTTAGTAAAACTAAGAAAATGAATGACGGACTTGAACTTAACCCACCATTAACTTTCAGCTATGACACAATAGTGGTTCTACAAGGTGCGAAACTCAACACTGGCAATAACATAAAATACATCTCGTATCAATAGATGTAAATAAGCAAATGGAAAAGCTATCCTTGAAGAATGATCCAAAAAGTACGGCTATCAGGATTATTCCAGTTTATAATAGTTTCTTTTTGCTTTTACATAGATGCTGAATGTTGGAGACTGCTGGCATTCTCGGGTTCGATGCGTGGCGCGGACATCGTGTCAATCTTCAAACAACAAAATTTAATAGTATGCCAAACGGCGAACTTATAACATTGTATGGTTCCCAGAAACCGAAAACTTTAATAGAAATGTTAATTTAACATCGCCGAAATTAATAGTTCTAGTAAGCAAAACAGGCATTCCTGATTCAAAATATTTCCAGGTCTTCGAAGTTAATGAAACTGTATCCAGAGCTAAAGAACGTCTTTTAAGAGCTCAATATTATTTTCGACGTACTTGAAAGAATGCATTATTTATTCACGGATATTTATATTAATACACAGATACAATCGTACCTGTACAGGGTGGTACGCGTCGCACAAATATATGCTAAAGTTCTACTGTATCTGCGTTCTCATATCAATATTCAAAACTTCCACCAAGTGAAGCCTGAAGGAGTTGAGCTTATTTATTCACTGAATTTAAGATCTGCGCTAAATCCTCTTATGAAGGGCATACTACGTGTAGGTTTGTGTGGCCAGTAAAATTAGGATACTATTGTTGCACGATATTCCCTTTGGAAAATGGAGAACTAAAAATTCTTTTTCATACTTCCATCTTACTACTTAGCGCCATGAATATGAATTCTCCGTTTTCAAACATATCGCTCCATCTTGCTTTCGGTTCAAACTCGTAAATAATATTCCCATTCCTGATTTTTTCTCTGCTTGAGAACTCTAAGGATCACTAGTCATGAGATCAGACGACAAAAAGTTACTAATTGTCATTATAGAAATACGGGTGTGCAGGTTGCTAAGATTTGACTACTTCAGTGATCTACATGCAAGTAACAACTAGCATTCTCACATCAAATAATAAAATATCAATCTTACAACAATTATTGGTAATTATTTCCTCTTAATTTTGATATAATTGATAAATCAACATTCAAGATGCCATCTGACAAGAAAATAATTACCATCAGATTTCCGGTGCTTACACAGAGAAGGGTGAATTTAATGGGTGAACTACATTTTTAAGCCATAAAAGTACCCATACACATACGTATACTTTCAACTAGTAATACAGTCGGTTGGGAAAGAGTAACTGAATTGATTTATCAAAGAATTTACCGATAAAAATAATGTAAGACAAGTACTTAATACTAACACTCTCGGAAATTTTTCAAAATTCAATACCCTACACAAATCAAATACCAGAAAAACAACAGGCACATTGAGAGCACAAAGTAAGGCTTACTAAAATACATTAATGGTGTAACACACACTATTCATCCAACCTGGTTGAAATTGAATATTGTATGACACGACGCACATACCAGCTATATGGTACACTGCTTTGTACCAATGTCGGGGGTACGCCATCAGTGTTCTTCGGCGTCGGGCATGAAGCCACGTGAAAGAGCAGTCTAATGAGAACACGGAGCGACGACAACGTAACTCCCTCGGAACTAGTGCTTACCGCCATTACAGTCCCCCACAGGGACCCACTCGGGTCCTCAGAGCAACGGTCCAAATCACCCCACACACCATGCTCCCGCACACAATGCTTAATAACCTGGACCCACCGAACGAGCCTTCGGGCTATCAGGATCTTCCATTCCGCCAAGGATCCCGCCAGGGCAGATCTCCGTTCAGGGCGTTTTAGGTTTTAATTAACACAGCGTAGTCGCAGAAAGAACAATACTGCTCTTAGACGCCACTGCTCTACTTACAAAACAACACAACAGGATGCTACCGGAGATTTTCTTAAGGATGGCGACAGAGTAAGTTCAACTCGAAATAAACTCTTGACCCCATTTAAATATTCCGCTAATGCTGCGGCTATTAAACCTGATATATCTTTCTTTGTTTAAAACGCGAGGCACAACGACAAGTTTGCTCAATGTTAACCGGACGCAAACCTTGTAGCCAATGGTTTCGAACGCCTTGACTGCAAACCGTTTTCTTCTACCTTAACCCGAGATGATCTGTATGTTATCCTATAATGCAGAATATCCAAGATAAATCAACCACCAAATTTAAAATCTGCAGAAGCATTGTTGATTTCACAATAGTTAAATGGTCATGATACAGATTAAAGAGATTTTGAAATTTCTAGGTCTGTGCGAAGTTTTCCACCGTTTTATCGCATTTTACAAGACATTGACGCTAAAAGTCAGAACAAAATACAATAGAACAGAAATACAAGAAAATAACTAATAAATAAATAGAAATAATAAATAAAAGAACAGAAATACAATCGGAAAGAAAAAAACCTTTTCACGAAAATACAAATGCATAAGTATAGTGTTTCTTCAAGCGTTACATTTTAAAACATAAAAGGGAACAAATTAAAGCTTCATCATCATAAATACAGAGAAAGAAAATTAGCAATTAGAAAGTAAAAAATATAAGGGCATATAATTCATGAAATTTGGGAATATATTCGAAACGAATTGTTCGTATTCCACTTCTATAGAGTGTTATGCCTATTGTTTGTATTCGTAGTAGCTATTCCAGGTTTCCGCATTCGGGTAAATGCCTAAATTGAATAAATAAGAATTTGTTTGTGGTTTATCAGCGAGGCAGAATATTTGCACCACATTATACCAGTTAAAGCCAAGTTATTTGTACCAATGATGATGGGTTAATGCATAAATTAATGTCCACCATTTCAAACAGATCGGATGACGGAAGTAAAAAAAATGAACTGCGGTCTAATCGAAAAATATATCCTTTCCAAGAACCGCAATTTAATAGTCCCCATAGCTCTATTCCATCTATTCTCCGCCATTCATTTTCAAGTTAAATAATTCAATCTAGCTGAAGCGAACCCCCACTTAATAACTGATGTCCCATTACAAAGGAACCATATGAATACTAAGAACTAGAAAATCGCCCACAAATGACTAAAAAACGGAATTTACGGGAGAGAAATAAAACCAATTTTGTTCACAAAACGCGAAAACAAAATCTTTTCCTTCTGAGCCTACGCCATTAACCAAAAGCAGTAGTACACAATTCATCGAAACAAACCGAAACGCAAATGTCCGAGGTAGGATCCGAACCGATGGTCTTTGGGCTAAACAGCGTGTCACACTGGCCACGAACCCTACCTAATACGGCAATGCGTATGCATAAAGGGAAAGAGTACGGACTGGATTTATGGTTATGGGATCCCCTTACACGGAAATAATTTCCTGACTCACACTTCAGTACTGGGAAAAGCTTGGCCCATTCATTGATTTTACGCCTACGCTACGGTTTTACCGGCATCATCTACATTCGCATCATACCCAAAACGTCAGAGAATAAGGCCAGAAGATGGATCGTGTCAGAGATTTTTTCCAAAGCGGAAAAACAATAAGAAAATATGTTTTCTCAGCTCCCTACGGAATGAGGTCAATCAATACATAGCATATAACCAATATAATTAGTTTACAAGATGATGATGACTAGCATTTCCGAGAATAGTAACCGCGCGGGCGATCACTACGGAGTTCCTAAGAAGGTTTCACATTCTTTTCAAACAGAAAATGTTTCGCACCAAAAATGAAATAACCCTTTCAACAGTGAATATAACGGTATATCAGAGCATGTGGTAGCGATAAGAAAGATGAAGACGTTAAGTCGTAATGGATTACATGAGGCAGTTACTTTATTTTTACGTGGTAAGCAAATTGGGTTCATAAACGGTTGTGCGGAAACTTACTTGATGTGACCATTAAATTCCAAACAACTGCAAGGAGAACGTAAAAAGAGGAGAATAATAGGAATGTTTGTAAATAAAATATTAATAGCAAAATGCGTTGAACTGACGTGTTATACGGTGACTTCGTCGTCGTCACCACCTCTTCAGTGTTTTAATCCGAAACTCTCCACACTTTGCCTACTGACTCTCTCTGACGGAATACGGATGTCAAACAACCGTACTTTGCTTGGCCTACGTAGTATGTCCCTTGGGTCTTCTTTTCGGTACCTTTCCTTAAATTATGTTCCAAACAAATGCATTCTGCCACAAGGCCTTCCCAATCCAATTGTTTCTTTTTCTGTCTCTTCTGCTTAGGTTAACAGCCTGAAGGTTAGCATGCACCATATCTCAATCGTTCTCCATCTTGCGCCAACCTCTTCAAATACACGTATTTTCTGCAGTTACCTCCTCAAATTACCACACTTACTCGAGACAGGGTTCTTCTCTACGATTCTTTCTTTCATATATTCATGTATAATATCAAGAAAGCTTTCTTGCCCCTAAATGTGCCCAATCCAATTATTTTCCTCTTCCTTACCTGATTTAACATGCATGGTTCTTCTTCAATCCTCCTCAAAACCTCTTCATTGCACATTCCCTCTGCCTGACATGGCTTCTACAACATTCTCCGAAAGGCCCATAACTCAAAGGCCACAACTCCTCCCTTTCTTTCCGCGACTCCGAGCGCTCAAGTTTTGCTTCCATAAAGCAGTACTCTCCACACGTAGATCTTCAACAGTTGCTTTCTTAACTTTATGTTCTTTGATGTGAAAAGTTTCTCTTCCTTACTGAAAGCTGTCCTTGCTTGGTGGATCCTACTCACCAGATCTTTTTCACTACGACCATCGGATGTACTTTTGCATCTCAAATAGATAAATACTTCCACACTTCCAAATCCTCATCGAACAGAGTTACCCGAGCCTTAAGCCACGCCTGCTGAAGACGAGAATCTTAGTTTTGTCAACTCTGGTTCTCTTATTATATCCTGACACCACGACATGTTCCATTTCGTCTAACTCCTATTCACTCTTCATGTCATCGGCAAGCCAAAGCATATCTATTCTTTCTCCGTAGAATTAAATGACTCCTATTTGCTCTAGTTTATCCCTCATTTAATTTAAAAATGACATCTTAAGACGACAATGACTTTATAACACTTTTTTCCTTTTCATGTTTCCCTCCACTACTCTCCTGTATACAGGTATTTCCTGTATTTCTCCTTTTTCTTTCCCTCTGATTTCCAGCATCCGCTTCCAGCGCAAGGTTTCTAAGGCTTCTATTCTTCTGAGCTCTGCTTTTTCAATGAGTAATGCCTCCTATCCATTGAGCGACATATTCCACACAAATTATTTCATGTATTGTTTTCTTGTTTCTCAAATTCCCTTACTTTAGCAGAGCAGTTGGCTCTTTTTAAAAAAACGTCTGCATAGTCTTGAGTGAATTTCCGCTTGATATTCGTCGTATCCTCCCATCATCCTACGCGATGCTACTTCCGATTTATGGGAACGATATCTTTTGGTCTAATTTCGACTGCATAAAGATCTACCTGCTTCTTATACATTTCGCTTGCTACGATTTGCAGGGGTAGGGTACAAGGGTTAGATGGAAGAAGGGACTAAAAGGGTCGATATCACCCCGATAAAGTTGTTAAGTAAATAAATACATTTTCATTTCTTTTATGGGGGCTTTAAAACAAATAGTTGTGGAAAAATTTAATTTTTGGAAATAAAACATATTCCAAATGGTTATATTTCACACCGTTTCATTAGTTACACCGCGCTTAAATGCATTTGCATAATATTCTCAAAAAAAATTCTAAATTTAGCAGCTAAATACAATGTATTTCCATGGACACCCCTTTTACGTAATTATCATCTATCAATATTTTTAATTAACTTTCACACTACATCTCTGAAGTACTTGGTCCACTGTGTACAATAATTCCTGCCAGTCTTTTGGATTCCCCATTATAGCTGAGATGACATTAATCTAAGGGGAATATTACTTTTCCCCATTTACTTTGATGTCTCTTTTGGTGCTTCTTATTGCCTCTTACATAAGTCATGGGGTCAATGGTTAAAAACTGTCAGGCGAAGGAGATTCTAAAATACCTCAGAGGGGCAGGACCCCTCTGGACATTTGCGGGCCTCCTCAAGGTTACTGATTAGTTTCGAATTCCACCAAAAGTGATTTCTGTTTCTTAAAAGCTGTCAACAAAAACTGAAAAAATAACTGAATGTGCGAAGAAAGTTTTCCCACCTCAATTCGACCCCATGGAAATATTGGATCTGAGTAAATGTGATTGTCAACTCAATCCGCATTGACATCAAATGGCCGTAGTTGAATACACTATTATGACTAAAACCGACAAACGTGTAAAGGGCATGCATTCGGGATTTCCAAAATATATAGACCGTTAACGGGAATGCAAAATTCACAACACACAAATCACAATACAAAACGATAATTCGTTTTTCTGGAAAATGCAGTCTTGCCCTTGAAGAAAGATTGGGACGGTCTATGTGATAAATCCATTAAAAAAATTTACTATTGAATTTCAGTTAAAATTTTTAAGCACTTCATTGATTTTCGAGAAAAAGGGGAATAAATATAAATATATGAAGATATAATCAAAGAATAGTTGTGTCCATCCAAAAACCTACCTTAACCGGTAGATAACCTAATAATAATAATAAATAATCAAAGATGGGTGAGTGAGTTTAACATTGTGTCAAAATGTTCATTGGTTTGAGGATTATGTTATTTCCCTACTGCCACAGATAATTTCATCCTCAGCTTCATGAGCTCCATAACAGTCGAAAACATTACAACGACATTAAACAATGACAATTGGACATGGAAAGGAACGCAACATCCTAGTGGAGTATTTCCGTCAAAAGTAGATATGGAACAATTATTAAATCATCCTAGTCCCGCTTAGAAACATTCACGATTTCGACGTCTTCCTGTTTTCCAGCAGAAAATAACGCACGCACTCTTGACTTTTACGCTCTAGGGTGCCTTTAAATTCTTCCCATTTTTCCGACATAACTTATCACATCCAACGAGAGAGGCATAGAATGAGTATCTTTCGAAGCAAACGAACATACCCAACAAACTGACGGCAGGTTAAGAAGATGACACCCGACATAAATTTAATTGAATCTGACACACAGAAAGACAAAAATTGTAAAATGTTGACTTTTAATAAATAATAGTTATCGTCACCAGTGAAAAACGCCCGATATATATTTTAAGTGTAATTTCATGGAACAGACCATTTTATGCGGCGGGATGAGAGTTGCCTAACTTCATACATCATCCCTGAACAGACATTTTATAGACGTTACGAATGCCCCACCGCTCAGGCATAAGCCATTTGTTTTGACGAATGAACAAAATACCGACTCCTCTTCGGCTGTTTTCCAATTCGTACAATGAAAAACAATGGTTAGTAACACGACAGACCGTGCATACGTGTATCACCAATCAACATTTTTAAAACAGGACAACGTGTCCTATTTCCTCATTAAAGGGTAATTTCTTTATGATCATTCATAAACTTGACGATTCCATTCAATTTGATAACATCCCTGAATTTTACCTAAGTTCGTCTGTGTGCAAAATTTCAACGACGCTTCCGGTTTTTCTGTTCGAGGAGACCACGATGCATAATTTGATGTTACTGGAAGATTTACAAAGAAAAATTTCCCACATAGATTGTATCATCTTACATTCGGCGACCTGCCAGCCAAGTAGGTACGGCATTCAGCCTCGAGTGTCATGTTTCAAATCCGAGTGATCCCCATGTGACCCCGGCTTAAACTAAGCTGCCTGGTTTTCTTTTACCAAAACGTAGCGTAACTGCAGGGAACAGAGGGTTGAAGAAACTGGTCTTCTTTGAGCATGTGTGAATGCCACATACTTTGATCTTAGTACGAAATTAGCAATATCTTCAACTATCAATTTGACCTCCTGATTGATTATATTATTGTTTCGTTTAACGTACGTTTTTGAAGCCCGAACAGCAGGCTACAATGTAAGCATACCATAGCCATCATGACAATCAATACTACACAGCAATTACAGTTTGAACTGAGGGTATTAATTGAACACAGAAGACTAAATTAGATTAGATTAGACTAACAAATGCAATTATAACTATTTTTAATACCTAGCGCTCATGATTGTTTAGGTATTTTGGGTGTACTTATTTAATTAAATTAAAAAAACAACATGAGAAATGTCTATGTTATCCCATTCCTTGAATCTTTTATGACAACGTAAATTACGTGCGTGTGGCGTTATTATACTTGCTCTGGTACGATATGCTTTCCTATCGGCATTCTTCGACTTTTATTCATGTTTCGACGCTAAATAAAATATTCGGCATTTTATAAGATTATTTTTTCATTAAGTTAAAGGTGTTGACTGGAGGTGGCAAGTCGCATTATTACCTCCGGCTCCATTTCAAAACCGGGAGACCCAAAACTTGTTCAGCTTTCGAAAAAATCATTCATAAATATTTACGGAATTTTATCATAAATAAAATAGCAACTAAAATGACACAGCACATCATCCCTTCTGAACAGAAGCAGTAGTTTCATTGAGAAAAAACGGAAGGGAAAGTTTCAAGAACAAAATTTGTATGTTTTCGTCCCTGTCAATCAAGCCGATCAGTCCATCATACACGGTCACCTGATTATTATCCCTAATCAGTCAATTCCCAAAGGCAAATATGACGTGACACTAAAAATATCATAATGGTTATGCATTCCCACAAAAATAACCACCGGTGTTTACAATTAAAAAGGTAAAATCAGTAAGTGTGGAAATCTGTAATCATAGATATTTCTGAGGAAACAACCGTCACGGGCGACTTCAGCATTAACCACAACTTCTCGCGTCTGCCATTCGGATTGTTTATTAACTACTGTTCCATTTTACACTTAACACATTAGAAGAAAGTAAAAGAAAAGCATTCTAACGATCGTAGCAATTAAATTTTGGTCTTTTAAATCTGCATTGCCTGACCTTAAAAATTATCACCGAAATTCTATTGCAGCGACAACGTGTAGGAGGAACCGTGAGCGTTCATAACAATGACATCGCTTCCCGATTAAATCAATAACGCCTTTGGGATAAGAGCTTCGAACTGACTGGCTGACTGCAACGCAATGATTCAAAAGCCTTGAAGCAGACGACCGTCGTACAACAGCTATCCCTCTTCTACAATAAATACAAGATACAAAAAGATACTAAAGATGGTATATAATGCTAAAATACTTAATCGGCAAGATATCCCGTAACACAGATGCTCCAATGGGCACATTTGAGCGGGATTTACTCCAACTATTTAATAAATAAATACAATTAGTACCTGCCCTTTCCTCGATTGCCTAACATTCTCCCCTCTATTAGTCTTCAACATCCTACTACCGATCAATACGCCCTTCATCCAATTTTCCTGCCTCCTTAGGATTTCTCTCAACAAACCCCTCTCCTCGCCCACCATATGTAGTACTTCCTCATTTGTTTTTGTTTCGGTCCATTTCACGTTTTCCATTCTTCTCCGCACTCGCATCTCAAAAGCCTCCAAATCTACGTCTATCCTCCTGCTTCGGTGGCCACGTTTCCGCGCCGTACATAAGTAGCTAAGCTCCGTAACAAAGTTTTGACGAATCTTTTCTTAACATCCTTACTCAACGTCCATGTCATCAACTCCCTCCTCCTACTGAAAGCCTCTTTGCCTAGAGCAATTCTTCTCCTTACGTACCTACTACTTTGACCGTGTTGGTCCAAAACACTTCCGAGATATGTAAACTGTTCCACCTGCTCTATTTTTTCCCTTCCTATTTTAATGATTAGCTTAGCTTTTTCTTTCTGGAAAACCGCATAATTTTTGTTTTATTAATATTGATTCTCATCCCATATCTATCGGCTTGAATTTCCAAACCACTCAGTAATGCTTGCAACCCCTTGGCTGACTGACAAACTAGAGCTTGGTCATCAGCAAACCTAACCGGTTTTACGAATTCCCCCCCGACTTTCATTTCTACCTCCAGTTCTTCCCATTCCTCTTTAATCATTTCCTCCACATATACGTTGAACAGCACAGGTGACAATGGGTAACCCTGCCTTACACCTCTTCCTAACACTGCTCATCTGGACTATCCCTTTCCCACTCGCACCTGAGCAGTCTGAGACATAAGTATACGGGTTGCGGATTAGCCTCATGTCTCTCCAATCTACGTATTCCTATTTTCTCCAATATACTCATTAGGTTTTCCCAATTCACCTATCAAACGCCTTTTTACAAAACATTGAACTATTCAGTAACTAAAATCAAATAATTTATTCCATGGCAAGGGGAAAACTCTCTAATTTACAAACAGTTGTTGAAGACATTCCCATTACTATTATACATCATATATTTATGTCGTCGTACTTTGAAGGATGGCAAATTTTAAGAAATTTTTAATATATAAAATAAAATGAAATTCAGAACTTTGACCATATTTGATTGGATCATATAACTAAAAATACTAATTATAAAAAGAATACAAACGCATTTAGATATCAAACCTGTCCACGGATGAAGAGTCATAATATTATGCTTGAGGCATCAATTAATAAATCTACAAAATTAATTTGAAAACGAGAACTTTTCCCTTCGAAATACTGAGCGACCTATAGATTTGGATTATGAAGGAAGAAAAAAGTGAAAGACACTAGCTAAACCAGTGCAATAGTGATCCCTGAGGCTTCCCAAAGGAGTATGAATAAAACATAAGTAATGATATGATAATCCACGAGCCTATAATACGTCTTTCCGAGCATGAGCATAATTTCATGGTCGAATGACTGGATATGTTCTACAAATAAAATAAATACTGTTCCATGTAACATAAAATGGGTACATTTGGTTGGTTGAACCTAATGGCAGGTGGCAGTAATTAAATCTGGACGGAGCAAAGAAGAAACAAGCATGAAAAATGGAGTATGCCAAGGATGCGAACTTTTTAGACATCAAACTCAAGATTTTCATCGGGACAGAAATACGAGTATAATAAAGTAAAGGACATGTTACAGGAGATCGTATTCTTGGGGGATACACCAGCATCTTGCACTTTTTCAGTCATAAAGTAGCAAAAAAAGGATCTGAAGAGAGACTCGTCAACTTTGAAAGGCTGGTAAAGGTCGACCTTCGCACAAATTAAAATAAAATAGACTATGGTCTGCGGAAGAAAAGCAGAGGGCAACATATACCTGAATGAAAACTTATGGAAGAATCTTGTTAATTGAGAGGAAGAATAGGAAGCAAATAAAGTACCAAGATACAGCTGAAGAGTACAGGCAAAGGTGTTTCATCGGAAAAGAACGCCTTGAAATAGCCAGAAAAACATTAACAAGAAGGAAACATTTCACTAAAATTAATATACGGAATTTTATCATCTAAAGCTTCTATCATCTAAAGATTTCTATATGGACAGTAAAAAAACCATGAGCAGAAAGGAGGAATACAGAGTCTAAGAGAAGCTGCCATAGTAGAGCGATGAAATAAATAACGAAAGATTGGAGAAGAAAGAAATTAAGTATAACGATGAAGAGAAGATGGAATATTTTATGGTACACACACGTGCATTAAAACAAGATATCTTGATAAATAAAAACGTCCAGGGAAAAGTGAATGAGGAGAACTACGTCGAAAAATTCCGGCTACATGAAGAAATTAATGACATACACGTACATCAAAAAATACAAAAAAATGTTATGGATTATTCTGAAACAAAAAATATCCAAAAAGGGTTAGTCTACAGGAAACTCGACCGAAGAGCCTCGTCAAACTAATTCTATGATCGACGACCAATATAGACTGGCAGATATGAGGTGCAGTGTCGAATCTCCGTCATGGCACATGCTTTTTTATGACGTGCCAGTTACATTACAAAAGCAATTTATGGGACTTTCGGCCGTTAAAATAAAATTTGTGCAATGAGAGGAGCAGGACAGCCCTCAGGCACCATTAAAATTTTCTGAATACATCGAAAACCTTTGTCAAGGTAAACACCTCGTCATGCGATGTCCAACTTACTCCTTAAATTATTTTATTCATTGCTAAAATTTAAAATAGCCTTTTAAAAACTTAAAAGCACTCCTATTATCGGTTTTCAGAGAAAAGTTTTGGGAATATAATAATAATAACACCGAAGCGACAGCTTGAATTTACGAATGGCATTTGTCATCAAGTGGGAAAACTCCTATCCACAGAACTTTCCTCACGAATTTAGATATCCTCTTACTTTTGGGGAGATAAGCAAAAATGCTGGTTATCCTTGTGGGAAAGAGTTTTTCCTTCCAATTACGCTTGCAAAGAAATCCATCAGGAGTCGTTTTTGTGTCATTAAGCAATATTTTAAAGTGACAATTCCGGGTCATGGCAAATCTGTCGATACAGAAAAAGTATTTTAAATGAAAATAATGCGTAGACACTATATTAAAAGAACTTTAGAAGTTAAGCATTACTCGAGACTTTCCATAACGTTCAAAACTCTTAAAACCACGTCCATTTTCAAAAAGAAAGAGCATTTTTAACTTCTACGTTTGGATCTCCTCCTATAAATTACATCAAGCCGTCGTTCATTCATCGATAACTAATTCTAAAAGACACCATCCGGTAGACACAAATGCCTACCATAAATTGTTTTCAACTGAATGATTTCCGACAGAGAGAGTGGCATTTGTCTAAATTAATCTTGCGTTTAAACCTGTAAGTTCTAAAACTTGATGCATTTGCACCCCCCCCCCCACACTTTGCTCATTCATCTGGCCAACCTGAAACAGAGGTTTCTAATAGCCGGCATGAACTCTCTGCCGTCCTAACTTGAGAATCAATACTTTACGAGTTAAGCAGTTGAATGGAATTCATATTTCGGTCTCTTTGGACCTTCGTATGGAAAAAAACGTTCATAATCAAATACCGAAAAATTTCTCGCCTCTGGTATCTCTAACCTCTTCAAGGAAGGGAGCATAACTTAAGCTTCATCCACCCCAAGACAATTACGGGAAGCAAAATTATCTCAAGTCTTCATCCAGAAAATGAATTTGCTCAAACGCGAGACATACTTAGGTCTCCGTCAGTGAATACGCTACACTCCCTAATCTCTAGACAGTTCAAATTTGACAGGCTGACTTTACGTGCGTCTATCTACATTAGTAAGAGATGACAGTTGCCAAATACCAGTACTAAACTGTTCATTTTACCTGGCCTGAAAAATGTATCTCACGTAACCTTTTACGGGGAAGTGGAGATAATTTACGGCTGATAGCAGCTATTTTCTGGTCGTCTTAGACGACCTCGGAAAACGAGTTTCGATATTTTGCTCGCATTTAAACTGACGAGAATTCCATTAGCGACAAAAATGAACTTCGGCTTTCCTGCAAAAAGCTTGGTCAGCGCGAAACACAATTTCATTAACGACGCCATTTCAACTCATTTACTTCATCAAGGGGAGGGTCACTGAACAATAAATTCTTATCTGCGTCAATTTAAGCGAGATTCGTTAATTTAACCGGCGTGCGGAATATCTTGGCCCGAAAAATTTTTCAATTTTGGCACGCGATCTGCGAAAGGCCTCGCCATCACTGACCTAGGCACGCTCAGCCTCCCGTGGGATTTAAGCGGAAAGGATTACACGGCCTACCTCAAAACCACCACTTGCCATGATGGATCACGAACAGCAACATGAAAGGCGGGCGAGTGGGGCCAGGGGGGAGGACGGAGTGTGTGGCCGAGCGGGTGACCGACGTCAACATTAGTCTAATCTTACAAAATTCACCGCGGGGTCACACGCCTCTTCCGGCGAACCAGATACCCCTCCTCGCTCCGGAGGGCTTTTAACACGGACACTACCTAATTGGGAGATCTTTTTTTTCCATCGGAAAATCAAAACTCTGTCCGCGGACTGAAAATTATTCCAAGCGTCCTCTCTCCCTTTAAACATTGAGGACTAAAAATCGACCGCCATTTTCCCCCAGCCCACATTATCTTCGGCTTTAACTCGTGTTGGGTATTCTGGCGCAAAATATCATTCATATCTGTTTAAGGGTCTCGCCGCGGATTCTAGGTCACGGCCGCAGGGACTCCATACTTCGGGCTCGTGGTTCCTGCATTTGCATTAATGCTGTCCCTTGTAAGTTCTTTCAACGGCACCACCGTGCATTCATTTGTTCATGCATTCAATACAGAATGGGCTCGCGGGCTAGAGAGGATAGATCGACCTTAAATTCACAATTCCGTCTGTCGACTAGGATTTGGAAACTATGACGAGAGTTACGACACATCATAGTAGATGAAATTCGTATTAACATATATGCCAACGTATAGATAGCTAATTCAATGATTTAGAAAAAATAATCACTTCATATAATCACCACTCGTAATGCACTTTCTGATATAAGCTTTAATCAATCCACACCAAATTTATTCGAACTGATTGAGGGTAATTAAATTAGGTGTTGAAATAATAAAACGTTTAGATAGCATAATTGAAATCGTGACTATTTTGACTTTTACAAAACAAAAAAATGATTCAACATTGAATAAAATTGAGTACCATAAGCAGTGAGTTCGATAAAACACATTTAATTTTTATGCAACTGAGATAAAAATAATCACCATCAGTATTTCAATCCTAAGATTGGTTTACTACAGCCCTCCATTTTTCCCTATTTAGTGTTAATTCCATCACACACTGACAGGTTCCCTGTTTTACGTCCTACTTAATTTGCCCTACGTACTTGCCTCTTGGCCTTCCTCTCGGGATTTTTCCCACAATTTTTCCTTCTATTATGCTTCTAACTAATCCAGTGTGCCTCAACGTATGTCCAATCCATTTAGTTCTTCTTTGCCGTAGAGCTCTCCATATGATCGTTTCCTCTTCATAAAAATAATAAGTGAATAAAATAAACATTCCAGGATTTGTGTCAAAAAATGGCCAAATTATGCGCCACAGGCCATTAATTTTATTCACTTGCAATTCATTTTCCACTTGAAATAAATCAATAGCATTTATTTGTATTCACTGTAATCAACTGGAAATAACCCAATACACACCATTTTTGGAAAAAATTCAAAAGAGGTTCCTATTCTCTTAAATTACGAATTAAATGTTAACGAAACTCAGGACACGCCATAAGATTAATTTCCCCATGGTTATAAAAAGGTTCACGATTAATTGAGCGAATGACTTTGAACTTTGTTTAACATAATTTGTAGTTACGATAATTTATGGTAGGAAGGAGTGGTATTTGTTATTTCTATTCACCTAATAGACTAGAATCAAGCAAATAAACCAGATTAAATTACTTTAGTATTTTTATTCCATGCACGATGAATTTAATGGCATTGTATACCTGCTCAAGGTCTTGTACGAAAATATTTACGACATTTTCTAAATAGATGCAAGCCATGTGCAACATATTATAACGCCAAACGTCCACAGAAATGAGGCTAGTAAAAACGATCAAATAAAATGTTACAAAAACTATGAAGCCTGAAACCACAAGGTTAGCATAGGGGTTTTCTTTCCGCAACTACTGAGTCACGATTTATTTGAGCTTAAAACGTTCTTTTAACTGTTTTAAATGCATTACTTGCAAATAAATCGGAAAATGTCAAAGAATGCAATATGTGTAATTCTCTTTGAACATGAAATTTAAGTCAAAGCTATTACAAGAATCGGCGCAGGTAGATGCACTGGAGGGAATACACGTAGGACAATTTCAGATTTTTCTCTAGCGTTCTATCTCCGGGGAGAGGACGTGTGGATTGCTTTTAAAATACAGACCACCCATCACGTGCTAACGGTGGACACTTATGTACTATCGTTATTAAGATCAGGCCAATGGCATTTGACAGCGTCCCTGCACCCCTTTCGTACAAGTTTCGTAATTTAAAATTTTCCGTTACACAGAACCATCTGACGAACTTCTACGAGGCAGAAATTACTTCAGTTATTGCCAACCATCCCCAATTAATAATTTTACAAAATAATTATTCAACTATTACGATACCTACATTTGTCAGAGAAAATTTTCGAAAAATATAATACTACTTCACAGGTACTTTACAAAAAAAATTCTCAAAACAAATTAAATTTATTACAACCACCTAGTAACTATTTATAATAAATAATAAGATCGTGTGCCTGAACGGAATGCAATACCCTTGGTGCTTATGGGACCGAGAATTTTTCATTTGGATAATGAAAAATACGAAAAAAAAATAAATATACGAAAGCAATCGTTGATGACTGAACTCTGAGTCGGATGAATTAGGTGAATGAACCAGCACTATATACACGCACACGCCATATTTTGTTTCAAAATTTTCCGAATTGAAACCGTACAATTTCACGTAACGCATACATACACTTCACCACACTTTGACATCAAGGTATCACATACTGTATACGTAATTCTATAATAACAATAGGTGGATAATTATTACTTGGTTGGTTTTATTGGAGAGACGACCGACAGCTAAGGTCATTTGCGCCATTAGGGATGGGTGGGAAAGGAAGGGTGGAGAGAAATTTTAGCCTACTCTTGTCGA
Organism: Hetaerina titia; assembly: GCA_037158775.1. Classification (NCBI taxonomy): domain Eukaryota; kingdom Metazoa; phylum Arthropoda; class Insecta; order Odonata; family Calopterygidae; genus Hetaerina; species Hetaerina titia. The sequence goes on from CM073770.1 coordinate 113,582,482, forward strand.
AAGACGCCAAGGGAACTGCGTCCGCAGTTGAACGTTCCATCCGACGGACGGCGTACTCACTCAAAGTGTTCTCCAAAAAGCACCTCAAATAGGGATCGGGATATCACTGAAAAATAATTGTCTCCAGGATTTGAACCCGGGTATTTGCGGTGGGAAGCCTGTACGTTAGCCTCCGCACCATCCCGATCCCCTAATTATTACTTTCCTCTCGTTTTTCTCGTAGTACTCTTACAACTATACATTCCTTCTTATTTTGGGAAATAAGGGTGAGAGAAAACATTACGGACACAAACTCAAAGAGCTAAGAGACTCATTGCATAAATATTGGAAGAAAGAACAATACTTGTATATATGGCGTACAAGCTCTCTTTCTTCCTATACGAGTCCCCCAATTTGACCCCGTTAACGGAGCAGAAATGTTTCCGAAATTGTTTCCACCCAGCTATCACTGTAATATTCCTCGATGGCATTCGCCCTCTGTTTCCCCTTTTCTATTTCCGTGACGCGTTCGATATTATATAACAGCCAAGCAATATAGTATCTACGTGATGCACAGTATTTTCAGACACAATACCGCGTGAATTTAAGTGCTTACACGTGTTTGAAATCCACTGGGATTGGCTGCACTGCTGTTATTTCAATTCGTTTGGCCAGGTAGGTAGAAAACATAATGATAAGAGGAAATACTCCCGAAACCACAAAAGCGATAATCAAAGCGAGCACACGGGACGTACAAGAATTCTCTGGCTCCAATATATATATATATATATATATATATATATATATATATATATATATATATATATATATATATATATATATATATATATATATATATATATACACAGTTTTTAGAGGGAGCATTACAAAAACGTTTCACCATAATGTAGCTGACAGTATATAGAGACATGAGGAGAATTCATGGGAAGGGGTAAAGAGATTAGATCGAGATTTTAGATAGGTTTACGAAAAAGGATTTTTATAAATGCCGCAAAAGATATACGCGCGACCGCGGTAAAGTTGGAAAGCAGGCTCGCGCTCGAGATAAGGTAGATGGATTGTTGAACCGCACAATTCAAACAGTTCTTTTGACCCAGTATCGCATACCCCCGGTAAAAGAGGAAGTAAATTTACCCCTACCAAGGACGCATATACAACATTCGTGGGTAAACTGCCACAGAGGACCATTAAAAAACATAGGGTAGACCATTGGTTCTAGCTTTACTGAGAAATTATTTTCTCGTACACCTAACATTCCTATGAAATTTATATCAGATTTTCAGAATAATACTTGCGTAAAATACATTAATAAGATGAATTATATGATTAATTGAAACTCTTAAAATTTATGAACTTCCAAATATGATGATCCCAATGATTACGATCGCTTATATGAGTATCGTATCTATGGAATTCCTAAAGTTTCTGTTTCCCATAAGTAGCTATCTGTGATAGAGTTCATAGAAGAATAAGTTACAAACATGGAATCTTTTGAAGGTGACGCGCAAATAACAAAGGAATACGTGACTTTTGAAACTATGACGAAGTGGCAATGAAGCCGAACGACTTTGCAGAACAAACGGTCATTGCCAGGGCAAGTTCAAGTTGAAAGCGAAGACATTGGCAACCAAATTCTGCCGCGGAAATCATATGAAAATTATGCTTTGCCTTTGGACAGCTCTAGGAATTCTGGTTCTTGGGAGTGATTCAACCATCTGCTACCCGGGAAGCAGCTCGCATTAAGAAGATGACGGAGTGATAAGGATTCAATAAAGAAAGAGCAAATTTACATTAAGGTATGGAGGAAATAACTTAATTGCCATAAATTTAACAAATTTGTTAATATTTCCTTTCTATGTTTTAGATACATTATGATAATATATATCTTCCATAGTAATATCAAGTATTTTTTAAAATTTTTAATGTCTCACGACTATGAGGAATAATTTTCAGTGCAAATACAGGGGTTTTCAGCGGAATGGACATTTCGGTAATGATGAAATAATGAAACAAAATTAAAGACAATGTCTAGCGCAAGGACAACAAGGAAGCTATTTTACCGTAGCCAATTGGAGTCATTTACTGACTTAATCGAAGACGTAGCAGGCAAATAAGGTGAGGACCCCACCAAAAGATTTCAGAGTGATGAAGAATTCGGATATTAGCACATTACCTAGAAAATCAAGATCTATCAGAATATACTTTGACAGTGATCACTTGTGCAGATTACAAACCACAATTCCTCTACCCAATGGTCAACGGATAATTTGAAAACTTAAAGAACACATTTTTAGCAATATGAGTAAATCCTATATATACTGTAAACATACTCTGTCAATGATCGAGGATATTCAAGGAATTATAGAAATCTACCCAGCGCTTTTCACTAACCTATGTGTATACAGAGAATACAGGGAGTATCAATAAATACGATTTAATTAAGAATAGGTAAATTGAGTGCATCAATTTTACAATGGGTTACTTATACGTTCGCGGAAATTATCTGAAATAGATGGGTGGGGTCACTAGCATAATTATAACCGTTTATAGTAGTCAAATATTAATTATTAAAATTATTTTTTAAACAATTAATAATAATTATTATATAAAATATTAACAATTAATACATTTTTCAATTGTTCTTGTCACATAATTTAACGGTAAATCTAATTTACAATTACAAATAAAGAAACAATACGTTGACAATCACTGAAATAACGCGACTCTTAGCTGTAGGAATGGCACAATTTGGAGGGCTACTATATTTGGCATGACCTGGATCTATCATGACGGGATGTTAAAAGTCTATGAACATTAAAGTAGTGTGCAAGGTAATGGCACCTTATTTATCAGTACCGCACTTGCTTCACTCAAAGCTAAATAAACCTGGCGGAAAAAAACTGGGCCCCTCATCGGTTTCACTATCTATCCCAACAAAAACACGGACACGAATAAACCACGCGGAAGGGCCGTCTGTCACGTCCTAGCCACGTCTTGACCTCTGACCTTTCGCAACAGTTCTTCCAAGGACTCCATCCCGGCCGATGCTGCCCCTGCTGGATCGTTGCTGCCCATCGCACCGTGCTCTTCCTGGACCATCCGCCACCGCGGGACGCAGAAACTCAACAACTCTTCACACACCAACCACCTAAGGATCACCAATCATGTGACGCGGCGCGACACCAGATCGTCCGCCCGCGAGTTGACACGGAAATGAATAGATTTCCACTCGGTCGTGAATCGACACGATAGGGTCCGACGCGGACAATGCCGGCCCTTTTAAGTTATTTCTTCCTTCTTCCCGAGAAACGGGAAGAGAGGATTTCGGAAACAAAAACAAGTCTCTCGAGCACGTCAACCACCAGTGCGCGCGGGGAAGTTGAAGGGTGGGGATTTGCGTAACGCCGTCGAGCGACCCGCTGGAGAGAGAGCCCTTGAGCACGGAGGACAACGGGGGAGGTCGGGTTGTCGAAAGGGAGGAGAAGCGGAGAAGGGATAGAGGACCACTCGCCCCTGTGGCCTAGCCCGCCCCGCAAGCGTGCCTGGCGGCGAGGCGGCGCCGTTGGCCTCCCTCCTCTCCCGAGGGCTGCTGCCTCATCGGAAGGCGAAGCGGCCGGCCGCGTGGGGGGACGGAGGACGACTCGTCTGGAGAGGGACTCCTCGGAGGAGAGAGAGTCAACAGGGGAGAGAGAGGGGGACGCGGTCAAGTCAGGCCGCGGAGCGTGTCGGCGGGACAGGGCCGAGCATTGCCGTTCCCTCCCCTTTTGCCGGAGACAGCGGGAGACACGCGAGAGGGAGAGTTGGAGTCGTACACGAGGAGCGGCACGCGCCGGCCCTGAGGACAGCGAGAGAGTAGCGGCCCACGTGGAAGGAGCCGTGGGATGGATGGAGAGAGGAAGGAGGGAGGGAGAGGTGAGGATGACGACGGTGCACGAGAAGAGTGTGAGTAGTAGTGGGGTTGGGGGGGAGGCGAGTGGAGAGTCACGGGGCGAGAGACGTGAAGAGGACGAACGCGCGGGGTGACGTGCCCTGAGTTGGGCGCGGAGAGACAAAGAGGAGACGGGAGCAGAAGCGGCAAAGAGGGAGGTTCGCGAACATCTGACTTCGGCGAGTCGGAATCGCCGCCTTCCACTCCTTCATATCCTCCCCTCTCCTCACCCTCTCTCCCACACGCCCCCGTTCCCCTCGCATCCACCCCTCCCCCCCACCACTGTGCATATACACAGTCTCCATCTAACCCCCCATCCCCTCTAGCCCCCTCCTGCCCCAAATCCCATTCCTTCCCACAGCACTCTCCCACCCTTCCTTCCCACCCACCCACTCCCCTCCAACCTCCCCTTGTGTCGGCTGCTGCGCCGCACACAATGCCCCCCGGAGCACGGGCGTGCTATCACGCGGGAGAGGGTGCGGTGGGGGAGGGGAACACCCGCGCGATGCACGGGATGAGTGGATGGGGTATGTTTCCTGGAGTGGGAAGAGAGCAGTAAGAGGAGGAGGACGTGGTTTTTTTCGGGTGGGGGGGTGAGTGTGTGTGTGTGGGGGGGGCGGGAGAGTGGTGAGGGAAGGAGGAGGGAGGGCGATGAAGGGTGTTTTCGAGGGGCTACGTGCACGCATCCGCACTGGACACGGGGGCGAGTGCTCATGCGCCGAACCCGATCGATATTCGCCTCCCTCCCTCCCCCACCGAACACCCTTACCCCTTCCCACCCCCCAGGAATCGCGGCCACTGCGACGGGAGCGACACGTGCGGCCGGATCGCCAAGTTCGGAAGAGAGCGAGAGATATGGGGGTCTTTAAATCGGAGAGTTCCCAGGGGCGGCCCCCCCGAAACCGGCTCCGCTGCCGCCGCCCCTGCCCCGCCGCGGTCCGCGTACCGAGAGCACTCTCTGGCGCGGAGAGGGGGGGAGAGGCGAGGGGAGAGCAGAGGGGACACCGCCGCCGCTCCTCCGAAGAGGGTTTGTGCGGGGGTTGGTGGAAAGGGGATTGGGGGGAAGGAAAAGGGGAAGCTGGGTGCTCTCGGAAGGGGACAGGAGGTTGCGAGGAAGGAGAGAGAGACGGGGCCGACGTGTCCCGAACAGATGACTGTCGGATTGGGCGGAGTAGTGCCGGCGGGGAGGTGGAGGGCGGTGAGAGATCGGGTTGGGGGGCAAGGGACTGATGGGGGGCGAGGGTAGAGAGTACGGATGGGTGGCAGGATATAAAACAGGCAGGACAGGATTTATGTGGAAGGGGTGCCCCACGCAGGGCGGCCACACGTCGGGCGTCCTCTGGCGAATGGTTTCCCTCGTTTCTCTGCTATTTACAGTCGCGGGGAAGGTAGGCCGCGCGACATTTCCGGGAAACTGCCGAGGGTGGGAGGGGCGGGGAAGATTGTTCGAAATGATGGCGCAGCCAGAAATACTCGGCCCTCTTACTCCTCTTCCACAGAGGAGGAATCCGTTGCGGTTGCCGTTATTCCTTTTATAAATCGCCCTCTCGCGCGAAAATAGAGAGACGATTGTCATGAGACTAACGGCGAATCCTAGTAGTATGAGTCTTTCTCACCCGCGGATGTTCGCTGTTACGGCAAAAGTCGACATCTAGGTTAAATGGATGCACCAGTTCAAAGGTTATGGAAACATACGTGCCCATGTCAAACGCTGACGTCAAGGACAACTTTACTTTCCCAGAAACAAGCCACCTTCGAGTGAAGAAATTTACGATAAAATAAGCTGGACACGGAAGGGACACTTAATTACTGCCAGGGGAAGCACTAAAGATTTCAAATAATATCAGTGTCAAATCCATCCTGTGATGTTTTGTTGATGAGAAGACAAAAAGAATGCTGCATGAACCACTCAAATACGAAACGGAATAAATGACAAAATGTTATATCAAAATGCGGTAATCTAGGTGAAGCGCTAAAGGGATATGAATATGGTGTGTCGAAGTGTATAAATTAACAGAATCGAATGAACTCGAGAGTAAACTAGTGAAGGTTTGGAGGTTTGAAAAGTAAACTGCAATCTACATTTTTAAACGCAATCAGTACAAAATTAAGTTTTACAAGCTACAGGTAATAATATCCAATTACAACGCCGAGGGTTATGAAGAAAGACATAATCAACGCTCGCATCAATACCGATTTGGTTTCACGTTCCTCAAGGACTTACAAATGAAAGAAAACCACCTCAACAGCCAATGTCACTTCGTACGTAAACGCTGGATGTTACATCACCGGCTGCTTTGCTTTTATCGCTTGACCGCGCCTCATTTAAAACAGCCCGCCTTGTCTATTATTAACAGGGCACAGTATTGATGCTTGACTTTGCAACGGGTGTAAAGCGATTAAATAAATAAAAACAATCGTGAGTCCATTAGAACACGCACGTCATGCACGGACTACACTTCGAGCTGCGGAAAGGGGCCAACGATAATATGAACGCCACTCACTGCCACAGGCCAATCCATCATGGTGGGGGTCATTATTCAATCACAAGGTAAGAGGTTATCAGGTGACGGTATTAAGGGAGGCGGAACTGGTGGGGTGGCGACTCCAACTCACTTTGGATTCAAAGTAAGGAACAACAAGTCCTATCAGTTTCCACCCATTTTACGGAAATAAGATTACGAATTAAAGTCTTCTAATAGCGACAGTAGCCGCAACACGATAAAGAAAAGAAGCAACTCGACGAAATTTCAACATTTATATTTTTGATCCACATGCGGAGGAAAAACTAATGATCTCAGCAGCATTAATAAAACCTCCATTAGGAGATTAAACTATTTCAGACTAAGCAACTGATGAACTCCATTCACAGCCACACAGCGATTAACATACAATGAGATAAACCATCGACGATGAAGATATTAATGACATATTTGCCTACGGATGCATTCTAGTACGTTTTTCATTCTGTGATGGAAAGCCAACCCGAAACGTCAACAAAATAATAATATTTAAAAATATATTTTTTATTTTAACATGAGCCCATTCCAAAACGAAATCACACGATAAATGCGCAAGCTTTCAAATGCGATAATCCGATTGCAAACAAAATTTTAGTCGAATGCATTAGCACAATATTTGGTAGTTTAACTTAGTCGTCAATTTAAAAATGATATTACCAAGGATGGGAGAGGACTTCATAGCATAAATTTTAGAATAATTTCTGCTTACATTTATTTAAAAACAAAGGACAATTTTTTTAAAAGCCTACGCAACTATATAATCGTACATAGGAATAAAACACTAAATTGATAGCAATAATAATAAACGTTCTGTATTGGAATATGATTCGCGCTGAAAGGAAAAATGCAGGTCCAGCACACAGTAAACAGGAAGGTAAATTTAAAATTTGTATGACTTACAGGCTGCCAAAATAATCAACCAAGATGTATGTCATTAGACAACATACCAATGTTGATGGCTTATGTGGGGGAAAATAAGCTCGAGATTAACAAATTAAAAACACATGGACCACTTGAAAGAGCCTATACGACACAAAAGGAAGTAATTTATAGAGAAATGCCCAGTTAAATCTTAGCAAAGATAAATAAGGACACTGCGACGTTGACGGCCATTATCTACCGATTTAGACCACATATCAAGGTGGTGCCGGGAATGGGGGTAAGTATTGAATAAGAGACAATGTAAAGCACTGGAATTTGGAAAAAAGTAATTAGAAACAACATGTTAATTATTAAATAAATGGGATCGATTTAAGCAACCAAAAACAGTTGAAATATATGGGTGCACCCCCTTACATCACACCTTTCAAGGGTACAGTCCACATCAGAAGGATATGGGTGTCAGCATTAAAGGAACTAGGTTTACCTAGGTAAGGCCTAGGAAAGTGTTATGAAAAAGCTAGAGAGGCGTGCTAATCCGTTTTCGGCTACACTGAAATACGCGTCTAGCATTGGGAATCCTCGGCAGAAAACGTTAATATTAGAATTGGAAAATTTTATCCGATAATCCGCTTGGTTTGTTAAAAATCTCCATGAGATGAGAGTAAGCGTGACGGTTATGTTGGGAAACACTTGATTCACGACATGAGCAGACCAGCAAATTAAGCTTTTAGAAAGGTACAGCAGACTCAATTTTTCTTCCGACACCGAGTAATTACTATCACCCGAAATTACAGAGATTGGCCCTGCATATTGGCAGATTCAACCACTGGGATAAAATAAGAGAGACACCGTAACCGACAGATTCAAGTACTCATTCTTCCATCGCAAGAAACACAAATTTTACGAAATTTTATGTAAGTACCCGAATATTTTGATTTGAAAATAAAAACGTGATGATTCATTCAGACAAATTATTGCCCTTTGTGTACATTCATGTAGCATGTATGAGTGAACGTGTTCGTCTGTTTGTGCATATTAGCAAATATCTAAGTATAATCATATGCATACATGAACTTACGAGTATATTTATGTATGTAGGGCGGTTCTGCTCCATTTTTTAGCATATAGCTATTATGGATGATTCTGGTGCTTATATGGTGCCCTAAGAGGATTAAGGGGGTTCAAGATAACTCTATCTAGATCTATCTAAGATAAGAATCTATCAAAGATACCCGTCATCTGTCCTATTGGCGTCTTACTGGGTACCGTGTAGATGTAGATAGAAAGAAAGGAGGAGCATTTCTTCAGTTCTGTGACCCGTGAATCGCAGTAAATGGACTCTTTCATGAGGTTTACCTCAGTAAATTGATATATGTACTCATTCATCCGTAAAACGATTTTCTTTTTGATAATAAATTATTTCTGTTCGTATGACAGTGAAGACATCTAGGGTAATGCATATAAACATCTTGTACGCACCCGGACGTAGACTTATTTCAGAGGGAGGACCTCATCCGAGTTGAAATCAAATTGAACCGCGCTCTGCTTCATTACTCTATCCCTACAGGAGGCCTGGAAGACTTCAAAAGGCCTGCGAGACAATGAAGATGAGAATGAGGGAGTAAAATGTCATATAGAGCTCTGAGTGGCTACGGTTCGGGATAGCTGGCTTTCCCCAACAATTTCTCGACAGACACAGAACTGACACTCGCTCCCTTTGTCCTACGAAACGAGGGTCTGTTTATTTGCATTTTCATTAGGTGTCTCGCTGGGCCCCACACAGTCTATCGTCACGACGGCTATCGTCCCACCCGCTCTTCAAGACAATTCCGCTAAGGCCTAATGGATTTTAAATAGCATTTAGGAGAGAAGGTTTCACGATGGTTCATCAATTTATATTAGCAGTAAGCAAAAAGAGCTACCATCAGGGCAAGGTCTAGACGTTAAGTAAGATGAACGCATTCGTGCGCCTGTAAACAACAGGCTTTACGGACTACGGGATTCCTGGCTTCGAGGCCTTAAAAGGGGTGGTGAAAGGTTGAGGGGGACCCACTTCATATACTTGTTTAGCTCTGCCGGCAAACATTGAGCCAACCCTACTTACGAGTAAGTTTCGCGCTACCTGCATTCACTCGTAAAATAAATTTCTCGTTAGGGAGTATTAAACGTCGGCGGGAACTTGTGGATCCCGATGAAACGATTGGGGAGGAAAAAGAAAGGAAATAGGATTGAAAGGAATTCATTTCAAAGAGGCAGAGCGCACATTTAAGGAAGGAGGGCGGGAGACGATATTTCAGCTAGAGCGTCGACAAGTGAGCGCAAAAGCTCCCGTAGGCAGCCCTGTGACGTATGTAGGTATACGGCTTCCCTGCCGTTCCCATGTTAGAAAGAAGTGACTTCAACTCGACGTCTCCAAGATCAGTAAGTATATTTATAATGATCAAACCCCTACAGGAAGATATGGAGCTCCAGATTTTTTTTACACCCTCATTCAAGGTTACCCAATCCCTCTTATGCTAAATTCGCACTATAGTTAAATGGCGGCGGGCCTTAATAATCTGGCATATTCTTCTGTTCGAACAGCCATCTTTGAACCCCATTTTCCATTCATGAAAATTAGTACAAACGACGAAATAATTGAATTGTAACAAGGTGAAAGTATTATTACCAACGCATTTTGCCCTCTGAATGTTCTTGCCCATGTGAAGTTTTATTTTAAGTAAGTGAGGTATCCTCCACCAATGACTAAATAGTAAATTATGAGCAATAAATGGACAGTAATATTCATCACAGATAAAATAATGCGCAATGCATAAATTAGAGCCAATGTACCAATAAAATACGCGTTATCCGTTCATCTTTAACAACATCGTACCTAGAGCACATAAATCTCTCTGTCCGTGAAAAGAAGAATGTGAACTCGTAAGGTATCAATCCTATGGCCAATATTGATTTTTAAGAACTCTATACCGATGTATCGATCAACTGTGTAACCATCAAAGGGAGTGAGAATTGGACAACGGGAAGACAACATTAACCAAGAACTACCTTAACTTGACCACGGGCACTACTTCGTTACTGTTGCCTTTCCCGTTGTCAAATTTTCACTCCCGTTAATGGTCACCCAATTGATCAACATATTAGTATAGAGTTCTGAAAAATCAATATTGACTATAGGATTGACACTTCTATGTATTTAACTCCACACTTTTACATTTATACGTGGAGTAATCTGCAAAATTAGTGGTTGATGTAACTCCCTAGTGCCAATAGCAAACAGGAGTGCCCTGTATTTTTAAGCACCAGTCTGGATGACCTCTGGGAAAGGAGAAGTTGTACTTTAATTTAGATGATAAGGTCGCCTTTACTGTCTTCTCTTATAAACTTTTGACTCGATGGAAGTCCATTTTTTCCTCAACATTCTTCCGAGCGTTCCAAATTATGGCTGCAAGTTTAATATAGCTGAGTTTTTGTTCGTATTTAACGAAACCCCAACTTTATAAAAATACCAATAATACTACCTAAAAATAAGTGCACGAGTACATGAAGGACACTTTCGTGAATGCTCCGATTAAGCGAAAATTGCAAGTCTGAAAGTTTACAACCGATCCTTAAAGGTCACGTTATACACCCCCGGCATAATGGAATACTAAACACTTCTTAAACCGACTAAATCGTTTGAAAACAAGAATCAATAGTCAAGTGAACCGATGGGTAATTCAACCTCCCCGAAGGGAAATAACAGGTAATACAGCCCGGTCAATCTGAGGCTGGTAACACGACCGAGGATGAGAGGAGAACGATGTAAGAACACCAACAAAAGGGGGCGTAGGTGGTCTTTTTAAGAGTTTCCGCTTCAGTTGAGGTGGAGGTAAAGGACTACCTGCCGAAAAAGTTCCTGCTCTCAATAAAGATAAAGGAGGAATGCTGGTAGTTTCATGGGTCAGTTGTACCCTACCAGGTACAGCCCAACAGGCGATGAAATAAAAAGGGAAAGTCAGAGTAAGAGGGGTCGCGAGGAGGGGAGAGCTTCAAACCCAACAGAATGGAAAGGTGAGTGCCGCTGCCGGGGTCTTTTCCGATTGTTAGACCCCACGAAACGGATCGTTTTTCGGACCAAGGGTATTTCCAGACATTCCACCGGTTTCATTTGGCGTATTACGATCGGTTAGGGAAAGCGAGATAAAATAAGTCTTCGAGTTACTTCTTGAAGAAGGAAATTTGGAATAAAAAACATTAAGTCAGTCCGAGAAAGTGTAAATAAAGCATTTCGGTGATATCCTCATTATGGAGACAAATGAAGATAGGGTAGACCTTCAACCAATCCACCGTAAATCCACGACGTTGAAAAGTTTGATCGAGGCCAAACTTATCGACTCATGGAACTAAAATATTTTAAGGGTGATTACGAACACTGGGTTAGTTAGGAAGCGTGCGGTTTTTTATTATTGTCTCTAACATATTCTCCTGAGGAAATTCTCCTGTGGGGCTCTGTGAAATTATATTTTTCTTCGAATAGTAAGATTCTAGTATTATTGCAGTGGACTTACTGGAGGGAATGAACACTGAGGAAGTTACTTATCGTGATGATTAAACCAATATACAAATATAGTATACTTTATAATTGTCTACAGTAAAACATTCTAGAAGCAATGAAGAGATTTATCAGAAAAGAGCATCCAACCCATTTTCATACAAAGATTTTAGACTAGTTCCGAAATAGATCGACAAATTATGAGGGGCTAGAAAACTAACCATCACAATTGAAACGAAGGACATGAAAATGGAAACATCAATAATACTAGATATAAGGAAATAAGTTATATTACCACAGATAGAAGCGAAATAATTAGATTAGACGAAATTGAAGCTGACCTAGGCAGGTCGTCCTAACCGAACAACAGATCAGGAAGATTAATAACACTATATGCAATAAGAGTTCCTTTCAGAAACAAAAATGCATATGAAAATATCAAGCGAGCTACAGAAAATTTCTGGTTTCATTCCTGAGAGTTAGCTGCTCATTAAGGAGGACGTTATTATTATTAGGTAATCTACCGGTTAAGGTAGGTTTTTGGATGAATATAACTATCAAATAAATATTTTGTAACTCCAAATCAAACCCAATCCAGCAACCTACTCTACATCAGGTCCCTCTTCATCTCTGTGTACTTCTTTCCTCCCTTCATCCCATCCAGCATCCCTATCCTGTTCCTGCCCTTTCCTCGCTTGCCCAACATTCTCCCCTTTATTACCTTCTTCAACATTCCACTAACGCTCAATACGCCTTTCATCCATTTTTCCTTCCTCAATAGGATTTCTCTCAACAAACCCCTCTTCTCGCCCACCATCTCCAGCACTTCCTCATTTGTTTTCCTTTCGGGAACATTTCATCTTCTCCATTCTTCTCCACACCCACATTTCAAAAGCCTCCAATCTATGTCCATTCTCCTGCTTCAGCGACCACGTTTCCGCGCCGTACATAGATACGTCCCATATCAGAGTTTTTACGAGTCTTTTCTTAACCTCCCTACTCAACGCCCCCGTCATCAACTCCCTCCTCCTTGAGAAAGCCTCCTTGCCAAGCGCAATTCTTCTCCTTACGTCCCCCATACTTTGACCGTGTTGGTCCAAAACACTTCCGAGATACGTAAACTGTTCTACCTGCTCTATTTTTCCCCACCTATTTTAATACGTTAGGTTGTGGAAAATTCCCCGAAAACTTTCTAGAAGTTAACGTCACTCATTTCCCATTACCGATTTCATATTTAAATTGCACCTCTATCACTGTAAAACGCTGCCCATCAGTTAAATCGTAGAAAATCCATTTTAAATACAACGGACGGCAAACGAGGCCCATAAAACCGCTAGCAGTCGGGTCTTGAACTAAAGATAAATATCAGCCATTTCTGATCGTGTCGAATGTCGTAACCCGTGAAACGTGTTAAGAATCCTCCAGGCGGATTCTTCATTTAATTCGGACAAATTTATTCAACACCGGAAACTCTCCAGATGGAAACTCAAATGCATTCTAGGATACTTATTCCGGTCATTGCATTAGGCGCTAGTTCCTCGCTGTTTTGTCGCCATTCGGCATCGCTCCGAGGCTCCAAGGTCTAGGAAAGTTCGCAGCGCCAAACGCTTTCACGGAACCTTCTCTCTCCCGTCTTGAGGTGAGTCGCCGCCGACGAGCGACTACTCAGGATACAAATTACCGGGGTCTCGGCGCTCAAATGGGCCTGGTGATGGGGGTCCCGAAACTGGAAGGGAGTGATGAAAGCCCTTTAAATGAATTTTCTGCAAGGGCGAAGCGGCGGAGGGAGGGAGAGGGGGAGAGGGGGCGGAGGACGATAGGAGATGAGAAGGAGAACGTCTGTCGGCGACCCCGCCTCGATGATCTCGCCTCACGAGAAGAGAAGCCCTTCCTCTCCCTCCGCCTCATCCATTATTCACAATACCTCACCAATTTATCTCATTCGCCGTTCAGATTCCAACTCATCCTCTGCTCGGCTTCATTCCGAGTAATTCGATACCAGTCTCAATTAAGTGGATGGCGCGACATAGCGCGCGCGACTGAGCCCGAAAAAAATAAACCATCTCCTCTTATGTTCACCCCCTCCCGTCTCATCTTCTCTCCAAACCCACCGTGGTACAGCCTCCAGCCTCTTCCTTCCTCACCACGACGCACACCCTCCCCATCTGCACCATCTCGCCAAACTCCCTCCACCGAGCTCCCTTTTAAGTACGCGCCTTCCTCCATACACTCCTCTCCCCACTCGATCCACTTTCAACCTCCTCTCTCTAACCCTCATACATTAATATACCCTTTCCTTGCTCAACTTCATGCCATCCCTCACTTCCTCCGCCCAGCGTCCCCACCTACTCCCGCAAAACCCCCACTTCCCTACCTTTCCGTGGCTCTCTACCGCCGCCCCCACCACCACCGCCCCCCGTCCCTCCGCCCGCTTTCAACCACCACGCCTCTTCCTTTCAACTCCACCACGTCCCCTCCGCGCCCGCCCTCCTGTCCGCCCCTCCATCGCGAAAGATACATTCGACTTCGGGGACGGATAAAAAGGGCTGCTGCGGGGAAGGACGAGGGAAATCGCTGCTGGGCGAGAGATGGTCCACTTGGGGCGAGGAGAGTGTTATCGGGGGGTTGTTCCGCAAATGGGGGTGGGTGGAGAGCGAGAAAGGCGCTCGGAGTGGAGTGGGGGGGTGGGGAGAAAAAGGAAAGGTGGTGCGATGGGGACCAGAGGGGGAAGAAAGCGAATGGATGCGGACAAGTCAGGGCGGTTGAGGTCGGGGGGTGTTGGAGTGAGGAAGGGGGGCTTTGAGGGTGGACAGTGAAACGGAAAACTAAAGAAGGTCCAAAAAAAATGGCGGCGTCGACACCGGGAAAATGGAGCGAAAGGGGGAGGAAGACGAAATGGGGAGACGGGGCGAGAAAAAGGGGCCACGAGGGAGTGGAGAGTGGGAACGTGCGCGGACAAGGAGCGGAGCGATGGTTTTCGGGGGTCGAGGAGAGGGGGTCGGGGGGGGGGGTTGGAAGTAGAGGTGCGGGAGTGGAGGGAGACGAATGGGGACAGACGGGGGCCAAAAAAGGGAGAAACCAAATGGGATGGAGAGGTGGGGAGAGGAGAGTTTGGTAGAAAAATGAGCCAAATGGAGACGGAGAGATCCAAAAGGAAGGGGAGGGGATGGCTGTAGGGAGGGAGTGAGGATAAATGAGGCACGGAGCGAGCGAACAAAATGTGGCAAAACACGGAGGGGTGAAAGGGGAAAGGACCGGGAGTGAGGCAAACGGGAGGTGAAAAGGTGAAGGGGGCCGAGGAACGGGGCCGGGAGGGGAGAAAAAAAATCAGTAGTACGAGAGTATAGGGGAGCTAGGATATGATGAAACATGGACATGTTCGTTGGGGGGGGGGACTAGTGGATTTACCTCCTCTTGAATATATTTCATTAGCGGGTGGGGGGGGTGAAATAATAAAATAATGATTACCTCGGGCTCCATTAAGCGTACAAATAACAATGATTAAGCTAACACAAACCGCGGAGCGTGGATCCAAGGTTGTTGTGTGGGGAACAAGAAGGGATTAGAAAAAGTGGACGAGAAAGGGAGGCGAAATAAGGGAATGGGAACAATCGTCAGAGGGGATTCAGGAGGGGACGGGAGAGAGAAAGAGGAGTAGAGAGAGGGAGAGATATACCGATTCCTGAGCATATGCTAGGGGCATATCTCGATGTCATATATTTCTACACAAAAGTAAGATATGACACCGCAGGACAAAGTGCTGGTGCAAAATAAAGGTTAATAATGAAGGATGGTGGAAAATAAAGCGTTTCCGTGTTTCAACTTTATTGTAGTAAGGGTCGCCAAAAGCTTATCATTAAAATGGGAGCGGCAATGAATCTTGTGACCTTCCTAAGCAACTCATGAGTGCAGTCATTACCCGAACGTATGCTAACGAATATGAGCCCAATCGAAGTTGTTAGCCCATCTCAATGAACGTTATGGTCAATACCATGAGTGTGTACCCAGTGATGGTACTATCTTCGTAAATTCAAGAATTTCCTTAGAAAGCACGAGGCACTTGAATTAAGGGGCAGACATTATAGCAACGTTACCCAGTTTGACAACCA
Organism: Hetaerina titia; assembly: GCA_037158775.1. NCBI lineage: Eukaryota > Metazoa > Arthropoda > Insecta > Odonata > Calopterygidae > Hetaerina > Hetaerina titia. The sequence goes on from CM073770.1 coordinate 113,598,457, forward strand.
CCATGAATTTATCATCGTAGGCAACTTATCCAGCGGAGCTACCAACTTTTCCAATGTTTGAGGTTTTACCTTTAATGGCCGTATAAAGCTCTAAGTATTCTAGTTGGAGGAAAAGAAAGTATGCCATTCAAATTTTATCCATCATACTTTGTTATAATCACTGCGCGGATTCAAATTCGATTACTTTTTTGCGTGCGTTCATTATGTACAAGCAATACCAAAATTAGCACATTTTAACATAAAATGGAATCAAATTACGGCTATTCGGCAAACTAATGGAAGCTTAACATTTTAATGAAGCTTAGTTATCGAAGAAACAAGTATGCGTGCACCTACTAATAGATACCAAATTAATTCGCAATTAATACACAAATTAGTAAGAGAGTAGGTACATAGAGTAACAAATAGTTCGAAGGACAGTGATTAGTTTGATGACGGCGACACATTTACTCAAATATTCATGATGGAAAACTAACACGATAAGTATTCTAGAAGTTAGCAGTACGATTACATACAAGTAGAAGGGAGAATGTTCAAGTTAGGAGGCATTTGCGTTGAACTTAATCCTAGGGCGGGTTTCCATCACTTCACCTCCACTGCTTAGTAACGGAGACGGGAGGGAACTGTAGGTACTGCGAGAGGAATTGGAAGGCAAGAGAATTTAGAGGAAGTTGGGAGGACGGGAATGTCAGGTGCCTAGGGAGGCCGAGGGATTCTGTGGGGGGCCTGGAGGGAAGAAGACAAGAGGGGGAAAGGGAGACAGAAAAAAAGGACCAACCACCACATTCGCGACTCTTGTCGCTAAATGAACGGCGAAGGAGAGTGGAGTTGGCGAGGGTGTAGGGGGGGGGAAGGGGGGAAGAGCCGTGAACGGCAGGCAGTCCCGGAGAATTCAGGTACGGGAGGAGCACGACTGGGGAGCAGCGGTTGACGGTTCAGTGGTTTCGCCGAAGGGCCTCGCGAACCTTAGTCACCCGTCGCATGACGACGCTTCGCAGACCCAAATAGGGGAGATCTCCCGCTGCGCTAACGCGCCCCATAGTTGCGGAACACGACGGAGACTTGAAAAACCCTTCAATGTTACGCACACATACATACGCATATATGTATACATTCGTAAAAAAATAGTATGGAAGTTAAGAAGATATGTGAAACTCGTCCAACCTTGGTGTTCATTTTCAAACGATTATACACTATATAAATAAATGAATTAATTAATTAAGATGAAAATGTGTGTGTGTGTGTGTACATGTACACACATATTCAAACACAAAAACCTGCCATCTTTATACTTCCTGTACACTGTATACTTCCTGTACACTGTATACTTCCATGTGAATGAATATATATTTTCTTCTAAATATAGTTATAGCCACAAACGAATGACATTTCTAACACAGAACCGCTTGAATAATTAAAAATTCCATTAACCACGGGATTCTCAGAATGGATTTCCTTGTATTTCAATATCTCAATATTTCTCGGCGAGGAGGAGGATTTCGATCGAAACGGCTGCTCTTAACCATTAGCGTCGCGGATTTCCATTTCCTGATCAAGTGCCGCAGCGCTCCAACCAACTCGTCGCACGCTCACGCCCACCCTAATCCCAGGAGAGGAGGAATTTTAAGTGTTTTTCTAACGGCACTCGCAAGGAAAAGTCGTTCTCTTAATTCTCCAACGGGCACGACTTACGCCGAATAATCGAAGACGTATGGGCCCCGAGCTGAAGCAGGTAAATAGACCGTTAAATCCCCCTGTCTTCAGATAAATTTACACCTCTCATGCGTGCGAACGTTATTCAGCGGCGTGTCCGTTTACAAGGCAGCGAGGAGAACGAGAGGAGAAAGAATTCCGACTTCCCGAGAAGTCGTCGGGTGTTCTCATTTCGGGCGGTACACTCGAGACGAGCGCGCCGCCGTATCAGCGATTTTTTTGTACGTATCACACACGTCTGGGAAAGAAGAAAAGTGGCAGATGGGGAAACTGACCGCCCTGCCCCAAATACGTGCGGTCACGTGCACTAGCCATCTCTACGCGCACAATTCATCCCTCACGTTTCTGACGACCATTCTTGGTCTTCCTACTTCACTCGTCTCGCTACACGCTAATTGTATTTCATCTGCCACAGAGGGCCTAGGGGCGTTTGCGCAAAATTACGACTAACCATCGGACCCCAGTCTCACCAGACTAGATGACCCGTGTCATAATACGGCTGAAGCGAGGAAATTTATAAAAGGGCATCGTTTGCGGAGTGTTCGTCCCAAATACATAGGAATTGCATTTCAACTTCAGCTTCACAAAAATTAACTATTCTCAGTAACTCCAAATTAAGGCGTGACGAGGGAAGTAAGCGTGCCTACTATGCCGAATGCTCTACTCATTCTAACCATGCAAGAGAATATTACATTCAAATAGAAATAAAACCATGGCTATCATGAAAAAATTATCGTCAGTTGAAAGATTATTGAATGCCGCTGTATCAACACCTAACTCGTAATAAGTTAGTTCATGATTGGATGGACCAAATATTCCAGACCTCCAATCATAAGAAGCAAAGATCTCATCCACAAGCTTAAGACCTCTTTAGATTACTTGAAGACGCAAGAGCTATAGTGATCATTTTCTAACAGGCCAGATGAAATTATCAGGATAACCAAAATATGAAGCCAGAACTATGGGATGCAACATCGAATCAACAAACCCATTCGATCCAAATTAACATAAAGTAAGCACAATGGAACGAAATACGAAAATATCGATCTCGGTATTTCCGATTTCGAAAGAATTGTAACACGAAGCTATTTCTTCAACAGGAATCACGCTTTTTCCGTGATGCTCATCTTCACGTAGTAAAAAAATTCAACACGCCATTGGTGGCAAACACAACGAAAGGCGAAAGTATGACTAATAGAAGTCAACATCTTTGTATTTTGTCCCATTCTCCATCACACGGATGGCATTAAGGGGGATATGAAACTATTCGTTTTAACTAGCTTCTTAAATTCACCCATTAACATACGAGGTCTGTAAATTAAGTAATGAGACTGGCGACGTAGCGTTCGATCTGGCAACACTGGAGGCGCTGGGCTTGGAGGGGCGGCAGGGGAACGTAATACGTAGCATTAAACCGTCCACTACTTTTCCACTTCCCCTGTACCTTCCACCAAAATTTTCTTCCTAGACTGAATTTCTTCCATTCTACTCCCCTTTCGCCACATATCCATTCCTCTTAATCTCTGTCAATCTTATTGTCCTCTTCTTTCTAAACTTTTAACATAATTAAATTTTCTACCGATGACCACGATATTAAAGATGCTGAAGCCTAGGCCTGGAAATCCGAAGGTCTCCGGGTCCTACTCTGTCTTGAGCTTGGATGCTTTATCCTAGAATTACTTACTTCAGCTAGGTGAAGATGAAAACATTTTTAATGAAATAACTCAATCAAACACACGACAACTACCTGTAATCCTCACCATCATCTTTATTCCTCAACGAAGTTTTTGAGCCTCAAAAACACTCCAGGGCATTTAACCTCATCTTTCCAGTACGGAATCATGAAATTATCTTTAAATCGATCTCTGATTCACCGATTACTTGGACTTAGACTCCATAGGCAAAAACAGAATTTGGGTCCATAGCGTTTGCTCATCACAACCTTCACTACAATATTAAGCAAACATGACTTTCCGTCCGCCAAAATTTCAATTGCCTTCTTTGTTCTTGAATATCATGTTTTCCTCGATTCCTGTTGTCACAAACAATAATGCTTTGTCACATGCTTTCAACCACGGCAATCCAGGCTAAGGATAACTGTCTACATGTAGGAAAATAACACTTAGATTCTACCGTAAAATAGAAAGTAAGCATTTAAATCACGCCAACGGAAATACGACCCCCGCTTTTGAAAACCCATTTTACGAACATCAACATTTCATTACGCTATATTTGATTAATGGTTTCATTGTATAACTAGAATAAACATATCAGAAACATCACTGAAACTTCACTCAACGCTGAACGGACTTAAAAACAGTCTTAGAGTTAGAGAATATTTACTGGGTTAGATGGAGAAACGAATGACTTATGGTTTCGACCACGCTTATCACCATCAAGGGCATTGGAAATAAAGGAAATGTAATAAAGATACAATCACTGGAAATTCTATGACAACCTTATGGAGATTAAAAAATATTTTTAAACCTCGATGTTATCACTAGGAATTAAAAGGAAATAAGGAAAGAAAGAACTCCCGGGACGCAAATATCGTGGGTGGAATGAAGGATCCACTGCAGCAAAAAAACGGCACGGGAAGAGTTAGATAGATCTCATAGCTGAAATGGTAGTAAACGAGTGGTGGAAAAAGGAAAGGATATGGACGTAATTAGAAGAGTAGATGAAAGTACGACGGAAAAGGAAGCAGAGTATTAGAGGAAGGGGCATCCCGAGGACAGATGTTAAGAGAGAGCTGGAGGTGAGGATCATACATGGAGAACAATAAGGAAGGTTAACGATGCCGCTACGGAATTCTGGAATGACGCAAGGGGGGTGTTGATGTAATCACTGCAGTCACTTAGGTTGAAAATGCACTGCTGGTCATTTTAGAGAGGCAAAGCTAAAGAATAATCAATCGATAACCCATGAGATCAATACGTACAAGTGAAATGAGTATCAGTCGTCGTGGGGAAATGAAGACCGTCCGTGAGAACGCAAAGAAAAGCGACAATTCCGGAGAAGGGAAATAAAAAAATAAGATGTGCACACAAGGCGCGCAAGAAACCAGGGACGAGTGTATTCAATACACATTGTAATCCATGACGTAACACTTTCCATAGCCATTGATTAAGAAGGGGAGGAAAGGTAGAGGGTGTTTTAGGCGAAGGGAAATTCAGAAAAAAGAGGGCAAGAGGGGGTCAGGTTTTTAGGGGTGAAAACACGGCAAGAAAAGGGTTCACGCTGGAGGCAGGAATGGTAAGGTGTGGGGGCGGGCTTCTCTGAGTGAGAGAGAGGGAGGAGGTCTAGGAAGGCCACTGAGGGAGGTTCGAGAAAAGGATGAAAGGGCTCGTGTGCGGGGTAGTAGTGAGAGGGAAGAGGAGGGTTAAGGAGAGGACTAGTTGAAAGAGGAGAGAGAGGGGTTGGAAGAGTTAGGAGGGAGGCGAGGAAGGGAGAGTAAGGGGAAGAAGCGGGTCAGCGGAGGGGTCGCTGGGATGGGGGTGAGGCCTAGGTGGGGAGGGGGGGGAGAGTAACCTCTGCTGCTCAATCCATTAAGGGGCGTCGCGTGCTTCGAGGCAATAAACACTTTGAACGGAGCAACGGCTGATGCGTGTGTTTGGAGGGGAGGTGCGCGCACTCCGGGGAGGATATAAGAGGGTCCTTAAAGCGCGGCATAGGGGTAGGGTGGCAAGGAGGTTTTTGGATATGAGGGAAGGGAGAAGCGTTTAGAAGGGAGAAACGTGCCATACCAAGGGACCGCATCCTTAACAGGGTTGCCAAGCCAATGTTCCGGACGTCGTCGGAATTCTCATGCGAAGTGCCCGAAAATCGCTTAGTACGAACATTGTGAGGGCATTTCCACGTGTCTAAATGCCTGCCGAGCAGGGGTCTCCTCAAAGATAATAACAATTTTCGCTGAACGATAGGCTTATAACGCGGGCGTGTGACACTACACGTAATTTGAAACAAAAAGATCTCTTGAGCGACCTACGATTTATTTTTTCTGTGGGTGACTCACAGCAGGAGGCGAAGAGCGCAATCAAAAGATTGCAAAAGGCATCCTATTAAGTTGCATAAAATATGCACAATGTTAATTATCACGATACCAAATTAAACTACCTCGGCCTATCCAGTTAGAACATGACGAAGCTACAGAATAATGCTTCGTGCAATTTGAGGGAAAGACGAGGCTTTTAAGCTGCACTTCACGAAATTCCTCGCAATTCACGAGATATAATTAGGGGAAAAATAGTTACAGGCGTAAAAATGAATCTATTTGAATATTTAAACCGTAGAGTAAAATAATATTACGAAAAGCTATAATTTAGTGATCCAGTATTTTATTTGGATACGACCTGGGTTTCGACGTTGAACGTCACAATCAACTAGTATCAAATAATGAAAACGTCCCATCGTTAGGATTATTGTTTATTATCTTGACGCCCCTAACCATTACACTTTAACAGTGGAGGATGGTTTTCAGTGTGGACTTAAACAGTTACGATTCGTATTAAATGACAACTTTTCCGAAAGATGAATAAACAGTTTTAAATGCAAAACTAAAAGCTAAAAAAATCGTTTCCAGTACTATGCACATGTAAGCAGTCATAGTTCAACAAAGCTAGAATCTTGAGTCATGAGATGAATCAAATAGGATGAAATGAATGACTGTCTCTTATACAGGTATTGTATAAGAGACTGTCGTTGTGATAGCCTGTAACTTCCGCCAGGTGTAATTGAGCTAATGGACAATGCATCAATTAAAGTTATATTATTGTAAAATAGGAGTAGAATTGTTTATGTAAAAGTAAAAAATCCTAATCGCAATTCATTTCTTCAAAATGGATTAGATACTTCGGAATGCCATCAATTTCTCCACACCTTTACCCATTAACACTTAATTATCTTGATCTTCCTAAATTTTAGTTATCACTTTGTCATTATTGTCCTCTCAACTTCTGAATTATATTTGTTTACAGCTCAATAGATTAATTATTTTATCAACTTTCACATATACTAGTGGAGCCTGAAACAACAGAAAGAATTTATACTTTTTTACCGACATTACAAATTAATGTAATTAAATTTAATCCTAAGAAGGTTTCAAGAGACTTATGAATGATGAAAGCTGACAACCTTAAGTTCTCTTATCAATGGAGAATCCTTCATTACCTATACAAAACCTGACTACTTTATATTCATGGAAACTTCGATTTTCCATTTGAAAACGAAACGTCTTAAATCCAGTCCGATATAATAAAAGGAAAAACTTGTGACCACAAAAAAATAGACCAAATTTAAATGAAATGCTAACTGGCTTATACTCATTACGGTGATGTCATCTTTGGAAAATGATTTTGTGAAATATCTATAAAATACTGTTTAAGATTTGAAAGAAAATAATAAAACATTAACAAGCTTTAACTGATTTAGCAATGCAAAAGGAGAAATAATTTAAATGACATTAAAAAAATTAATCCTTGATGGCCGAGCAGAAAGGCCGAACAAAATGAAATAAATCATTATAAAAGTTACTGGGTCGGTGCCAAGACTGTGACGCTGAATCAAATTTCAATGATGCATTTCAGCCAAAACTTCTCGGGTAGTCGCCAACTCAGTTTTTTGTGTGTGCATATTTTATTTCCTAGTAAATTAGCGATTTATTTTCTATCAAGATACCTATTTAACGAAGATAGCATGTGCAAATTAAGATCTACATTTGAAGAGAAGATGAATAGTAATTCTGTTCTTTGTTCAATACAGGCTATGGGTTTTCATTTTGGATTAATGTAATTCAGCTTTACGAAGGTGAATACTATGTCAACTTCAAGCAATGCCGTAGAGAATATTTGGATTTAAAATATGATTAAATGAAATGAGTGTCTTGCGGGTACGGGTTAGATAGTGTAGCAATGCTTAGCCTTTGAACTCACCAAATAGAAAGTACGCTACCTTAGCTGGTACACTACTGTCAATTAATTATTAATATTTGGAGTAGGCTACCTAGTTTAGGTAGATTTTCATTAGACCAAGGCATATATATATTTCAATAGACACACTATTATACTTCTAAGCCATAACTAACACGCCACAAAATATGTATAATTTTAATGACTTGTTTATTTGTTCTCCACACTTTTTACCTCTCTTAGGCCCATCCAAAATGCCTCTCCTTTTCATCCCTCTACCTCCCATTCCCAATATTTCCCTTCTATTGCAATGTTTAGCTTTTAGTCCTATTTTCTTCAACTATTATGTTAACCTCAACCTCATTATTTCCGAGAAGTTCATTACTTTCTTTTCCTTATGATTTTATCATCATTCCATACCTGTCACACTGATTCTGCAATATTAATTGTTGTTGAATTGATTTAAAAGATCGTCAATGTGATAATAACGGATGATCCATTGAAAATCATTGGTACAACAAACACTGATCGTATAGTCTACTGTAAGGTCGTAAACAATAGGCCAACACACATTTCAGCTGCGAAGTGACTTGCGTCTTCAAGAAACATGTTATTTGGATAACTTCCTCAGGCTGTCAAGCAGTACCTGATCAGAACAAAGCTCACCCGGCTATACTCAACTATGTCGTTCAATTAGGGGACCAATATTTGACCTTAATTTTTATTCCAGGTACAAACATTCAAGTCGATTCCAAAAATATATTATGAAATAAGGACATGCATAAAGAATTTCCAAGAATGAATCATTTCTGGTCAAGAGAAGAACAAAGTTCAAGCCGATTAAAAAGGAAAGATATCAATAAAATAGCTCGTTTCTTGCTTCCAAAATGATTTGTTAACACCAAAAAGGTGAAGCAGGTAAATCCTTAGGTTTGATAACAGCATGGTCTCATCAGCCATTAATACATCGATTATAACGTCAAATGTATGTCGATACAGACAGACAATATCACGAATATAAGGATTGAAAAGTAAAGAATTACATCGCCAAACCGCCTCCGTAATTCGGTTCGGAAAAAAATAATTATTAAGGCGAGGGCTTTAAGTAAGGATAGGAAAATATTCGTTATTTCCTGCCCGTGCATATTTATAAGGATAATTTTCGTCCAGGTTTACCTGAATACGTGCTATTGTTTGGAACTGAAAAAAATGCTAACGTCTGATCTCAAGAAGAATACACTCCTATTACTGTTTCCAAGACTAACAAGAAGTTCTTAATGCGATTATGTATGAAATATAACACATGGACACGTTCGAAAAATGATTACACACTAGGTGAGACTTAATAAACGTTCCTTTCGTAATAGCCATTTCGTGTTTGCGGCATTATAGGATCTAGTTAACGGACGACACTGAATTTTTCCACCCTGGTTAACCAAACTACTCGGTTATTTCCTGGTATAAACGTGCTACCTCTATTATTCATGGTTAATTACTACCACTACTATTTGGGAACAGTAACTTATATGCGGAAGGAATGAAAATTTTTTATCACTCCTGTGGGACGGCTCTTTAAATCCGTTGGGGGAAGTTTCCCAAAAATGGTATGAATTAAATAAGAGCCTACAAAAATGCCAGGATAAAAAAAACTGGAATACGTTTATCAGAAAACATGCGGATATCTTCAACTTTAATTTACCAAACACAGTTATTAATCTGTTTCTACGTTTGCAACCCAAGAATAGTAAGAAAAACTTCTAGTCGTCATTATAAATTAATTATTCAGTAAATAAATAGAATTCACGACCACAAGGATGATATGGAGCCAAATGTAAGGAGCTTATAAATTTTATTACCGCGCATTGATTTCTAAAAGTGAGCTTCCTGAAAGTGGTGTACTTAACCTGTTTATGCTTTAATTTGTGCCAAGCAACTGGAAAAATGATTTTTAAACTGTCACGCTTATTATTTCAAGGCATTTGAGTGTATAACCAACGATAAAAGTTAACCACAACTTATTTTTGGCATGGATTTCTCTATCAAACCTCAAAATCAATAATTGAGAATAGCTCAGCTTTACGTGATAGCGTACAATATCAAAAAAAATTGAAAAGGACTGTTTTTTGTCAACCTTTCCGGTTTCCGAGGACACACCAGACATTATAAGGAATAGATGTCAATTCTAAACAAAGCAAACCGGCTTGTTGTCGGAGTTCATCCGAATGGCATGAATACATTTTTCATGGCGATTTTGCGAACATCAACGTTTTGATATCCACGGGGAAATCTGCGAATATTCTCGAGAAAACAATGCCATTACCGAGAGGGATGAATAAATGATGTGGTTCCGGGCAAAAACTACACCAGCGTTTAACGAATTCTCTATTTTCGCGCTGAAAATAATGCTACAACAATAAAACATCGGGAAAAAATTCCCAGATAGTAATTTCAAGACGGAAAGTGATTGAATCACCATACTTAGCATACGTACTGGACCTCTTCCATTCAAATTCGTCCTTGCAAAAATCGGCAAGCAGTCCACCAAAATTACGACAGTTATCCCCATGACAATTACCTGCAATTAAACGAAAAGTGGATTAAATATTGTATCGAGCACATTTAGCTTAAAATAATTATTACAGAATAAACATAGTTGTATTTTCTTGCTCGCATACACATACCGATATTTGAAAATAAAAGACTAATCAAATATTAACAACTACGTTGCAGATGCCCGACCATTGCAAGAGGCATAAAAAATACTTTAAATTCTTCTCTCAAAAGGTCATCAAATCAACATATCATTTTTAAATGTGCATGTACAATGGCTTGTGAAAGATTTTTAATTCTCTGGATTTCATTGATATCCACCTATGGCTATAATAGCTTCGGAAACGAAAAAATAAATGTTAGCGCAATTAAAGGCAAAAGTTGAGGGGTGACTTTCTTTTCCAATCGATTTTTTAAGGATTTTTTGAATAAAAGAAAAAGCTGCCAATAAATACAAATTTTTCTACTTAGTAACAATTAATATCGTCAATGCGAAAAATGAAATATTTATTTCGGCAAGTTATCATGTTTAAATAATTTCAGTTTAATTCATTAAAAATATCGTGATCAGGGATCCTGGTCAAGGCCAATGATTTTTACAATCCAAAATTGTTGCATTGTAATGTATTTTAGCGGATGACTCCACCAAAAATTTACTTCTGCGGCATCTCCCGAGCTCTTGTACTTATATATGTGTATAATAATGTGTCCACTATAATGCCCCACTAAAAAAAGGTTAATTTTGCCTTAACCTAGTCATAATTGGAATGTGAATAACAAACAATTATAAAGCACAAATTAACTCCACAAATTGAAGATTACATTCGTGTGAATAGAAATAAGCAATGAGAACCTAATAAAAAATGTGAATTAGCAGAAAGAAGGTTTCAAGATGGAGTGATTTAATGAGACTATTTCATGAATTACCAATATATTGACAAAGTAGCCAAATTGTGAGGTTGAACTAACCATGTGCAACTTTCCGCTAGATGACAGAATACATAACAACCCTGGTAACATTCCGTCAAAGAACCGCCACGGCCAAGGGACTGAGCTTGAAAGAGTAACTACGAATATTTTGTGATACAAATAGCGCCCGGGTTGAAGTAAAAGAAAAATATCAAATAAAAATGTGAATTAACCATATACACTCATGAATTACGATTAGACAAATGCAATAATAATAAAAAAAATGAAAATGTATACTATTGTTTGAAATTGATATTGAAATGAATGTCGATATGAATACTTTACGTTTCCATTTTTTCTAGATAAAGTCCCTCCACCACTTGGCTAAACGTCAAAGAGAAAAAGCGGAACAAAGAAAACAGCAAAGGGACTCTCTAATTCTCGTCGGGATCGAAACTGTTGCTTTGATCAGATTAAGGCCTTGTAACGGGCACAAGAGACCTGCATCGATCATTGCTCGATTGACTTGTAATCGGATATTCAAGCTATTATGGCTTCTTACCGGGTTTGCGATACACGAAGAGGTAACCAAACGGACAAGCTCCAAACCAACTTCGTTAGTGGTTTCCTAATTTTTGAAGCCAGAAATTTCACGGCTACCACTTCATGAAACCCTTCGATGATCACAGCACGCTGGGAAAAGGAATGGAATTCCATTTATCCCGCATAATATTTGAATCGTGGGGGAACAGAAACATTTACGAGGTCGCGGAGATATTTCAATGCTTGGCATGCGATCCTTATCCATTATATTTCGATAGCAACGACATAGTTCCCATTTCTTTACGAAAAAATCAGTAAGGGGCACAACGCCACGCAAATCAAAAGCATCAAATATTTCAAGTTCCTCAGTGAACCAAGACAACCACGGCTTTCAAATTTTAAGGAAACATTTTACTTAAATGACGAGACGCACGCGTGCATGGGCGACTCTCTCTGTGGAAACGGGATAAAAGGATCGTATATTTACGACAATCTCAATTTTTGCATTCATTAAAAATAATATTTGCAGCATTTTTATGGCGTCCCTCAATTCATTCCGTTTCTTCTCGTTTTTTTTAAACTTAAAATAACCATAAAATTTTGACATTATCCGCCACTAACTCATTTAGAACGGTTTTAATTTTGAATTCCATAATTGAATGATATTCACAACAGAATTAGTTTTCCAGTATGGGTGAAATTAGTACAATATTAAACAATTTCAACAGATCAAATACGAATCGTCTCTTTTCATTAAAACTGTGTCACTAAACGTCGAATGACAAAAGGGTACAGTAGGATCCCAGGTAGCAAACTGATATTTTTAACGGAGTTTCTCATTTATCACTGTGTACAGGTGCACCTGTATATCCCGAGAAAAGATGGGCAGTGACAATGTAATCTAAATGGGCTTAGGGGGTTTGGCGCTTTTGCATCCGAGGAGCCTGAGTCCACGTGACCGCCTGTTCAGTAGGAACCAGACGAGAGGAACGGCAACGTATAAATATTAAAAGTATATTTATAATTCATTTTTTATGTCAGGAGCATACAGCAAAGTATTCCGTTGGTACGAGCCATGTCATATTCAGTCAGAATTTGTCTACGCTGCCGATGGAAATAAAATCCGAAACCGTCGGTCGTTTCAGTAACGAAATATTATTTAATCAGATCGTTAAGACAATTAAATCAATATGGTCTGTAATGTTTGTCGTTATAACGAAACTAATCCATTTCCTTGGCAAAGCTATTGCAGTCCACATGACATTTCCGTAGGCCATTTTCTTGCTAAATACTGAATGGCCAGCAACCTAGCTGCTGACATTATAAAAGAGGGACGAAGAGTTCATACTGAGTGAAAATACCTGTGATTATTATGAAGGGTAATATGTTTTGGGAGTGAAATCTGAAGTGACACTTGAGAATACAGGTATAAATCACTTTTATTTTACAATAAGACAGCAATATGTAAATGGGCCTGAAGGAAATTCTACCATTAGTCATTAAACTTTACCAAATATTTTTACCCGTTCATAAAATGTTTTCTGTGAGTTCCAAAAAAGGAGAACTCCTTCGAGTCACAAGTTGAAAGTTCAGCGTTATTCAGAATGGAAATATCAAGAGTAAAAAAATCAACAGCACTATCAACCCTTAAATTTAAGCGTTTCCATAGCATCACCGTTGCAGGTACTCCACGACTCAAAATCTCATTAATTTTTCCATCGGTGAGTGAGGTGAGAATCTGTGGCTGGGAAATACTTCGAATTTTCCTTACGATATCACTAAGACCTCAGATAAGCATTCGAGGCAAAAATGAAATAAAAATACGAGGCGAAGAATGGGCTAGCGGAGTAATATAGAGAGTGAGAGATCTAAGAACCATGAAAAGGGAGCGCGGAATTCGAGATGGGAGCAGCAGAGAAGGCATAAAAGTGAAGGGATCGGAGGGTATTCTGGAGGACAAGGGGGAAAGGGATATTTGAGAGGGGCCAAAGAGTAGGATGAAAGAGGGAAAAAGAAATGACAGCAAGAGGAATGATTTCGATTGAGGAGGGAGGAGTTGGTGAAGGAGGAAAGGAAGAGTATATTGGAGTGGTATATATGGACAGGGCACGCCGAACATACTTCCCCAAAGTTTAGACGAAAGATTCTTAAATATTTCCGAGAATCCAAAAAACACGAATAAAAAGGATGAAAGAGCCAGGCACATTACTTCTGAAATCGATATACGCCAGCTTTCAGCCCATTCAAGGTGCTTAATCAACGCACATTTCAAATTCTTCAAACCAATTCTCGAATATGCGCAACGTTATCCGTTGATAAATAACAGTAGTAAGAATAGTAAATGGCTGAGTCACTAATTATTAAACAAAAACGGTAATTTAGGCCGTTTTTAGGCTTTCCGCATCATGGAAAATATTTTGAACGATAAATGATTTCACGTTGAACAGACATCAATCACTGCATTCGTACGTTCTTTCAGGAGGGTGAAAAATTGCATTTTTTTTAATCAATAACATCAGCCGGATACCGATGATGAAGTTCTAAAAACATGCGTGCTTTGAATCATGCCATTATAAAAATTCGCGATTCAAGTATGAAAAAAACGCTTCAATGAAGACCGAAGAAAATCCCGAGTGCTCCAAGCACAACGAGAGAAAAGAACCGAAATGGAAACAAAAATTTTAAGCAAGGAGAGTAAGAAGGATTCTGGGACTGAACAACTGAATGGATGATGGAACAAAACCATTTCAAGGCATAAGAGATGAGGCAAAATAATGATGCCAACGGAATTGGGAATGTCGATCCAGAGAGATATTTCAAAAGCAGAGGTTAATGGGTTCTGTTTAAAAAGGTTTTTTTTTCAAATTCAGCGAAGCTTTTGTGTCCACACAACTTGGTTGGCATAGAATGCATTGAACGATAACAAACTGAGCTCATTTGAAAATACTGAGAAGCTGCCCATAGTAAAAAAAAGTCGCTACAGGAAGTAAGATGACGAGTAAGAGAAGTCGAGTGAAAAAGGCATGGTAGTAAGAGAATGCGGGGGAAAAAGAAAGTTGGGACATTGACCGAATATCCCGAAGGAAAATTCAAATTTTGACTGATGACAATCACATGTGGCAACAGAGGAAAGGTTCCGGTGTTAATAAATAAAAGGCTACTCGAATAACAGAAACAAATGATAGGACATGCAAAACTAACTCATCGTAATAAAAAAAATATTAACTTATGAAAAAGTTAAAAGGTACATGCAATTAGGCCTAATAATAATTATTATGATCCGTGATTTTAACTGAGCTATATTAAGTTCACACCTCTATCCAAGAATAAAATCCACTTTAAATTGAAAATATTAAGTAAAATAAATCTTCTAAAATATTCATGACAACAGAGCCATCGAAAAACGCAAATTGAGTTGAGGTTATTCAATTCACTATACTATAGCAGTATATGTGTAAGATTGACATCATAGGAAAAAACTGAGTCTCCGAAAAAATGTAAAATATTGTTCAAACAAACTATAACCTACTATTTTTAGAAAATATTATTTCATGATTTTGTATATATTTTATGGAATATTATTTTTTATCACATATATGTTTATTCAAATGCTCTGCTATCCCAGTGCCTGATGATGCCATATGATGGTGTATTTTTACTTCTTATGTTACGGAGTATTATTTGTTAATGAACTCATCAATGCACTAGAAATAGTAATTACTTTCTTTCATACAATCATATGGCTGTAAATGCCAGCATAACCTACTTTTTAAAACCAATTTCGGCTAAAATATTAAAACGAAATTAACTACAAAATTCATAAAAAAGGGCAAAGTTCATTTCATTTTTGTACTAACCTCAATACCAACCAAAAAAACAAATCACTAAAGAAACTTCAACTCCCAAATGTGAAAAGACTATCCATTTAGAAAATTGCCCAAACGGTAGCGTGTGCGAGAAAAGTTTATTTTCTTTTCTCGTAGAGGCTTTGCTCCTGCGGAACTATTTTTTAAAATTTCAATAAAATTATACAATTCAACCTATTGAATAAGGTGGGTCATGCATTCCCATACATGTTCCAAACGTATAAAAGAAGTAAACGCGGAGAAAAGAGCTTCACGGAAAAACTAGGAAACGATGCAAAATGATAGGGAGGATAAAAGAAATACGGCATGAACTTTTTGACCTTTCGAGCGCGGGCTGACCTCAAAGAAGCACTATGAAATCGTAAAGAAGGCTTCCCGATTCCAAATTCCGAGGAAATGAAAAAAAGTGCCGCGGGATAAATGAAGGTAAGAGGCAGCGAAAAGAAATAGAACAAACAAAGGTGAGCGGGGTGAAGATGGTGTTAGGGGGGGGGAGATGAGCAAAGACGGAAGAGGACGAGGTGCGTGAGAGAGAGTGATGAGGTGCGTAGACGAAGGAAATCCTTAAAAGAGGACGCGGGGAGAAGGCCTGTGGGGAACAGCAAGAGAGAGAGAGAGAGACGGATAGGATCGAGGGAGATAAGAGAGCAGGTATGCCACCCCCACCCGCCCGCCATCAAATTGGCATCACCGGACCCGAACGTCAAACAAGAGGAAAGCAGAAGCGATGGACCAATGAAATGCAGCGACTGAGGAATTCGGCGAATGGGACGGAAGTGGCAAGGGGGAACAGGGGGAGAGAAGAAGAGGGCGGAGAGGGGAAAATATCTCATGCTTGTAAGAAAGCTTTCACATTAATGAAAACCTCCCCTTTGAAAAGCGAATGGGGACTCTGGGGGGGGGGAATACGCAGCTGAGTCAACGGAAAGGAAGGAGTCACAGGGGGGAGGGGTGTCGGTGAGTGTGATGGGAGGGGATTTGAAGGGAATGGAAGTGCTAGGGGGAAGACAGCTCCGGCGGTTCCTAAGGAATATGAAATAAACGAGAGATGTGGGGATGGGGGCGGGAGTGCTGGAGAAGGAAGGGAGGGGGGGAGGGAGATCGACCGCTCGGAAGATCCGTTGTCGCTTTCCGGAGTTGATATTTGAAGGAGCAGCCCGAGGGTGACGAGGGAAAACTGATGTCTTACATTTTACGGCAAAGCTAGGAAATCAAGGAGCGCTCAGGCCGGCTGACAAGAAAAAGGAACTTCAATTTACGCCGAGGAGAGAGGGAGCATGGTGGTAATTTTTTTAGCGAGGGAAAATTCAAACAGGCCTGCTCGGGACAAGTGAGGCATACGTCATTTCCCTGGCTTCATCGTTTAATTTTTCCACCACTTACGATGTTCTTGCTCAAAGAATTTCAGCAATAAAAAGGGTCACCGATGAATACGCTGCATGAACTCCATGAACAGTACCTAGTTCTATGATGGAGAGGTCCGCGATTGCTGAGGCCTTGTGCACAATTTAGGAAGGGTAAGCGGAAATGAGAGAGAGGTAGGAATATCCCTCCGTCAACAGGGTACTCTTGCAACTGCAAATTCAAAAACGCCACCATATTATGGCATCTGACCCCGAAAATACACTTAGTTTTGGTGAGAAAATTTTAATTAATGCAATTGTGAAACTGCAAGACTATGAAGTAAACGAACATCGTAAACAAATACCCAGTGAAATCAAAATTAAAGTCAATTAACCAAATGAATTTATATATATATATACTTATACATATATATATATGTATTATATATACATATATATAACACTTTTGCTACTTTTGTGAAAATCCCACGGACATGCACAATAATGTAAATGGACTGGTCAACACAAACACAGAAACACATAAAAGAGGGACTCATTGGCTTTCGAATTTCGGTGGTGCAACCACCTTTCTCAAGAGGAGTTAGGAACAGAAAAGAACTGCTCAGTTCTGTTCATAACTCCTCTTGAGAAAGGTGGTTGCACCACCGAATTTTCGAGACCCAGTGAGTGTGCTCCACCCACTTTTATGTGTTCCTGTGTTTGTGTCGACTAGTCAATTTACAAAATATATATATATATATATATATATATATATATATATATATATATATATAGAAATCGATGATGCGGAAGTACTCAATACACATGTATCTCAAAGGATGCTTTTAAGTTTCAAATTTGGGAAGGGACCAGGTAACAGAAACATGATTACTTCAGATGTACAAGCACTTTCACATATAAAATACATTACATAATGAATAATGTGATATCACGTATAGGAGACCTTTGGTGCCACTCTCAAAGTTGGGGTCGAGAACGTAAAGCGCCATGAGCACCGTGGGAAAAAGGGTCATCGTTAGTTTCCGAAATATTGATAACAAGGAATGCATTATTATTGAGGTTGCATGATGAAACAAAATACATATTTGATTTTATGCACACAAAAGATTAGCCCGAAAAAATATGCTTTATTTCCTGCATTAATAAACAACTACTGCAAATATGACAGTGAAATGTCGAATTTATAAGAATTTATCAGAGCACTTAAATTGCTCTTCATTGTGTAAAAATAATTTATGAACGAGAGGATAATTTTGCGTTAAAGGGCTGATAGTACACAATGAGCTCGTGCATTGTGAAAAACTAAAATTAATTTTTTTTTTCCTCGCATAAATTTTTCGTACGCAAGCGGGACATCGGATGACATCAGAAAAAAAATCTCATCCTCCCTAGGGCCGCCCTAATTTCAAGCTCAAACGCGGCGGTAAGCAAACAAAGAGCCGTAATTATTAGAGTTCTCCGTTTAAATTCGCTGAGTCCAAATTAGGGTGATGTCTGTGGTACCGCACGACTATTTTTTACATTTTCTGACCCAGTGGAATAGCTACGAAAATATATTTTTTTTTGTTTTTACCATTCCGTTCTATTCTTATGTCCAGCAGAATTTCACGGAAAACTAACGATCGAGCCAAGATTAATTTCGGCTTCATAGAGAAAAATAATTTTACCCAGATTCCTCCAATTTTGTTTTAGAATGAGGACATTTACATTTAAAAGTTCGCTCATTTTTCCGAAATTGATGAATGAAACAGGTAACCGCGTGTGATAAACAGATGAGTAGGACTTAACTCAGTGCTTCTATCTATTTAAGTACTATCTAATAGCGTTATTATTCATACTCTCTACAAAAAGAATCAAACCGAAGTCATGATGAAAACGGTTTTTGATTTCCTTGCGTTCAAATCATTAATTTGACAACAACTTGCATCGCATTGACGGAAAGAGGAACAAAATTAGACTTGAAAATCTGACTCAAAGCACAAAACAAAATAATTTTGTAACATTTCAAATCGGTATAAAACAACAGTAGGTAACATTGCAAACCCAACATCAACTCTCGCAAAATGGAAGATAGGGAGCAATCGCATTCCCAGACCCTTAAAATCGTGTCGCTCAGAAGTCATCGTCTGGAACACAAGAAGACGCTAATGACACTGCCATGGATATTGGTAAGATAAATGGCGAAAGAAAGAGAATGGGAAATTGGATAGAGGAAGGATACAACACCCAAATAGGGAAAGGGAAGGAGAGGATCAAATAGGAATCGGACGACGAGCATGTTACAACCGAGCCGGAAAAAAGAGGGGAAAAACCTAAAGAAATGGACAGCTTATCGAGAGATAAGAGAAAGTAAATGGGGTGGACCAAAGAACGACGCCATAAGAAGCGGGATAAAGGTTGGAGAATACGGAAGAAGAGCCAGAATAACTCCCACTATACGCAAGGTGGTTTCCATTTTCCGTTCCTTGCAATATTCCCTGGATCTCCTAAAAAAACAATGCCGAAAAGATTCTCCGCTGTAGACCCACGGCAACAAAGCCCAAAATGTGGAGTGTTTACGGCACCAAGGCAAAACTATTAATCAGATTTTTATCTCTAGTAACAATAACCCTCAGCCCGCTATCCACTTTCACAAAATGTCCATTTTCGATTTGATTTACTTTGTTCGTGATATAGAAGCCACCACCGACTCAGTTAAGTGTTTCAGCGAGGAGAAGGAAAAAAGGGTAAGGAGAACTGTTGTCGAAATATAGGAGGGAGTTGCAAGACAACTTAGATGAAATTGTAAATTATCTAAGATGGTAAGTGCATGTATTTTTTCGACAGGCTGTAATGTACTTTTTCATAGAATTTTCTCATTCTTCTTCATAGACCTCCCCACACGCACAAATGTAAGGCTAAAAATGTCCTTCCATAAATTAGACATACGCACAGCTGAAACAGTAAAAAGGGCTAAATAAAAGAGCAAAATAGCGTAATCAAAACATAAAGTATGTTTAATATTTCACCAGTTTCTGACCATGGGTTGAAAAAGTTTCTTCTCCTGGTGTGTGGCACACAACGGACGGCAAACCGGGTAATCCAAGCTGGAACCCAGGGTGGATTGATTTTTCTCATGGAGGATCTCCACACTGTACTACGCTAAGCCCTCCAAGTGACAAGGCGCCTTCGAAAATAAGGTAAATACGACAGCTCCACTCGGCGGGATTCCACACCTCCGATGTCTCCACTCACGTCTAATGACGCAGCCCAGTGGAAGAAGAGCGTCTTAAGTGCCGCCTGATCTGCTTGCCTCTTCTAACTGCCTGGGAGGCCCACGGGGTGACAAATGTTGCCCTCATTTGGACCAGACAGCCTCAATCTAGCCCACAATTGAAACACCATCTACCTGTCCTTTCCCCTTCCAATTGCTCCCATTTCTTTCCTCCCACCGGGAACCCCTGCTGCCAGATTGACAGTCCGGGTGTCCCTCCTCCCCCCAGACCATCGCTCTCACCCTCAAGTCAGCCGGCTCTTCTTCTAGAGCACTCCGGAGTGCCCCCATTTTCCGCCCTCGACAACTCATTCCCAATCTCAATCCCTGTTCTACTAAGGCAGTCAAAGAGGGGATGATTTTCCTTCAACAAGCCAAATCCGCTCCTAAGCGAGTACTTAGAGTCCATATACAGTTCCTGATACTGAAAATCGTTGCCATAGAAAAGTATTGGAGCAAGATTATTGGTGTAGCCGCTTCTTTTCCATCCCCCTTAAACCATGCAGTTATCAAAATTAGGAGCTCCTTTGAATGAAATAAAATGTTAACCGTACGAATACCTGAATCATAAAGGCAGGAATATTCCTTTATATCCTACACTCTATTTGAATTTTAATTAGTCAAGTGTTACTTTAAGTATGTCAACTATTTTTAACTGTTATTCTAGATAAATTTAGATTCTACAAGAATCAAGAGAAAATACCAAATGCTTGTATTTATATAACTATTTTCAGCCACGTAGAAATAACCGAAGGCCCAAGACAAACTTCGAATTTTCACTCATCTATACAGCCGAGACTTCTCTCAAGGATATAACATGTACATATACATTCATCCGTACTTACGAGATATATAAGATACACATTGAAGCTGAACACCTGGAGATTAACTACAGGCAGTTTTGCGAGGTTCTTCTTCGAATTGAGAAATCTCCATTAAGAATGAAACATCCCAGATAAGCGGCGAGGGTTCGACCGCAGAAATTCACACGTCAGATTATTTATTCACATAGAGATTTTCTCCATTAAGATTGGAACGTTTTCAAATAGTTTTCAGATCTTTGCTGATAAGAATTAACCGTGATGTAATACCCGTTAATGATTAAATTGTCAGGTTTGATAAACCACGTTTTCAGGTAAAAACGAAGAGAATTACCGATGAAAGCTTGAGAGTGTGATGCTAAGCGCCAAGGGATCACACATCTAGGCTCACAGAAATGAACTCTGGATCCGGAGTGTAGATTTATAAGTGATGGAATTTTTATCCACGTTATTTAGATTTATATTTGGAACGGTTGTCAATTTCGTCTAGAGGGAATGAACCGATCCGGGAAGAGTTTACCTATGATTTGTATTCTCGTAGTGCATACAAGGTTTGTATAAAAAGTATCGGGGAAAGTTTCAGAAAAATAGATTTATTTCAGATATTGCTACAATCCTATTAGGCATATCATTAGTCTCTAACAAAAAATGAAAAGTTGCTTTTTGAAATTTAGATGACGACGATAAAACAAAACACAGACTGTTTACGATTCACATTCTTCATAGTACCACAGTTTGATGTCTAGAGAAAATTAATCTACACACTCTGAAAATACATCCGTTTCAGTTTTACTTCAATTAAAGCCGTCATACTGCCTTGCCATCTTGGCCATACAAACATACACAAAGTAATGTATCGAAATCGGATGGTTTGGTTAAGGTTTACTCACTATTATAATGCATTAAGATGAACAATCACAGGCATGAGTTGATGACGGAAATGTCGGAATACGCGTAAAAAGATTTTTTGAAAAAACAAACAACGTGCTCCCAACGGCCAAAAATGTAACATAATTTATTTAACGCTGAAATTGCTTCAAGCTTGGCGATTTGATGCCGACGCATCTTCCATCCGAAAATTGGCTTTTCTTAAAACGGTTGCCAAAAGCCAGAAAGAAAAGTCAGAAAACTAGATTTGAAAAATGTGATAACCCACCATGATGCTCTGGTGTCGAATTGTTTTCTCACGACTTTCACTTCCTACTGTATTATATGATGCTTGCAAGAAAAGGTACTGATTCCCTTACACCGCAAATCACCACATTCCAAAAATTGGAATCGAGGGGAAGACACGATCTCAATATGTACATAGGATTGCATTAGAAGTCAAATGTTTCGAGCGGCAGGTGGATGAATGGCATGGAGTGCGCTAGGTGAGCGAGATAGGAAGATGCCGGACAATGGGAGGAGGGAGAATAATGGAGAGTGGAGGGCCGGGAGTGATTGATGTAGAGGCGGAGGCAGGATGTGTGGCGTATAGAGTGGCAAATGGGTCCCACAGGGAAGGGTTCTTGGACCACTTGCTAATCTTCCGTAAAGCATCGAAGCAGGAGGAAGGAGCAAGTGAAGGTCACAGATGGGATGAAGGTAGCTGGGGATAATGGAGTGACAAACTGCTCCGTGGAAAGAGGGACGGGAGAGGAGGGGCGGGGAACACGGATGAATCAGCTGAGGAAGTGAGGGGATGAAGGGGACACCAGCGCGGTGCTCGGCGGAGCGGAGGCGACGAAGAAAAATTGCACCCGTCAATAAGATGAGGCGTTTGATGGCAGTGCCCAGAGCGGGAACCTGCCCCGGGCCTATATCTAGATTGAGAATTAAATAATAAATGAAGACAAAAACTTCCTAACATGCGTTACTTCCCTCCCATCAAGTCACTACCTTGTTTCGCAAGAGATCATTAGGAAGATAGTTTGCCCTATATTTTGTGAAAAAATCGAACACGGCAGCGTGAATTACTGGCGAACAGTGTATCTCGAAAGGCATGCAATTTGTGACGAGGATAGAGTCCCGAGATAGAGGGGAGAGATTGAGGCGGTAATTCCAAAGGCAACGGAAAGGGAGGGTTTTTCCGAGACCAATTCGAAGAAGCCCTTTAATCAATCGGTCTAACGAAGCTGAAAATTGGTGGAAACCTTAGGTGATGTCTCGAGAAAGCGGTCACCGTAATCAAGCACACAGGTAATTAGAAAACCAATCAAAACTTAATTACAGGTCATTAGTCAGCATAGGAAATATAAATTCCGATTCCCGCATCATGACATACGTAGCTGTCAATTTTTCTAATATTCAAACAATTTGACAGACAAGCGATAATTGGTATAAGCCATTCCAAGGCGATGATCAGAAATTACAATCGTTAAATCCTTAGAGGGTAGAGAAGTAATACAAATTAATATGCCAGCAAACGCATTGGGTAAACAAGCGTTCAGAATTGAAAATCTGGTTTTCGAAATTCGAATGAAAAACTGGAAAATTAATTACACACGATAAAACACAAACTTAAAAGGAATTCAGAATGAAAAATAAGCTTCGCAATGATGCTTCAATTTTCGACTAACACGAGGAAAGCTTTCTCGAAAATGTAATATCAGAAGGTACGACCACTTCAGTGGCTCTCGTGGTGTGTTTATATAGGAATACAGGTATAATGAAAATAAAGAAATAGTAACGGATTCCTTAACCAAAAAGATCCACCCACGTGAGTTCTCACTGTTAAAGGGTATACGGGGATGCAGGAGCGGTTGGATGAAGATGAAGACTGGTACTAACACGAGACGATGCACGAAGTTGGGCTTAAATGAAAAGATAGACGAGGGCGAAGACAGCGTGCTCGAGTCCAACAGATACTTTGGATACAAGTGTTGCGGAGTGGGTCAGACGCCAAAGATTGACAAAACGTATTAGAGCATACAATAAGTCATGCGATGGCAGAATGTCTTGGTGTGGCCTGCTACTTATCGTGGATAGCGTGCCCCATAGAGACCCAAACACCGCGGTTTTGAGCCCCGCCTCGGTCAAGGGTGTGGTTTAAATCTTAATTGTTCTTGGCGGTTCCGAGCACGCTAAATTCGTAGGCAAATAAAAATCTAGCGGTTGGGATTTCTTCTTCTCGTATTTTCACGAAATCACGCGACACCAAGAGGTCAAAGGGAAAAGATTATAGTTGAAAAACTGGCTGGCAGAGTTAGGATTATTCTTCCACGCTTGAAGATTTCATGAAGCTCTTACTTTTTATTTTGCATTTGTATACGCTGCTTCTATATTTTTCACAGAAATGCTGTCATTTAAAAATATCATAGGTGAGACATTCAAAAAAGCATTTCCTTAAAAATCTGAAATATTACATGTTATTTATGTTGCATTTATGTTCCAATAAACTTTAATTAGAAATTAACCATTTTCCTTCCTTTTCAAACCTAAAACCTACTACAAAAGCACGCCTGTATATGATCTGTACTACCTTCCAATTTACCTTACATATTACATGAAAAAATGTGATGACTCTAATTCAGAAAGATAGAAAATATAGTGGAAACTCAACAAGAAAACACAATAATTTGTCTCAAATTGCAGAACAAAATGCTGTCAGAATTACAAATACGTCTTAAAATTTACAATAGGGCTGTCCCCGAAATTTATTTACACATCGCCGTACAAACGCCTTTCGCCAGGTTTACAATCAAGGCATTTTTTAAAGGAATACACGCCTGTCCTGTCCATATACAGAGCTCCATATTAACATCTTAAGTACATATTATCTTCATTACGACTTAAAGTACCCATCAAATTTTCTTCATCTTACAATATTTTCTTCCTATACATTTCCTGTGTCAAAATGCTGTGCAAAATGCCCCTTTCGCCCGTGCAAAAATACATGGCATGTTCCGTTTGGTTAATACGTAATTTTTAAAATATATAATGAAAATCAAGCTGCCCGAGGAATAAATTAGTTGTTTTCAATTATGAAATATATTTGCCCCATACTTCTCGCATTGATCTTTTAATGCGATCACATTTTGTATGTGATTCTTTAGCAGAATGTTGAATTGAAATGTTAGCATCTGCAAATATAATTAACTTCATTAGATATCTAACTGCATCTATTCCAATTCCCACCTCTTCATTCGTCTCTTCCATAGTTTCTTCATTGCATGATTGAAATATTATGAAGAAAGACGTGCCATGCTATCTGGCTACCTAGCCTAATACGATACCAAGCATCCCTGTTCGTAAATGGTGAGTAGGAGACATTTCATTTAAATTTGCTTCAATACTTTCATTAACTATTGCCACTCTACTATGCCAAACACGACGAGAACATTTCCAATTAACTTGATTATGCATGAAGAATATGATAGCAGTGAAATTAAAAGTAAAATTGAATTGAATTATTTTACTAATTCCTAAGATTTGGATATTTTCCTATCACGCAATTAACTTCATATGGAAAGTAATACACACGTGTAAAGTGTAAACATAAGATTTTGACAGTACGGTACAAAACTACACATTATAGGAATGTGTGATTACGGGAAAATCCTTTACTGAGTTACTTCAATAAATTAGTCGTTTCGGTAAAAACAGGCAATGTATAAGAAGGTGTATCGTAACGACAAATAATTCATGATGGTCTTTGAACAATAATGTCACACTCATTTTCCCAAGTCGATTCCTTAAGACTCATTAACAGTATTTTTAAGGATGCAAATCTTTACCGTATTATTTTACTAAATATTTCAATGTGAGGGAAGGAGAATTTGGGTTTAAAACATTTCTCAGGGGATGTAATGAGTAAGAATAATCTTAACAAAGGCGTCCGATTCGTGGACCTTTAAATATTGTTCCACTTCCTTACACGGGTTACACGTACACTCAGCTATTCGTAATACGCGACTTGAAATAAGCTGAGCCAGATATCGAATGCTTAAAGATGTTTTAATAATATTTTTACTCGGTTCTCAACGACATCAAAGTCTACCATCATCCCGATTTCTAAAAACGCGAAAACCTATCAAAACTAGCCTTCCCATAGAAGGCACCGCAGTTCGAAGGGTATTGCGTTAGGCCGACGAGTCGAGTTCAGCTTTTTTTACGCATGGATTTCCAGCTATTATATGCATTATTTGAAGAGCTGACTTCTAACATAGCAACATCTTACGTTAGGAAAACATTAAATTATTATAAATAGCATGTTACATCAATTATATCAATTAATTATGGGTTTGTAAAATGATGTAAATGTCGATAATGACAGGAAGCCTCTCCAAATTGTATTCACAGCGGTGAAATACGTGTTTTTTTAAAACTCAAATAAGGAAAATGAATCCCAAATGCTTCGACAACTTTTGTGGGGAGTAAAATGACATTGCCAACAAAAGTTTACATCGAAATTTCAGTCGCTACAGGAATTGAAATCTAATGACCACAACCCCTCATGCTTGCAAGTGAACCCAATATCCTGAACTGTAATTTTATATCAGAAACATTTTTAATTAATAATAAATGCAAATAGGTCCAGTGCTTTAGTTACCTCCATGACAAAAGCTTACATCTCATTCCAGAAGAGCACGCCGAAGTGGAGACAATGAAAAATTTCATTTTGATTTATTTCAATAAAAAAAGGATAACTTTATTTCCGTTTGGAGGGATGCGCAATACGTAGATCGTAATCGAGCGATGGCATAACGATTCGTTTTAATCTTAAGTTTAGACATTTTCCGAGGCCACTTGAAGATAATAGGAAAAACAAGAACCTTTTTTCACATCTACCTATCCACATTAAAAGAAATTTCACCCATGATAATAGTCGTTACATCTCCACGCGACCGAATCATTTTAAAGCATTTTTCAAACTTTGAAAACCCTACCCGCCATCGCTGTAAATGATCAATTTATGTATTCAGCACCACGCCTGTTTAAAAAAAACACCGTGAACTCCATCCGACCCTCGAAAGGCGCTACGCAACGCTTCTAAAAGGTCGGTAACGGATCGTTAGTGAGGGCGGCCTTTCGGAAATTGAGGCGGGCGAGGCAGCAGGCCACTCAAAGAGGAGGAAGGCCGGATTCCGATACTTCGGCACTCCCGGAGTTGGCGGCGGTGGAATGTCGGACGGAGGGGGGGGGGGGAGAGAGAGGGTTGCTACCCGCCTCGGTCGGAGAGTATCGGGCTTGGAGAGAAAGGGGTGACGCGTGGGTGGATCGGGCGAAAGGGAAGGGAATGCCTCCGAGTTGCGGTCGTTCGGCCGGAGATCGTGGTTGAAACTCCCCGTGTAGCGCCGGGAAGTGTGAGCGAGCCGAAATGGGAGGGGGGCGTGGAAGGCTTGAGTGGTGGGTGGCACGGAGAAAGTGGGAGTGGAGCGGGTAACCGCGGAGGGAAAGGGGAAGGGATGGAGAGAGAGAATACCCGGGACGGGAATCCGATGAGTGGGGGACGAAAGGCATTTCAGATTCTGAGAAAGGCCTAGTACAGGGAGTGCTCGAACCAGCATTTGAATATGGAGGCGGAAGAATGGACATGCTGAGAGACTTCGTGACGCGGGACGGCAGATCGGCTGAAAGTTTGCATTAGCACCAGCGACTTGCAAGGCCTTGTCGTCGATGCAGGTCACAAGGTACGGCGAAAGGGGATAGCTTACCAAAAATACCTGTGAGGGCTATGGTCATTCAAATAAATCGTAATATGGTGATTGTGCGCATGAGAGCTGGTTTCAGACCAAGTTCGAGAGTTCGATGAACACTGTAAACTTCATGTTAAAATGGAACAACTACGTTAATAAAAACATGTGAATACCATTGTATTACTATTGTTATTTTGTGAAAACACGCACGCATCTATTTAACTACGGTCAACTAATTCCAACTTCGTGAGATTGTCACATTTCGGCAGCAACCGCCAAAAGTTCAAGTTATCGAGTACATTTTCAGCGACTTCGACCGTCGTCAAGTTAATTGAGTAGAGAAGAACGGACTTTATAGAAATCAAGTTCACGAACGTTCTGAAAAAAAAAGGAAATGGTATTATGAAACAATTTCCAAATATAAAACAGAAGAAACTGATAAAAGGAGAAATGTTTCACTGAGAAGCAGTATTCGTGAGACGCAAGTAAGGATGCAAATTGCAAACCACTTAATGGAGGACCCCGGACATGACGAGAAATTTAGGAGCAAGTTTTGCCGAAATTGAGCATTATACAGCTTGTACAGGTACAACAAAACGGAAGAGAAGAAGAGAAAAACCTAATGTTCACACCGTGACACCAAAGGCATGCCAATCGTCATCCGTCTACCCAGGGCAAATAGAGAGTAAAATGTGAAGTACGCAATTAAATAGCAACTGACGATGAGAGATTACCAAAAGACGCCTGAGAGCGAGGCGATGGAAAATAAAGACATTTTCTTTAAATATGGATGAAGGAAAACACTGAATATAGCGCAGATGGAGATGGAGTTTTAGTGGACACTGATAAATCATTCCCGTATTCCGAGAGAGGCCGTGCGTCTCCCACTCCATCCCCCCTCAAGAGGACAAAGGGGAGACGGCGATACACAAACACCGGATAGGGGAGGTGGAGAGTAATAGTCGAGGGTGATTTAGACAACGGGGGAGGGATGAAGCGTGGGAGGAGGAGGGTGTTGGGGATGTCGGGTACAGCGGGAGTTCCTCGCCAGAGCCGCACGGGGGGGGGGGGCGCGGGGCGTCATATCTCACTGTCGGACGCCAAACCATTCATTTCCCCGGTGCTCACAGCCACTCACTCAGCCTCCCTAACACGCTCCCCTCATGCACTCTTCCATCATTTAATACAGCAAAACCATTCAACTTTTCCGTGCACTTTAATCGCGGGCACTCCTTTAAAAGCGAATCCGCGTATGTGAGAGACCACGGGCCAGAGATTTATAACGAGGGCGGAAAGATGTGCCACCTGAAAAAGTATTTAAGGCGGGCCCGTAAAGTACACTTTTTTTTCATTTGACCTCTGCTGGAATTTATCGGCCTTCAGCAGCACTCGCACGCACTTTGAAAAGCCTTGTTTCCGCCACCTTTGAAACACAAAACGCTGCGGAAACTGTGCAGCGAATGCGGAAGAAAAGGTACCCAACGCGGGAGTTCAAAGAGCAGGCGGGAATGCGAACCACCTCGGGCAGAATTCAAAAAACTACGCAGCCTCGCGAAAATCTAAAACACCCAAGCCGCTCAGTTTACGTGCACGTCTGCTCAAACGGGGACTAATTACCGCAATCCATTCGCTTCGAATCATTCCTCCACCTCCACTCGGCGTGTCCCGTGCCCCGCTGCCGCTCTGTATATTTTGAGATAGATTGGCACTTGCGCCGCCACTCCATAACGCGGAGTGCTTCACTGACACGCATCAATTTCCCATTTCAGGCCATAAAATATCCATATTATTCCATTTATCTTCTAAAGATTACCTTCCATTTCGCCCTGAAATATTCACTCTCTCTCTCTCTGCGTCATTTTCACCGCCACTTCTCCTCCTCTCGCCCTACACTTTCGCCCTTCCTTAAATCTCCCTTCGACTTCCGCCGAAACCCCTATAGCCACACGCACTCCCTCCTCTCATTCTCCAAATCATCCCCCCATTCCTCCTCCCAGACACTCTCCCATTCCTTCCTCCGCTCCACCTGTCTCCGACATTCTTCTTCCCTCATACGTTCCGTCACCTCCATCCTCATCTATCTTTCTCGTTCCACCGCTTGCTCTCTTGCACGCCGCCTTCCTCGCTCAAATCCACATCACCTCTACCTCGTACACCCACCCACAATTCGCTGCGGCCTTCCCCCCACTCGCACCCTCACCGATTTCCCATCCAATCTTGGATGATAGGAGCGGAGGCGGGAGTTGTTTGAGCGATGGCATTCCGCGATGCTATTCCGGATTCAATTCCCATCTAAGAGGAGGATTTTCAACTTGAAACCTTACCAAACATAAATGTTTTTCCTCCCGCTGCGCAGAGAAAGATGGGCGGGCGAGAGAAGCAGCATCGTTCCCCGCCTCATCTCGCTTTTGCCCCTCTTCATAATGGGGTCGACCTCCTCCGCGATAGGGGGGGTAAGGGATCACCAAGGTAAGGGCGAGGAGGGGGTAGATTCCGCCGCTTCAAGGACTCGCCCATGAAAATACCATCAAGAAAACAATTTTTCCTTCACGTAGAAAGAAACCCTCATCCCCTCTCGCTGCTTTCCTCGTCCCTTTGCTAAACCTAAACCAATGTGTGAACCCATCTCTCACTTCGACCTCTCATCCTGATCTCTAACCTTTTCCCCGCTTGATTGCTGACCGAGATATTTGAGAAGTCAATAAACATGGAGATTAGACCCAGAATGAACTTTGATTTGAAGTCACCACCCTCATTAGTACTGATTAACTACTGATAAGTGAAATTAAGAAAGTCAATTTCATTAGAACAAGTCAAATTCAAACGACAACGGGATCAAGCTCATGAATTAAAACGTATGCAGATGTATATAGAAGAATGGCGAGATGTTGATTTGCTCGTTTTGACTTGAAACTTTGCGGTTAAGTTTCAACCAATTATCTATCCATAGTTTGAAATTAATGGTACGTTTGCTCAAGCATGTCCAAAATAACTACGCTTCAGATACAGCAAAAACTGGAAATTTCAATATTATCTTCCACAGGAAATAGAAGTAAAGCTTTTAAACAAGCTATATTCAAATAAATAACGAAAATCATCCAGAAAAAAGGTGACTTTGTCCCCAGTCTACAGGACTTACAAAACTTTTTTAATACTTTTTCTCACCATGAGACTGTGTTAATCTACTTAAAAAAACAAATGTTGTAGAACAACTTACCACAAGCATTGTAACAAATTTTTACGGAATCTAGCATGAATTTTATTGCACCTTAACCTCTTATCAGAGATTATTAAGAGCATTAAGGATTACACACATTGGGAAAAATCAATTATTTGGAAGTTAGAAAAGCTTTATAATCGAGAATAATTGCGAATTACTTGTAAATAAATTTCAAAATTCTATAACAAATTCATATACTATTCCCTCGGTCATATAATTAAAGCTAAAATTTATACCGAATTAACTATGTAAAATGCATTTTAAGCATTCCTGGGCATTCATATTATTTCAAAATTCGGAATCAAGCTTAACCACGCACATATAGGAGTGTCGTGGCTATACCAAGACAACTAAGCCATTATCATGGAGAGAAATGAAATCAATAACTGAAAAAATATTCGTATTTGTATACGTATATATTTATTTGATGTGTGGGTCATCCGCGCGCGTGCGTCCATATATGAATAAGATACGGCGTTCAACTCCCAGTAAAGGAAATATCTGTACTTGTGATCTGCTCGATTCCGCCTTCCTCACCTCTCCAGTGTTCGCCCTTTATATATATTCCTATTCCCTTTCGTTATATCTATTTCCATGTGAATGAATATTTGGTCGCCGTATGGCGGGATTTCGTGTTTGTATTTGTGTGTGCATTTATACATACATACATATACTTATATATATATATATATATATATATATATATATATATATATATATATATATATATATATATATTCAAACTTGAAAATCAGACAGAGTCTGACCTGAAGAAGGCCTCGGAGTAGGCCGAAAGCTTAAATCATCTACAGTGTGAGTGTCCTTTTACGTGTTATCTGTTTTATTCTGTGTTCTATTGTGCCGTCCAAAAGTTATATTGCTCTCGTGAGCACTTCCGCATCATCGATATATATATATATATATATATATATATATATATATATATATATATATATATATATAAAGTCACTTTCTTGAAAAACCCACGAACGTGCACAATAATGTAAATTCACTAACTAGTCGACAAACACAGAAACTAAAACAAGAAGAAGTAGAAGTTCTGAGAGTAATTAGGAACAGAAGTTCAGAACGGAGTTCTGTTCCTAATTCCTCTTGAGAAAGGTGGTTGCACCACCGAAAATTCGAGAAACAGTGAGTCCCTCTTTTATATGTTTTAGTTTCTGTGTTTGTCGACTAGTTAGTGAATTTACATTATATATATATAATATCTATTATACCTGTATCGTGTATATAAATATAAAAATTAGAATACATGATTTCTAAAAATTTACATTTAAAGTTTTTCGTTTCGTTTTTCTTATGTTGACTTTCATTAGGTGAACTCTTTCAGTGAGTGTTCTGTGTGTTGAGATTCAAGTCATTGGTTTAAATAAAATTTTAGACAGATATTATTCCGAATAAAAACAATGTCCAAAGAAAATTTTTCATATATAGCAACAAATTTACTACGGAGTAAATAGTACTCCTTAACGCAATTAGCTGCATCAGATGACTTGCATAAATAAGCATTCCAGGAATTTTATCTAACATTATATGACAATAGCAATCGTTCAGTTCTAAAATACATGTATGTAATACGATTTTGAAAATTATCACGCATTCTGATAAGGCACCACTCATACCCTTCAATCTCCCTTGCACATATGCAAGCCGCAAGCAGTCGAGAAAACCGGGCTGCCTATCTTCACGGGGAAGCTGCCAGCTTGGCCTTACTATTAAATCCGTTACACGCCACGTGTGACTGAGTGACTTGACTCTCAGTCAAATACTCTTTCCAATCGGAGGCCCAATGAAATTGTAAGAGAGGGAGGCCATAGACGCACACGAATACATAACTATATTTAGCTAGAGTGCTCACGTACGACATAGGGAATTTAGCTACAGCTTAAATACTTCACATGATGATCTAAAAGTAAATTCTCAAAGTATGATTTGGAAAATATCAAAAGTAACACGCAGGAAAGTTCCTTATGAAAATCCAATAGGAGTTACAATGATGATATTCTACTTGTATTTGCTCCCCTATACTCGTGAAATAATTATGATGCTGATGGATGCATTGGAGGCACATGTAACCCTTTCTACTATTCTAAAAAATTTATGAACAAATTGCTACCTGTATGTACGATAGTGTACTGCGTAAGAGACACACACCCCTTCTAACATTTGAAAATAAAATCTGGAGGACAATTTCGTAGACAAAACAAAATTCAACCTTCTAAGAGATTTGAGCCTCTTTCATGTAACGCACAATGATTAGGACATAGAGGAATTCAAGCTTGAGCTTTGAAAGATCACAATTTGAAAATAAATAAAAAATGGATTTAGAAATTGATGGCTCCAAAATTGGTTAATTAAACTAAGCAGATATTTTTTCAAAGTCCTAAGTGGTGTAACAACGATTCCATCTTTGTTTTACAGAAACGCATGGATGAAATCGATATTTGATAGAGCGATACAGAATGCTAAGGTTCTTTGACATTTTATGTACCAGAGATGTTTGCGTAGTGTCAACGCCATTAGCAAATCCCACGAAAACGCTTTAATTTTCGGCAATGTAAATGATACGGTGAAGACTTTGCCAAAAACATAAAGAAAAACAAAACGCATTCTCTCCACTGTTTTATTTTCATTAACGTTCCTTCGAGGTCTTCAGAAGGTAGCATTAAATTATTCATACATGCAAACCTCAACCGTTGAGCACAAAGACGAAAGAGACAACATTTAAACACCGATCTTGGAGTCGCTCCACACTAACCAATTTCAATGCATAAAACAATTGGAAAATCTACCGTTAACTCCCACAAAAGGTGTGGCGCAGGGTATAAGTAACGTTTTTCAATTGAAATAGGATGCCACGCATAAAACAGGAAGAACACTACAAACATTGAAAGGATGTTCTGTTTGAACAAGCAAATTCGGAAAAATACATCAGAGCCTTTCCGAAGTCGGAACTACGAATTCAAGTGATAAAATATTCTCAACCAGAGGAATAAAATGCAAATGTCTACCGTCTAAAAAGAGAAAGGAAATAGGTTACGTCCAACTTTCTCTGTGTAATTTTGCACGAGCTTTTATACAAAGGTTAGGACGTGTACTTTGACTTCCACCTCCTCTAAAATTGAGGATGGCCTTTGTAATCGTCTAAAAATAAACTTAGTGACAGCACCGGTGAAAAGTTTTGCAATAAGGTACTCTTTTCAATTCAGTTAGTTAAATAAATGCATATAGGTAGTTACGTGAGTATATTCTTAGCCTTTAAGTCATAGACGAGCACACTGCATTTAAGGACGAGTCTAACGGCCCCTGAAGATGAGGGTCTTTGCGACACTGGTCACTTTGCTCACCTTCAATACGTTCTCTTCAGGGTTCGATACGGCGATGCGAGTCGAGCATAACACGAGTGACTGCTCAGACATTGTATGCGCATAAGCAGAGATGCAAAGTATTACATCGCGATTTACGATGCAGAATACAAAATCTGATGCTAGCACGTTGCTTGAAAGAGGGCCCTTTTGCAAAGTAACTCTTCACCGGGGCATCGAGTCCACCAGCACTCCAGTTTGCCCTCCCAATATTCCTGTTTACTTTCGGAAAACGGTTTTCAGATTACGTAAACAATTCCGCTGAAATCATGGAGTTCAAATGAATTCGATAAGACAAACCGAGGATGCAAACGTTGATAGTAGTTTTTCAATTTTTACCGAATTTACCTAGCGTTAAGGTGGCAGAAAATTGACACGGGGTTTAAAAATGTTCCACACGAAGGCAACATCACATTAATGTAGCTTTAAATCTATTCAGAGATATAATATCCACATAGACTAACTCTGGATGAAGAAAAATGAGGGTGAAGCCTTTAACATCGAAAAAATGAAATGAGACTATCGAAACGAGGTGAATAGCATTGAAGCACAATCTTAATATATCATTGGAGATTTGTTTAAAGCATGAGGGCAAACAAACCCCGGTGCCTAGACTGTACTGGTTATTGCTGCAATTTATACCAATGCCATTTGCCATTCCATTCTAAAAAGAAAGACTTGTACTTTTCCACAGATTTTATTATATGGTACAACGCGTTTCACCGACTTGCGGCATCATCAGGTACCGCAAGTCGGTGAAACGCGTTGTACCATATAATAAAATCTGTGGAAAAGTACAAGCCTTTCTTTTTAGTGTGGATATTAAATACTTCCACGAAGTGAAGCCTGAAACAATAAAATATATTCATTTTCCATTGTTCTATGCATCTCATAGGAAGTAAAGAGTTAGCATTTACGCGTATGTCTAGCCATGTTTACGCGTGGTGATAATTTACAAAATCTGTTCTGCTTTTTGCTCATGATGAATTGTCGAGTTAATAAAGCTGTACGCAGAAAACAAATTGTATTTAGCAATTTATTGGACCAACGCTAAAGGCTAAAATGTCTGAAATTGGGGATTCAATGAAAAATCTCACCCGCATTAGTGAAACTACAAGACGGGACTCCTTGCTTCCGGCAAAACCAACGCCATACAGCGGAAAGTCTGAGAAATTACTATACTTTGTATGCCCTTTCGTTATTATAGCTGATCAAACCGTTTAATAAGGCGTCTGGCATCAAATTTAACACATAAATTAATGTAGGCTACCGCTCACATAAAATTCTTTCACAAATAAGCAGAACACAAGCAACGTCTAAATTGAGTAATAATGATTAAAAAATTATAACACAGTCCTACGGTCTCAAACTTAAGGTCGTAGCGAAGTTATTAAAATATAATATAACGTGACAATGTCCCATAAACTGTAGCAAGAGAGCAATTGTAAACATTCATTTTGTAAATTGGTTTATTTTTCAGAAGAGGTATTAAACAGAGGCGCAAGAAGTTTCTGTCAAAGAAAATTAGTCCGGCAGCCGTCCGAAGGCAAAAGGTCTGCTCCTCTCATCGCCAGACTTCTCAAGTCGAAAAAGAGAACGCCCAAGAGCTAGAGCACGTAATCAGCCTCTAACACAGTCTCGTGAGTAAGTGTAAGCCTATCCTCTCATTTACACGAAAGAGGCAGCTAACAAAATTTATCCAAAAACTCGTAATTCACTCAATTTTCCCAAAGTCCCCGACCCAATCTTACCTTCTTTCCTCTGGCCTCCCCGACCACTCTTCCACCCCGAACACACACACACTCCCTCCTACGCCACGTTAAACCTTTCCCGCCCCCGGCGACCACCAGCAACCCACCCCAGCATTCCCTCCCTCCGACACATCTTCCAACGTGGCCCACTATCCCGCCCCCCTCCGCCCCCAGCCTCCTCTCCTCACCCCCTCCTCCCGGTGTCCCTAGCCGCCCCTTCCCCTCGCCCACTCCCGCCCGGGGTGAGACTGCTCTCTTCACAACTTTCCGTCCCTGCATCGCCACCCTCCTCCTCTCCCCAACCGACCCCTCCCCGCCTCCACCACTACATCTCTCTCCTCCCTCACCCAGGGTCCCCTCATCCCCCTCAAGCTACGGAGTGTGCCCCCGGGGAACTTCAACTTAGCGTCCAAACCCTTCGAAAAACACTCCCAGAGGCACACTCGCTGGTGAAACATTCAGTGTTTTCGGGGCAAGGGGGGTGGAGGAGGAGGAGTCGGCACGGAGGGAATCTAGGCGTCCCCTTTTGCTTTTGCTGCGACGGATTTGATCCAAAAAGGACGACGGAAATCCCTCTCCACCTTATTCCACGGGGCACAGAAGGAGACCCCGGAGGAGGGGGGAGAAGGGGCGGAGACGAAAGGAGACGCAGACTTGCTTTTAAGGGTTACTGCCTAAAGTTTTAACGAACCAAAGTAACATCGCATCACCTTACTCAACCATGTAAAAGGGGAAGTCACAAACAAACGAGCGCGCGCCCCGGCACGCATGCAACCGGAATCCGGCAAAGTTATGCGTAAAGTATACGGCTTAGAACCATATTACGTACGCATTTGGAATAGTCAAGACAGGAATAGAAATGAGAAACGCTGTGAAACCCACAGCGCTTAGAGTTTTTCGTGAACATGAGAGGAAGATTGCAGCAAACTTGAGCAAACACACAAATATCGTTCAAAAAATGAAAATGAAGAACGGATTTTACTCTGGTTACAGCTCCCGGAATGACTCGGTAGACCCAGCTATATGATGAAATTAATAGCATTCACGAGTCTACTTTTAGGATCCATAATAGACTACGGCTTTCGAAGGACCTAGAATTTTTTACATGCAGCATCTGAAAACAAGTCGTGTTTTGTAAAACACCTAACATGAATAAGAGAAATTCAAACAGGTAACAAATCTATCGCAGTGATTTTCAAAAATCTCTTTTAAGGAAACAGGGTTTAAAGGCAAAATAAAGGGTGCGACAAGATAACTTGCTGATTTGAAGGGTAAGTCAATTAAAATCAGCAAATTATCCTTCCGCAACCAGTAGATGTGCATGCCACTATTAAACTACTTTTAATGTCACATGGTACTTCCGAATTGAGACACCCGTTTAGATCAACCGTTTTCTTCTCGTAAATGACAGAAACAGTTTGACAATTTTTTAAGTTATTAATTCAACGTCATGACCTTCAGATTACATAGAGTATGTGCGATTTGTTTAAGCCAAATAATGTTTTTTACCCCAATCACATAATAAATACGATCGCGAAAATAATTCATTTTTAATTGTTGATATTTTTCAAGAATCTGTTAATTGAAAAACATACTTCTTTGCATGTATTTTTCCATCTGTAATGGAAATAAGTTTTCAATGGGAAAACTTCAGCAAAGGAAAAAGGATATACATATATTACGAGTAGCAGGTAGTGTAAGGCAACAGGATTAGACGATATGGAGGATTGGCGTAAATGGCATGTAACAGGATGGCTTTAAGGAATGACACACATGGAAATAATTAAACGTGAGGATGAAGATTTTTTTGGCATCAAAATTTGATATCCTGAGTGAGGAGATATCTGGGTGTATCTTATACGTTATAAAGTTAATACAATATGGAATCCAGGCAGCAATGGGTCGGAAAGGTAATGTAAAACGTGGAATTATGCATGATTAAAAGTGGATACAGTTTTAGTTTGATTTTATTCAGATACGTTGGAATTTGGGTCGTTTTTTGACAGTTTAAAGATCCAATATGGTTTTCTGTTGAAATTTCAGTACTGTTTCATATAAGAGAACTTCAATACAAACTAGAAACAACTTAACGAGGCTCACCTAATTGCTACGGTAGCGCCGACAGTTAATATCGGTAATTAAAAGGGCAAATCTCAGTAATCATGAGCGGGAAAGATCGTCAATGAGCTATACGTCATACGGGATACAATACGCAAGCCAAATATTCATTTGCATAACGAAATCGCGATACAACTTAACCATCCGTGCAAACGCTAAATGCCATCCAAATAAAGTTAGAATGCTATTACGTATTGGCCCCCGAGCTCATGATTTCACGGGCAATATAGCATTGAGAGCCGATCTTATCTTGTATGCAAGTGACTTCAGCAATTTCAAATTATAAATATAGACTTGAAATATGAATAAAATCGCAAGAAAACCATAATTTATTATTTATTGAATACACCTTCAAATTATAAAATCGTAATTTTTGAACGTCGGAATAATAATTATAAAACGTAAAAAAACAAAGTAAAAACATTATGAACATGAAGGTCGTTCCTTTCAAATCGCATTTTCATTTAACATCATGTGTCGCGGCACATGATGAGCTTTCCAAAGAATGATTTCAAATGTCATAAAAATATCATGACACCACAGGGCATATTAATTAATTCAAGACCCTTTTACCTTGGAAAAGACGGAACAGCTAAGAGAAATCAAACAAGCATAGCAAGATGGAGTGAACTGCTATATATCCGAGATTTAAAGGACGGAAAGCACCCATCAAACGCCAGAAAGGATGGGAAGCACATTTCTTTATTTGCATATTTGCAGAGAATCGCCAAGGCGAATATTGGCATACATTTATAAGGGATATGGGTTAAGCTGACATCCATTTTCAGAGCAAACATTTTCAGTAGTTATAAATGTAAATTAGGAAATAATTAGCATCCTTGTTACATACAGCACCTATTAAATCCTTATCGATCATTTGATGTTTGAAGTAACCGCAAGGTTTACCAATGCTAACGAACTGGACCGTGGATTTACTTAGTTGTATAACGACGAGGAATATACGAAGTCTATGGAAGCCGATTGAAAAAATGTAATGAAAGGCCAAAATTCGCATCAAAGATTAACACGCTAAATACAGGCAAGAGAGGAATGATTATTTTGGTCGTAATAACAATTTAACCACGATTATGGCGTGTGGCTGCAACGAAGTAGTCCCTCCAGTTATTCCCAAACATCTGTGGCATGCTTTAGTGGTATGTGACTATCCGTCGTAGGAAATAGATCAACAATTTGAATTACACCTAGGTAATCCGAATGAAATCCTTTCATTTATTAACTCACTACAAGTGTTTAATGGCTCAACGGCTATCTATTTAATCATTTGCCCTTGCGTCTCGAAAAAATGTTGATTTCTTACGCCGTAAAGTAAAAACAAGGGCTTGTAAAACGAGAGGATTAGGCTCTAATTATTTCAAACACAAAATAACTTTGAATTAAAATACTTGGATCGAAAATGAGGGGAAAAATTATAAATTTGATGAGGAATTTCCGCTTAACTTAACACTCCTACCTGAGTCTAAATATGGAAGTTATTTAGATATAATAATACAGGATTTAAAGAACAAGAGATTTCCAATATTCTAAAATATTACTGTTTTTCTAGTCACATTGTTTCTCCAAATTTATTTCTATTTGTCATCAAAATAAACAGGAATTAAGACATCCATAATATATCTAGAGCTGAGGTTTTGTCAATTTCATTTTAGAGAACAGTTAATGTGAGATCAAGAAAGATGAATGAAATTTTACCTAATTCGAATAAAATTGTATGGATAAAAAATCACATGATAATCCGGAAGTAGGTTTCAACGGTGAGGGTATTCAGAATATGGTATCCAGGTGCTGTTCTCCCTGCGGTTTCTTGAAGATCAGGTACTCGAAAAATCAGTCTTAGGAAGAATCCCAGTCCAAAATCACCTAGATTTAAACATAGATCTTCGGTCCGTGGCCTAACGTTCCTTCAACGAGGGGACAACGTTCGTAAAATAATATTATAATAATAAATTTGAGATTTTCCATTTTCTACGTTACAAATACTGATAAGACTCGTATATTCTACTTTCAGAAAAGCACTCGTAACTACTAAAATTGAAAACATTATTAATATTCATTTCATGTTCCTTAAGTTATATTATTTCATGCTCCTTAGAATGATGACCTTCTTCAGAAAGATAAGTTCGGGTATACGAGTACAACAAATCAAGTCTTCACAGCCAATTAGTTGAGTACAAGCCAAACGTTAGCGAGTTGTAATCTATAATTCTATCGTAGGCATGAATTTCCATTAGTGGTATTCGACAACGTAAAAAATGCTCATTTGATCGCGCTTGAAAATAAAAATTCAACGGGAGAGTTTAAGACTACGAAACAAAGAGTAATTCACTTAATGAAAGAATTCATGATTCATGGACATGTCAAAATTCAAGACAATGTTCGCTTCCGAAACTATCCTATTACCAATTGGTATAAGCAGAAGCTGCAAAAGAGTCTCTAACATCATAAAATATCCCCCATTTTAGCCAAATAAAATCGCAACAAGTCTTAAACAATTACCGTTTATTTCCCTGTAAAACAAAAACGCACATGTTTCATCACTTTCTACAGGAAAGTGGATTACTGTTTTTCAAAATTGTCACCATAAGGTGAAGTATGCACGTATACATTTTAAAGTTGCCATCCAGTGAGTACATTGAAAAGCAGATGAGATCTCTAAATAAGGCAGGTGCCAGGTTATTTTCGAAATTGAATTCAATTTAAAGAGGGGTTTTAGAGAGTTAATAACCCGTTCATTACATATGAAAATAAATACACTGATTGCTACTCGCTTTCACAGAGAATCTACACTGTGCTCGTAGTTCTGAGTCTTACTTCTTTTGATACCGCAGTTGATCATTCGACGCATTTTGATATCGTATTTGTAATTGAGAAATTTGTCATACGATGATCAAGCACAGTCTTGTACAACTAAAACGACCACTCAATATCACAGGACATAAGGTGCCCATCCTTTTTATGTGAGAATACTCTCATAGACAACAAAATTGTCAGGTGGTTGAAACAAGGAGACAGTTCTTCAAATTACGAGCTCCTATTTAGCCCATTGACCAAGAATTGTAATTCTTATCATTCCAATCAAAGAATCCCTTGAATGTACATAATTGTACTTATAAACAACTTTTTCTGTAGGCCCACTGAATACAATTACAAAAACAGAGAGAGTATTACTTGCCACTGCGTCGTAGGCACCGATAAAAAAGGTATATAATGTCAAAATAAATACACAATATCATGCCATAATAATTATTGGGAATCCAATTATACATGGACATTTTGCCAACGATTAGCATGAAGTCATACAAAAATCCAATTTCCTTAAAAACAATTCTCTGCGAGCCAAATCGTTTTAAATTTTTGTCTGTAGACTTCAATGAAACCTGTTTATGAATATTCATCATGGATATTGAAAAGTTCTTCTAAATATGACGTCTAAAAACTCTTTAATCCCTCTCAAAATATGTGACTCCTAAGGGCCCCACCCTTTGGATAACCTCTCACCAACTGCTGGCATTAGTGGAGAGATCTGACAGACTGTAAAATTATTTCAGCGCCATATGGAGAGAGAATTGAAAAGTATCTTTAACTGAAATCCATAATACAGGTGAAATATCATACTCCAATCACATACTGTCTCGTAACACTAGCTCCATATATTCAAATTCAGCCACATATTCCGTATACATAAAGGGAGAAAGCCTTGTACATAAGGAGAGAAGGCGCAGTATGTATCTTCTCTCCTAAGATCTTAAATAAAAACTCCCCGAGGTATAGGAGGTGCACAGGATTTCACCTTCCGGAAGGTGAAATCATGTGTTCGAATTTCATTGCCATGCCGAAACAAAAAATACCACTCTAACTTTTGATAGCTTATTCAACTATTGCCGAGTGATGCAGCTCTGGATTTTTTTTGATTCTTAATTCTTATAATTTTCTGGTCTTTTGCAGATTGTAAATACCCAAATTACAATTTTTCTAGCTTTATCGTTGTCAATTATGTCAAATGACAATAGAAACATTAATCCTTTAATTCAAAACCCAAAAAGAACTTAAACATGAAACGGAGTTCCGGAAGGAGCTGATACTAACAAATAAATACGTACATTTACATACCGGTGAATTTCGAACAGTCACAAAGAGGTGCTTAGGCTCAGGGTTAGTAGCGTGTCTCTCACCAGACGCCAGCTTCTACACCTTGTACACTATTTTATTCTATTCGATTATTATTATACAATACAATTTTAACAAGCAAGCTTTTTCACACAACTGCATATGTATTGCAAGTTTCTCACAAGTCAACATCAACATCAAGGTGAACAAGCCCCTGCCACACACCTTTTTTGGTGGCTCGCAGGGTATTTATGTAGATGTAGATGAACATTGTTTGCAAAGTACCACTTGCCTTGAGAACTGGGGCGTGCAGTATCCACGGAAAAGGGAGAAATCTTAGCTTTCAGAAATAGTCTCAGGTCCCCGATCCATACGATCGTGACATTAACGAGTCGCCATTTAAACTGAGGACGGTCCAATAAAATGTATTTTGAACTCATCGCATTAAAACTGTATCTTTATAGGATGTTAATCATAGACAATATATTTCAAGGTATTTTAATGGATCACTGGATTTCCACGACTGTCAAATATGTCTGTAGAAGCCCTGTATAAACATAATCAAAGCGGAATATGGACCTTGTTCCTAGTACTTCCTGAGACTCACCGGACTGACATGGCCAACGAGCGGAGCTTGCCTGAAGCGACTGTTCTCTGTAAGTTCTTTTTTTGAGTCACACGACTGATGGCATAGGATAACCAAAAGTGACCCGAAGTAAGTGAAATTTATTGGAGCGGAACAAAAAAAAGACTACTACGAGGATTTTACCCCACGAACAAGTGATGTGCAAGGCATTAAACTCTGATGCGGGACTAATAGAGATCAAAAGACGTTCCACCTCTTGATCCTAACGACCTGAGAGGTTTCGGAGAGACGAGAAACGATAACCCTCAAACCTGCTATTGGACCTAAATTTCTAATTACTTCCTACCTTCGCTGGAGAGGTTTACGCCACTCTCAAACTCCCGCCAAAGTAATTCAGCGGCCAATCATTATCGGGGCGGATTTGGCGAAACTTTAGTGTGGGCGGCCGGGAAGGTGAAAAAGGTGGAAGGAAGAAGGGGGATATGAGCATGAGCAGGAATACCCGGAGGGGTGAGAGAGAGGGAGCGATAGGGTGAGTAAATCCATATGATTAAAGCAAGGTCACGCTTTCCGCTCTCGCAGGCAATAACGTTCGAACGGGGAGAGAGAGAACGGGATGTGCAGTCAACGGGGGAAGGGAGCGCGTATGCGGGAGATGTGTGGCGCGGAGATAGGGGATGGTTGAAAGGGGTGCGGGGGCGAATGTAAATGGCCTCGTGCGTGGGCGGTAAGAGGGTGCATGCATCCAGGGGTTTTTTAGGAGGCGAGGGGTGAACGGTGCAGAGGGTGCGGCGATGGGGAGATGATGAGAGCGTGGGGTGCCGGGGGTGAGTTGGATGGGTGGGGGGATGGGATACGGGGAATAGTGGGAGAGGGTGAGGGATGCAGAGAAGGAACGTGGAAGGCAGCAGCAGGACGCATAGGAAGCTGCTCATTGCGGTGGAGACCAACAGCAGATAAAATACCGCAATTTAACGGCGGTTATTAAATGCCCGAGGCGCCATAGATGCGAATCTTTTTTTTGTACGAATTCGGTATCCACGCAAACCGTTGAGCTGGAGTAAATGGTTTTATTGGGACGAGGACGAACATGCAACATGAAATTGAAGGGCGAGGACTCGTGCGTTTACCCCCTCGCGCACGCAACCGCGATTATGCACCACATTGGACTCTAATAAAGGTTTCCAATGCGTCAGTAATTTTCGCAGCATGTCCATCTTTTCCCATAAAATAATACGAATTGTTCCCATGGGTCTGAGACACTGCAATTTCTATGGGAGGATCTACTGTGCTCGTTCCATAGGAGAGATTTTCAGTTTAACTTCGGACTACGACTCGAATGCAATGGTAACTTAAGTTGGATTCTGATAACTTTGGTGGTGTTCTAGTGGGTGCAGCGTTTGGCCATTGTGAAGTGATCCAAGTTGCAAATCAGGGTGATTCATCTACACGCCTCCAGCTAAATGCAGAATGTTTATCTTTCTGCACACTATGGGTGGGAACTTATGCCGTCCGTGACATAAGGAAAGGAATTGTTCCAAACCGTGAGTGGGTTATTTTTTTGCACACTGTAGGACTTACCACGAGGAGAACTTGTCACACAATCATCTCA
Organism: Hetaerina titia; assembly: GCA_037158775.1. NCBI lineage: Eukaryota > Metazoa > Arthropoda > Insecta > Odonata > Calopterygidae > Hetaerina > Hetaerina titia. The sequence continues at coordinate 113,642,800 of CM073770.1, forward strand.
CTCGTCGGTAGGTTTATGACATAGAAAAATAAACTCTATAGCTGCGCAAAATGAACATCACATCTGTATTCGTGGGACCTTAAACTACTGCAACTGCGAGCAAATAAGAAATGATGATATAATATATGCTTGAAACGAAAATATACTATATCCTTGAAAAAAAAAATTTGAAATACATAAAGATTAATGATTTTGAATCTAATACCAATCTTTATACTAGATACCTCCTGGCCATTAAACGTACTATGGCCAGGCAGCAAGGCACAGAAGATAACACTCTTGGTAAGGGAACAGTCCTGCTTTTCATCTGAAATATATTAATTTCGCCATAGTTCTGTTTTTAAGAAAATTGTAATAAAATCGAGCTCTGCTCAACAATGAGGGAGGAACGGCCCAAAATGTCTATTAAATAGTAAAGCTTCACACGCTTCCGTCCAAACGGATAATTTAAGGATCTCCATAATATGACAGGTTTATGAACGTACACATATCAAAATAATAATTAAAACGGTTCCATTTTACATTAAATAATTCATCTAAAACGAATTTATATTAAAAAAAGAATTCATAAAACATTATACCGGCATTACTTTTAAAATTAGATCGACAAAAGTTATAGCATTTACGACACAAATTGTGTATTGGGAAACAAATTTGTTATATTTAAGACAAATAAAATTTTGCAATCTCTCATAACAGACGTCACCATCGTCTTCACAGTTGGAGTTAAAAAAATAATTTTAACTTCAAAATAATGGACAAGAGGGACATACAATGCAATGTTTAAAAGAAAAGTTTTAAAAACAGTTTGATATATTAGATATGATATTCATTCTCCAAAGTGAAATGATGAAAACATATTCTATCACTACAGATTTTTGAATGCAATTATCAATCAACTTGATTTTCACATATTTTAATTGGACTAAAAAACATAAATGACATTTCTCGAAAGGGAGCTGCTTCGAATGCAAATCTCAGTGAAATGACAATAACATGAAACGGCAAAATAAATCATTCAAAATTTAGCTTATCTAAAGAAACAATAATTCAGGGCGTAACAAGCGCAAAATTTTTCGGTCAATTTGCGACTTCTTACGACTTAAAAGAACTCTGCTCGTATTAAATTAAAATAATACAGATACTTCAATTGACAATGGCTGAATCCGAGCTTAGTTCCGTTATTACACATCTCAAAAGCGACTGTAGTGGACGTAATTAAGAGGATTACGAAAATTGTTGGTACTCTTAACTATTCTTTAATGTATTTGCGACTATCTAATGATTCCCAACATTTGATACCGTGAGTCATTCACGCTACCAACTGATAGAATAAATAATTCAGTTAATATCTTAAGACCTGAAAGATGCACAAGGAAGCTTAGCATCAGCATCCCAAAAATGAACAATACGTTACGATAGGCCCTAAAAGGTTTTAGGCATAATTTGTAATTATAGTGCTTCACTTTTTAATGGTATCCCATGGAATTCACAGACACTGGACGAGAAGAAGTCACCACTATCCTAAATAGCGCCCTATAAAAGGTTGAATCTATTAATCGTTCGGCCTCGCCTACGCTCTACAAAGTAATGTATTACATACAATCATAAAGTACAGGACGTATAATTCTGCATTTCATAAAAATTTTAACGCAGCTACGCCGTTCCGTATTTCCCGGGTGCCTCGGGAAATGCGGAGCGCACAATTTGACGATCGTGGCCATAAAGAATATCGTCCTCCTCCTTCGGCGATTACTTCTCCTTATCTCTCTCTCAGGCGCCCGGATAAACGACGCCCGGACGTCGTTGAGCTGCGTAATGAAAAATCACATCTCTTGCCTCCCTCCCTGGAACAGACTCGAAATCCCTCCCCTTTCCACCCGAGACTCCCTGCACCCCCCCCCCCCAATCCTCTCGCACCTTTTTTTCTCCTCTCCTCAACTCCTGCGTCTCCGCCCCGCGGAGCATCGCCCGATTCACGGCACCAACCACCCTCCCCCGTCCATCCCTCACACGGCCTCACCTCCGTGAAACCCTTTTTCCTCTTTAAGTCCCCTTCCAGAACCATCCTTCCTTCCTCTTCCCTCGCTCCCCCACGGCTTTTTTTTATCCCGGAGCAGGTCCCGCCACCCAGCTCCGTTCCCTTTCTGTCCAAGGTTTTACTCCACAGAACCCCTTTCCACCCAGCGTCCCAAGCTTCCCCCAAATCACAATTCCACCCCTTTACCCCCACGCCCTCCTCCTCCCCTGATCCAATCTTCTGTTTCGACCGCCCACGGCTTCCCGCACGGCCTCTCTCTCTCTCCAATCTCCTCTCCCAAACCCCATCCCTCCCCGAATTTCCTCTGAGCCACTCTTTTGTGTCCTCATACCCGTCTGCATTACCCAATCCCTCCTCCTCACCCGCGCGTCCATTTCCAAGCAAATTCCTCACTCGCTTCCGCGGCCTATTTTTTCCGCCTCTTCGGACCTCCTGTTGACACGTAAGCATGCCGGGGTCGAAAAGTGGCAAAGCCCCTCGAGAACAAGGAGACAGCGAACCAGACGATGGTCTCCAGAAAGCTACACGACAGTTGAGTTCACATCAGACATCCGAGAAAATACTTGAGATTCACTTATCGCCCTACATGGGCAGAGAAGCCTAGCCGGATATAACGAGCTAAAATAAATGAGACTTTTGAAATGAAATTTAATTGATCCTAATTCCTACGAACAATGCACACTCACAGCAGAAATCAGGTTATTTACTCATAATCGAGGGACTTGAACCTTGCAACCGGTCTTTTACGCTACTTAAAATTTTATAAAACTATTTCATATCTTCACTAAAGACTTAAATTTTTGCACTGTCTTTATGGGCGGTGCACTGTTTATATGGAGGCTTGATGACAAGTAAACACTTAAAACTCACTACAAGAAGCAGTTAAGCTCTCACATTATGTAAGCCAAGGCTCTATGCTCCTTTTTGTCCGCCGCATTCACGTCAAACTGTAATTTTCAAAGCTTTATTAAATCAATACGTTTTTCACTAGAGGGGAAAATTGAACGCTTAGAAGCAGCCTATCTCACTTGTCCCTCTTATCTACAACGATACGCTCAGGGGAGATTGCCCAGATTACCTTGATGAGTACGTGTCCCCGAATCATGTAGCGTTCGTGATGTCGAATCTCGCATCCAGCATGGACGTTTCATAAATTAGATAAAGCGGTGATAATAGAAGGAATTTACCCTCACACAGGGCACATCTATGACACATCCATGCCATTATAAGGCGTACATAGGAGCACTTATGGTAAACTGGACAAAAACAAGAGTGTGCCGCTGAAAGTCTACGTATATCAAAAACAACCGATGGTAAAGACAAAGAGAGTGAACAAGGGTGCCTAAAATGGCAAAAAGTGCTTAAAGTAATTCAACGAAATTACTATAACAGCCGCGATGTGCACCGCGAGTTAAAAAGATTTTCCAAAGAACTTTTCAAGAGAAAGTACTAATGTTCGTGAAACGAACTGTTTCAGCATTTGTGTATTAATGAAAGGTTGCACCCGGTAGCTTATATTCACAGCTATATTTAAAAAAAATTCAACAAGCACAGTTTCGTAACGGCTGTGAATAAAAAGGTGCCAATTAACTCAAGCCTTTGCAGACGCCGTGTTCCCCTCATTATAACCTCGCCTACCAGGCTCCCTTTTCACCTACTTCTACCGCTCCCTTCCCCAGACCCTTTCTGTTTTTCTCCCTTATACCACTTCTCACGTTCCTCACGATCCTGTCTCTCATCTCTGCCTCTCGTCCGTCCGTCCACCTCTACACTCTTCACACCCTTCCCTCACACCCGCTGTTAAACTCTTTCTACTCTCTGAACTAGAAAATTATATCAGCATGGCCTTTGCAAACATTCTAGGAACCTGATGATAATAGAGAATGCTTAAAAATGTGGGACATTTTATTGCGTTCTCGAAATGTTCATTTTCATTCTCAACGCAATCAATTATCATATTTCCTCGTTAAGAAAGTACACATTGTTCATTTTTGTAAAATCCATTTCCCTTCATAATTACTATCCCCATATTACTTTCCGACTGAAAATTAGAATTGATAGCCTAAACTGTTGCATTGAAGAGCAAGTAATTCGAACACAGAAATTTACCAGAAGTCGCTTTTGTGTCTTCGAATGACAATAGTATTATTGTTAATGTAATTTATTCGGAATGGGCCTTCCTCGAACAATTAAATTTTATATTTTCCTTTTTCTCTTTCCAACTACGGAATCCACCTAGCCTCTAGACTCTTATTAAATCGCATTTCATCCGGTCCTTTTTCAAACAATGTCTCACAAGGTTTCCAGTCTGGCTATACGTTAGAGTTACTTCAACTTTTCGTTTTCCTGCCCCTAGGGTTGTTTCTGTGCAATTGTTCACAGGTTCGTACAGTTTCTTTTATTATCCTTTGAACTCGATCGTTCTAGAGTATTAAAAGTCTTTATAGAAGGTTTACTACAAGTAATGTTTCTTTGAGTGTACATGTAATTTAGAATTCCAGCTTACTTTTATTCCTTCCCTAAGGAGTCTCTTCCCTTCTTGCGTTTCCCGAGGAAATCCCAGTAGCGTCCACCTTGGATATCCTTCAGAAAATCGCTTTCACAAAACGCTGATGCTTTATTTATTACGTACTCCAGTTATTTTTTTATTCTCAACAGTTCTTGTCTATTTTCAACAGACGATGGTTTGCCGAAAACTAAAGAATATAATAATTTGGCATGATGCTATAGTTCTTAAATCAGATAGGAAAACTGACACTCCCTTAATTTTTTTTTAAATCCTTGCGAATAAAAGAAATAAATCCATACACATTCGAGCTTGTCTTTATTTTTTCTTCTTGTTCCCTATCTCACTTGGTAATAAAACTAAACCTAAAAGACACAACTACGGGATTCATGAATAAACCGCTGAGTCAACACCGTTAAAATCCGCAACTCTACTTCCTCTTTACACAGCAGGCGATTCCCACTCAGCCAACGGCAACAAGCCGGTAAAACTGAAAACAGCCATGCTTATATTTTGTGTGCGTGTAGCCCTCTTAGTCATGCAAACACGTTTCCAAAAGTAGTGTTCAGCAAATTAATGGGGCGAAGGTGAAATCTTGCCTTCCGTTGGGCGAGTAGACTTCGGCCGCTTAAAGTCAAGGACCTCGTCGGTGAGACTTGAGTAAACGGCACGATGGGATCTGATGGCTTCAATTTCGCCCAAATTAAGTCAACTGCTAATCGCCCTCCCACCACCTGCTCCCACGACTACTCTCATTCCGCCCCCATACTAATATCCCTCATCAATTCTCATCTCATTTGCTACCACTCCCCTCCGATTAAAACAAGTCTCTCTTTCCCCCCTCCCTCCTGTTACACTCCCTACCCGAGTGTTTCACTAAGTTTACATTATTCTTTTTCCTTCCACCGCCGACTGCATAGGCGCTCAAAACCTGCCCAGCACCTGACCACGTTCTATGGCAACTCCACTCCCTTCCACTTTCATCTCTACCGACCGACCGACAGGAAAATCTCCTTCCTCCCACCCCCGCTGCTTTCTCATTTGCCCACACGTGGAGGAGGGGACACTAGTGGCGGGGGAGGGAGGATTGGGGTGGCGGCGGGCAAGTGAGAGAAGAATAGGAGCGAGGGCGTGGGCATATAGGCGAATGGTCCGAGTGGATAACCGAGGCATTAAAATTTGACGCCCTGGCACTAGCGCGCAGAGGGCCTCACTGCTTTCGGCCGGAGGCGGTGGTTGAGAAATATGCGCTCCGCAGAGCTCCCGGGAACCCCGAAAGGCATCGCGGAGAGCCGGTGAGGGATTGAGGCTTAAAGGGGCGGGGTGTTGGGTAGGGTAGGAGAAAAGGGGGAGATAGGGAGGAAGAGAGAGAGAGGGAGGGACACTGACTGAGAGCGGGGCTTTGTGTGGTTTGTGTCCGGCCTCTCGCTTCACTTGATGGACGGCTCGTGGGTGGAAGCTAATGTCCTGGCCCCTCGGACCCTCCATTTCCCCTCATACGCCGGCCATCCCTCTCTCAACCCCCACCACCTCCGCCACTCTTCCATAACCTTCTCCTACCTACCACTCCCAGCTCCCTCCCCAACCTGATCACGACCGCCATCTTTCCCACTGCACAATTCTTTCCCGGTACGTTCCTCCCTCTCTCTATCTCTCACCCTCTCTCCATCCCTATCAGCCTCCCGTAACTATCCCTACCCTCAACATCAGTGCCCTGCCTGACAAAGCCTCCTCCCGTCTTATCCCATCCCCCACCTCGCCCCACCTGTTCTTCATCTGCCCTTCCACCCCTCACTCTCTCTCTATCCATCCTCCTAACCCCCCTGTTCCTCTTCCTTCTCCGACCAACCCACGTCCCCGGTCTCACGGTTATTGCGACAATTCTCGACACCACTTATGGAAATCGCATCTGGAATCACGATGTGTGATAACATAAGCCGGCTGATACCCCATGAGAGAGAACGCGTCGTTTCATGGGAAAAACAACGCTTGAAAATAAAGAGAAAAGAGGGATAACGCGCGTACCAACTCACTCACTACGACTGAAGCCACACATGGGCGTTATTCCGAGTTCTCAGTATTTCATCGCACAAAAAAAGATACAATAACCGTTCCGTTCATCCAGCTGCAACCGACACGCACTTAACGTTTTTTTTAAAAAAGAGTGTTTTCATCGGTAAAGACAAAACAGAAAATACAGTTACTTTTGAAAAAAACGAAACGTACTCTTTTTAAAATCACTAAAACATTGATAGCACTAATATTTATTTATAATTCATACTTCAACCCGTCTTCTGGAATATTTCACGAATAAAATATTTTTAAAGCAGATCTGACGAGGCGGAACTTAAGTCTTATCTCAAGTTGGTAAATCGCATTACCACTTAATTATTTTTATTTTATTCAAATTATTCTGCTCTTTTAATTGACATCACTTCCAGAAGAGCTTTGCTCTCAAATCTTATTAAAAAGTACAAAAGAGCTTTTCGAACGTTATATCCACTTACCGCTTTATTGTTCGGATCACATTTTTGAGACCATTCTCCCGAATAAATACGATTTGATTTCAATAAATCCTTCGCCAGATGTGCGCTTTCTCTGCACGTTTTCAATCTCCCACGATAAGGGAAAAAGTTGGTGTTAAAAAAAGTTTTCACCCACCATTTGAATAACAAGGGAAAATCTCTACGAGTTCTGATGTAATTTTGAACCATCAATTTTTACTATGGGCTTATGAAATCCGATTTTAGTAAGGTAAAACGTAGTCTGCCTATATTAACCAAAGGTTTGACCCTACATTATTTTTCGTCCATAACAAAGTCACACATATGAATAAATGTATTCCACAGTACACCTTAGCCGATATCATTCACATAAACATAATGAAATGGGGAAAGAAGGAACGTTACATATACACCCTAATTCGAATGTATGTGACGGGAGAGTAATACATAAGTATGCAGAGACATTAATGCATAAGAAATCGTTCCGGGCTTGACAAGGAGGAATTCTTCCACTTTGAAAGGAGAGAGAAGAATAAAAATTTAATTAAAAACTGAATTTTATTGAACACTACCAGAGTTTCGACTTACAATTCTTTGAGTGCTATGCAAACAAATTTGGAAGTGGGAGACGTTCTCCTTCCCCGACTTGCAGATGTGTAAATATAGAGCTCGAAGAATTGTTTGTTCACCTGACGATGGTGTATGCTTCACTACCGCCAAAGTATGGAATTGTTCAATAAAATTAAACTGGGAATAGCAGTGCAATTCTTCTTCATTCTTTCAACATGGCAGTAAGGCAAAAATTATAAAGGAAGGAGCTTCTTCACATAACTTAAAATAAGACTTTTTACTTTGCCTGCCCTGAAAGGGAGGGCATGACGGGTACGACTGTTGGTATAATCTAACTACTTCTACGGAAATGCGTGAGCATCAGTAACTTTGGAAAGTAGCCATCGAGGTAAAAGTTTTTATCTTCACTAATAATAATATAACAGACAATATTAAACAATAACAATAAAACGACTGCAGATACATTATAAATCCGTGTAGAGCCTGAAAATACTAAACTAAATTTAACAATAATAAAGAGCGAATGCGGGATAGCCTACGACATTTTTTTATGTTTCATCTCAGGGTCTCCACAAAATAAAATCAAACAAAATATTTGTTACGTATATAGTGTTATAAGGTATGCCATTTAAATAATTGCTATATCTGGAGAGTTGTTTCCCACGTCGCTATAAATGTGATTAAATAAAACTACAGAACGTGTGAAAGGAATATCAATCCTATATCGCAGAAAATGGACGCTGCCAAAATATACGGAACCAGGACTCCAAACGGAGATAACGTGCTCCAATTCCCCACACGCCAATACTTGAATGACGAAAAAAAATGATCCTACGCTCTTCCACGGTAGCTACGGCACACGTACCCACTGATCGGATCCACATCCATACCTGCGGGACCTCACTTCAATATTCTCCCATTTATCCACGGGTATATTTACCTAGCACCGGAAGGGTCTTCTGAGACAAAATCTGGAAATGGATATGAGGAATAATTTGCATTCACTTCGTTCAAAAAAATACGCTGAAGTCGAGTGACTGAAAAATAACAGGAGCCGAGAAATCACGTTTTTCTTTCAATATTGAAGTGAAGATATTCCAAGCCTTCCAGATATTTAATCAGCAAACAGCCTTCTCGCAGCTTCGCTGGAGAAAAGGATACACGGTATATATTTTTCCAGTGAACTGTAAAGAGCACTTCGACGTAGATTTCAATTAGGAAGCGATTCTGTATTAACAGCTCTCAGTTTGAGTTCCAAGAATGATTTCGAAGATAAAATTCCTCTGTAAAACTCCGAACTCATAAACGATACATTATAAATTTCCACTTTTTGACATTTACCCCACTCACATTTCGATTGGGCGAAATTTGGAAATTAACCAGTAACTTAAAGAAGCTAAACTACGTCACATCAACATGACATTATTATTATTAATATTATATACACTATTTGCAATCAGGTAATTGTAAAACCTTTTGGCAACGGTCAAGTTTGGTTAACGGTCACTCTTACAATTCACATACGATATACACACACTAGAAGAACTGATACGAGACAAAAAGCTCTTATATACAATGGCACTAAAAGATTACCAACCGCAGCTTTGCCATCACACATGGGCTAGGTTCACACCATACATCTACAACGCACCGTCCATCGCCACACGCCGTCCATTATCACGCACTGTTCGGCTTCATATACCATTCAAAATCACTTCTAAAAACTTCAAAATCAGTCAATACTAATTCTCGCGCCGTTCACATCACGTACAGAACAATATTTTTAATAAGGACAATTGTATAATAATCACTGAACAATGAAGTTTACCACCCACTGGCTACTTCACATTTTCTTTATACTTGAATTTTTATTTGTTTTTGCGTTCTTATTTTTATTTTAAAACTGTGGGTGGGTGATACTACCCGTGACAACATACTTATTATTTTCGGTTTACATTTCAGGAGGAATCCGATAAAAAGAAACTCATCTTACTTCTCAATCCTGAACCCAATACTTAAAATCTCGACGAACTGAAATTCAAGGTATATTTTCGATGAATTGGCACAACAACCAACTACATATTCCGCTTTTCTCACCCTATTTCTCAGCCTCAGCCCAATTTATATTATTTACACCTTTCTGCTGTTCATACGAATCAATTCCAAGTTTCAGGGTGTATTTGAACGGCAATGAAAGTTAATATACATCATCTATGACAGCACACGTCATCATACGTTATCCATGTCGTTAACAAATGAAGTGTTAAGATAATGAATATTTCAGGAGGCACAGCGTTTATACGAACATTGCAAAAACGATATATAAAAAAAGCGACAATAGAATTATAGCAGAGAGAACAAACCAAATAATTAGTTATTTAATCAAGGTTTATCACTATGAATATCATAACAATGAGATATGTGAAATGAAATTGTGAATTTGAACCGCCATAAAATGTTCACTACGGGAATTTACACAGCGGGCTGGACACTGCTGATCTTCACTCCTTGCCTTTACTAAATATTTTCTCAGTAGTCCTAACTCCAGAAATCACTAACGAATAACTGCGAGGGATAATTTTCTAGCCCTGTGGAATTGTGGACCAGTAAAAATATTTTAAATGTGGTGCTCACAACGCCCAACGTAAAGAAAAAATAACTTGTGTGAAATTTACGCGGATTTGTCTTTCCAATTATTCTGTACAATGGATTGACAGCAGTCTTACGGGATAAATAATGCATGCAATAATCACATTTCTCTGCGAACTGCTACAATAATATTTAGATGTATTTAATGTACTCGTATATCGAAATGCAGTCAGGGTTGATAACTAAGCGCAATTTATTTTTTATGCTTAATATATAAAAGAAACAACAATTATTTTTCATAACTTATTTCCCCCTCTCGTATCGAGTCTTCCGCCAATTTTAAAGAGAACCTAACTTTTCCAAATAGGTAGACTTCGATTAATTTCCTTGATTTCTTGCGATCCCCTCAGAACCGCGGTGGATAAAGCAGACAGAGCATCAGAGTTCATGGAAAATTCCAGAAGCTAGTAACGTGTATCACAAAATTGTTCACGGAATCTTTATTATGAAATAATAAAAAAGACAATACAATGACGACGTGCTCAAAGAATGATGCCATCAAGATGCCTACATCTCGTCTATAAACTATTTCGCATAATGCCACGAAAGCGTTTCTGGTTTGTGTCAAACTTCCGGCAACTGGCGACGGTTTGACGAATATTAATCTCGAAAAAGGAGATTAAAAAAACAGACCAAAGAAACTGGACTGTTTAACTAACAAAGTGAGTCAATTTTCCTTCAATTAATTTTCTACGAAACGGTTTGATCATAACTTCAGGTGACTCGATTTTCCAAGAAAAACAAAACCTGAGTTTGATGAAAGTCTTGTTAAATACGCAATAGAACACCTGGACGGGAAACACATCGTTATGAAGTAGTGAGGAACGAGAATAAATTTTTGAGGGAAATTTTCACTCAAACCGCTAAAAAGCGTGTCATAGACTATTCTACACCATGGAGCGCATTGAAAATGACTAGCATTTTATTTTTTCACTCTATTTTTTTTCAGACAATACGGAAGTAATTCAAGAAACTTTTCTACTTTCTTTCCGAACAGATGAAACTTGGATTAAATCTGCGATGGAGAGGATGTGTTGCCTGAAAAGCCTGATGTTGCCTGATCTCAAAAGATCATTCAGTCACCAAGGACCATTACTATTATTGGAGACGGAGAAGATTCTATCATTTCATAATTTTTAAGTAGTCCTCCGTGCTAACGACGCTTAATTTATTCCACCCGGGAGATGTCCCCATTCAACAACGACGATAATTAAAATACGACTCTCCCGCCCCCAAACCCATCCCTCGTCTGTTAGCGTTCCTTCCCTTTCACCTTCCCAACTCCTCACCGACGCAATCCGCGCCTCCCTCATCCCACTCACTTCCGCTGCCTCGACGCCTACTCCTCTCTCCTTCCTTCTGCCTCCCCTTTCTTATCTGCCGTCTCCGTTGATGTAAAGGAGAGACATCGGAGAAGGGAGCATGGTTGGATGATTGGCGCAGATAGGGCAGGAAGAGGGGGGAGACGCACGGCGAGGGTGGCGGGAGGAGGTAGAAAGGTCCGGAGTGGATGGGGAGGGGAGCCGATTGGGGGTGGAGAGTTGGGCGGACTTGGGGTACGGTGGGGGGAGAAAAAGGCCAACGGGCAGATAAGGAAATGGGAAGGAGAAGCGGGGGCGGAGAAGAGGAGATAGGAGAAGAAAGAATGGATCCGAACTTTTCCTCGAAATGGAGCCAGTGCCGTGTGCCTTTCGACTTCCAACCAGCGACAATGGGGGTGGGGATTTCACCTTCCTGCACACACACCACCTCAAAACCACCCACCACCATCCGACGCGTTCCACACACACACACCGCCCCCACTCACTCCACCCCTCGAACCTCCACCACCCCGTCATATTCCCCTCGGGTTCCCTCATTTCCTTCCCAAAACCCTCTCGCTCCATCCTCTTCCTCCCCTCAAAACCTCCCCCTCACCACATCACCACACCCTCGTTCTGCCCACCCCACATCCCAATTCTTTCCCCCTTTAACACACTACCTGCCTCGGCTCCAAAGATCCCGCGCCATCTCCTTCCCTATCTCCCTCGCCTCATCCCCTCCCCACACCGTCCCTTTCTCCGTACCACCCCTCGTCGTCATCCCCCGGTCCACCCTGCGAAACAGACCTTCTGTCGTAGACTCGTTCCCTTTTGCTTTATTTTCATCCTCGTTTTGGCTCATTTTCAATTTGTTTTTAGCGAATTTACCTACTTCGTGAAACTAGCTCACGTTTTCACTTTCCCCGGGGTGTTGGCGGCGCGTACTAAAACTGATAAACTTTCCGGCTCGACTACGAGATGGGGGTTGAAGTTTGGCATAGCAGCAGCACAGCTTTTTTTGTAAAAAAATACGGTCCCATTTCTCCTTTATGTGAAAAAGAAAGAGGAGTATTTTTGAAATGCTCAAATTAGCATCTTTTGTCAAGACTGTGTATCAGCCTTTGTTTAATAACCCGGTTCAGTTTTACGAAATATTCCTACAGGCTGCTATGAAGATATAAGATCAATGCGCCAAGTTACAGTGTGAGTAAGCGATACACACTTCTATTCGCTCTCCTACCTAACAAAATCCCTCACTAAACCCAATTTTCCACTGAAACTTTATGCAGCGTAAACAACGGATCGAGGGCAAGAACTGTCGCGATAGCTTGGCAAAGTTTATTTGGGAACGTATGCATGTGTGACAATATGACCCAAACGTTTCTAATACGACTAGGTTCCAGTTTTAGCCATACTAACTAACCAACAGACCTTCTGAAGTGATTACCTCGATGTACATAAAAATACGGTTTTTAAGTGATTTAATAACATACACAAAAATTCATGTAAAAACATTTCCTCCCTTTCTTATACCATTCCCGGGGAAAATATACTTCTAGAGTATCAGTAATCACCATCAGGAGTTATGAAAGTAGAAAAAGAAACTTTGCACTTCCACATAAAGATTTAATACTTCACACGACCATAATTTCGATGCAGTGCATCATCATCAGATGACATACTTGAAACGTTTTTCAACTCATATAGCCTGGATCCAAGAGGGGATGAAGGTAGGGCGAAGGGGGTCACGTGAAGTATTAAATCTTTATGTGGAGGTGCAAAGTTTCTTTTTCTATCCTCATCATGAAGGTATACTACAAAGTTGAGCCTGAAACTGTTATGTTTAACATCAGGAGTGTGGTAATACATTGCGGTGATCATGAGTAAAAGCAATAGAGTATATTGAGGCAACCAAAACCAGCATATCCAAGAAAAACCCATTCTTGTACGTAGAATTACAAAATTAGAAGTACAAAATTTCTGATGCCTCACCGGATTTCTGTCTAATTACCTACATCTCTACGGCAAACTGTGAAATAAAATTTTAATTCCCGTTGTTTTAATTTCACTAAGTCATGTACTAAAACGCTTGGAAGTAAAAAGGTAGAAGGGGCATTAATGTTATTGGTGCTAAAAATCCGATTGTTACTTAGTACTCGCGATTCACTGCAACAGATTATCCATTGGATGACTCTCTCATCATTACTTCGGCTCAAGACGCGCAGAAAGCGTTCGGTATCAATTCCTTCCAAATCAAGTTGTTTGCCTACCATTACTATTACTTGCCAACGCCACCTACCGGCCAACGCCAATCCCACCCCATCCCTATTTCTCTGGCGCACTCCTCAAGCCCCACTCATAATCCCTCCTGCTAACTCCATTCTGTCCTTTCTCTCTCCGATCCTCCCTCTCCCATCTCCTATTCAAAGCTCACCATCCCCACTAATCCTTTCTCGTACACAACTTTCATTCTTCATCCTGCGATTATCCTCCACAATCGGCTTTTCATTCCTTCCGAATTAACTACCACTCCCATACGTATTTCCCACAAATACTCCATCCCCCACCACACAACCTTATTCAGGAACCTTCGCTTTTCCTGTCCTTCCATTTCATGAACAGACCCCTTGCCTCACCCTATCTCCATCACGGACGCGTGCGCACAATGATAACCGAGGATATGACTTCTCTATTTTGGTTGTGTGGTGCACTTACTCTGTGGTGCGTTCACTGCCGCTGGCAGTCACAGCTTTAACCACTAGAACTGAACAACAAAGCAGGAGTTTTGTTCTCGACGAGAGACACTCAGTTTTGGTAATGTCTTGGCCTTTCGAAAAATTACAACAAAAGTGTGAACAGGAAGCACGGTGTAATAACTTAAACCTAACTACATTGAACATGAAAACAAATATAAATGCACGAGGGGAGGTCGATAGGTGAGACCACTTCTGACGAGCTGGGTAAATGTGTAGGAATCGGAGACTAATTTATAATCATTGGTGCGACTACTTCAGCCAATCTTTAACGAAAAACTCCAAGAATGGAATATTTTCCAAACGGCACAAGGATGGAAATAAAATCACAAGCAACTCCATAAAATAAAGTACTAAATATACATTTCCATAGGCGACTATTAAATAAATACAAATATTCATACACTACTCTTAGGAATGCGATGTAACTGATGAAATTAATACACTTCTTAAAATGAGTCAAATCCACACTATCTATTCATTTACCGCCCTCCTCAATCTCTCGAAATACGTCGGCCCCCTTTTGTTCTTCCACGATTATTCTTTGCCCTCGTACCCATTCCTTTCCGTCCAACCTTTCTCCCTCGTCATCCTCCCTTCGTAATTTCTTTCCCGCAGCTCCCTCCCACACCCATTTCCCGTCTTTCATCCGGTTTAAAACCCCTCCGCAAGCCCCCCGACCCGTATTTCATTCATGGCTCCTTCCTCCCTTACTTCCTCTCTTGTTACTCTCTCCACGTCACCAACAACGCCTGCCCGAAAATGCCGAGTTACCAAACCCATAACGAAAATAACGCCAAACCATCTTCGAGAGAAGTTAAACCTTTCTATGTTTCAAAGGAACCGTTCGCAATTAAGTCCTCGCAAAACGGATCCGTTGAGAGAGGAGATGTGTTCCCAACAATTTTAATATCGCGCAGAAGTTTAATAAGCAGCTTGACTTTCTCATGCCCAATCATAAAGTTAAACGCAAATGAATTAAAATTTCATTTATGGAATAACGGGAAAGACGACGAAAGAAGGATTTCCCCCCTTTTCCCCCAGACGAAATAACAGCACGGGAGCAGCAGTCGCGCCCCTTGGATTGGATGGGAGGGAAGTTGGCCCTCAGACGAATCAGCAGGGAAGAAAAACGACTCCGGATGCGAAGTAAAAAAAGGGGGAATGACGCCCAATTCACTTCCGTGCTCCAGGGTGAAGGTGACTTAAAT
Source organism: Hetaerina titia (assembly GCA_037158775.1). Lineage (NCBI taxonomy): Eukaryota > Metazoa > Arthropoda > Insecta > Odonata > Calopterygidae > Hetaerina > Hetaerina titia. The sequence continues at coordinate 113,658,335 of CM073770.1, forward strand.
GGACCATCATGGTGTGATTGAGTGATGGGACTGCATTGCGAAATTAATAGGGGAAATTAACGGGAAATTGCCTCCGCTATCGCTCCCCGGGACACACGTTTCGCATGGTGGAGAATGACTGCGTTGCGTTAGCGGGATTCAATTTCAACAGAATGGATGCGGTGTTCAGCGGCGATGGAGCGACATTTATCTCGGTCGTCGAGCGACGGAAAGAGCTGTCTTACATAAGATCCCGAACAGCTCCCAAACTCTGAAAACCGCGAATGAATTGGGAGTAGCACACCTGCAAGGATAAATTACGAACCAAGCGGTGCCACCATTGTCCGGAGTTACGTCAACACTGGAGTTGTCTCCGAATAAAGCGGAGGAAAGGGAGCGAAAATGAACTCGAGAGGAGATGATGTAGACGAAACATCTTTACCGCTGTGATGACGCATTAATAGGTCACGATGATCCGTATTCCTTTGTATCTTCGAGGTAACTGGTATATCCATCTCATTGCACGCGGGAGGAGGTGGAAGCATTAGGTGAACACTAGAAAATCCTTTTTTTCATGTATTCGGAGTAAGTCAGGTGCGAGTGAGACGTTGAAAATGAGAAAATAGTAGTTAGAAAGATATTTATACAGGTGACAAGCGTGTGAGCATGAGATCATGCCTCGGAGGTTAGTCATCCCGGGAATTAGGAATCACAATGATGCCTGGAGACATAGAAATGCTCAAATGGAAGAAAAGGGATAAAGTAAGAAAATACACCCGAATTGTACCAAATATCTATTTCAAGCCTCAGTATTGAATTTCCTTAAATATTCCAAAACCATCATCAATGGGAATGGATGATGGTAGAAACATTTGGACGATGTAATTTCCAGAAAAGCGTACAATTACTTTCCTCAAACATCTTTTGGCAAAAATAGAAAAGTTATTTTGCACTATTCAATATCAGGCATGCCTCCGCGAGATCGTTTGGCAGATAATGTAAGGCCAGAGAAGAAGATACACGTGGATGGAGATACATACTGTTTGTCAGTCCCTGTCTCTCCTTAGGTTATGGCAAAGAAAAGTGCACCGGAGGTAACGAATTCTTGATATATTTGGGTTTGGTTTCTAAAATATAAAATATATTTTACAAATTTATAAACATTATAGTTCACATGTAGAAGTTTCTAATTTGCAAATGGTAAAATGTCGGAAAATTCTAATCGTTTGAAAAGATTTATTGATATGAGAAAGATATAAAGGAGCTACTTATAAAATCTTATATGTGAGGTGTAGCATTATGAAGAGGCACTCTGAATCTCTACTTTCGCCACTTTTGTCTAACCTATATCATGTGGGGTTTGGATGAGTTCCACGACGTAAAAAAGATTGTGAGATATAGTTTTACTATAAATTTAACCTAACCTGAGGCTTCTTTTTCATGAAGTCCAGGGGAACATTAATGGCGATGCTAGTGAAACAGTGTGTTATGAAAATTAAGATTTGATCTGAACACTTTCTTTGAATTATTTTCGTTTTCATGGCCAATGAAAGTTTGTTCTTAAACTTAGTTCAACGAAAAATTGCCAAAATATTTTTAAAATGAAAAATAGTTGACTTGGGCATGATAAAAAAATCTATTACAACAAAAAATCACAAAATTCAAGAACGCAAGCAATGGTTTCATTAATATATGTTAACCAAATTTATTCCACCTAGTAATGATGCCTGCTAACTAAAAAGAGATCCAATTACACAGCTATATTTTATATCAGATTAAAATATTATAACGTTGAGTAACATCATAAGTGAAATAAATTAACCAACCGTGATATACACTTTCAATGTCATATTCACCATTCAAACAAATATATGAGTGATCTCACGACCAGTTTGACTTAGGCCATATCTTCATTCAATGCAGAAATTTTGGGCAAAAATCTTTTCCAAGAAGGTCTAAAAGAAAATATTTATCTTCCATTCGATATACATTACAACTAAAAAGGAGCGACGTGGAAACAGAACGGTTGAAGCATGACGGAGGGATTTAAAGGGAATAAGGAAGATAGGGATGTTGAGACGAGTAGGGGAGAGAGTGAGATAGATGGAATAGAGAGGGAGAGAAAGACGGAGATAAGTAAAGAGAAGAAAGCGGAGATTGTGGGTATATCAGCGCGGTTTGTGACGTCGTTTCAAGGTTTGAGCAGTGAGACGCGGGAAGAGGGTGCTAGGTGACGGAGAAGGGTCCAACACAGTAAAAGGCAATGTGGACACTAAGATTGCCTTTTTCCGCCGCTCTGGGGAGTGAAGAGGAGGGGGAGGAGGGTAGCCAACGGAGCCCCAAGGTGGGTGACGGGGGAGGGAAAGCTGCGGAAGGGAGAGAGAGAGGGAGGGAGATAGAGGTAGAGAGGGGGTGGCGGGGGAAGAGAAATGAGCGCGGAATTCGTGGGGTTGAATTATTTATGCCACGTGGGTGTATTCACTCGCAGGGGTTTGTGCGTGTGCTCCTTGTCTCCTATCCTCACACTCACTACTCCACCCTCGCATCCACCCCCTTCACCACCCTTCCCCGTGCCACTCTCCTGCCTCCCCGATCACAGCCCCACTCCCCGGCACCCGCTCCCTAAGCGATTCTTGGTTGGATGGCCTCTTTCTCTTTTACTCTCCTTATCTCCCTTTCCCCCAGCTCCCAAGACTCCCCTTCACCTTACGCTTACCCTCTCGGATTCCCCGTCTCCTCCCGCACCCCAAACGACAGCCATCTCCGCGGGGAGGAGCGCTCCGCCTTGTTGCTGCTGAGTGGCGTGCCTCCGTGATAAAGGTGCGTTTACGATACTCGATCCCGAAAAGAAAACTTGTCTGTTAAGACAGTTTTAAATAGAGCTCCCCTTCTCTCCTCCCCCGCTCGCCCCCCTCCGCCCCGTTCTCGGGCCCTCCCGACCACCCGCAAAACCCTTCTGTCAATTCTAAGACGTTGGGAGTGCAATTTAGTCCCCGAGACGGGCGGAAAAATCTATCCGCGACGAGTGCGTCTCCGTGGGCAATTGAATTTTTTTACTGCGGCATGAAACAAGATATGTCACAGAGGAAATGAGACCCGCGGAAAAAGTGATATTTCCGAGGAAAAAATCCTACCTCCATAAAACGAAAAATATGACTCCGTAACGTTCACGCCAGATGAAAAACGGTACAAATGGGCGTGCCTCAACGATGACGTTTTGGACACAATTTCAGATTTTACAGGGTGCCAAGACAACTTGAAACCACCATCCGTCGGCATTGCACTTGTGTTTCAGCGGGAGTAAAAGAGTTCCTTCCTTCCATAACGCAAGTGTAGGAATTACACGCCACTCTTTATCACTCTCAAATACAGAACCATGGAAAAATCGAAATAATTCATTTGAATAATTAAGATAACCCTAGCGGTAACTTTTGACTATGTTTCACGACACATTAAGGCTTAGGGACGTCAGTAGGAATGTAATGAGTTCCATCCAATCCAACCACACAAACGATGTATAATGTAGTTTTTACAGCATCTTTAATTAAAATAATTTAGATCCCAAATCAAAGAGGTATTCATTTTTTATCGTTCATCAATTGATTAGTAACTGCCTCTCCCTCTTACACATTGGTCACAGGCCCGCCACTCATTTTTCAATTCAAACAAGTAGTGAATATTAAAGTCAATTAACTGCAACCCGTGTCCGCAAAGTCAATATATTTATATGACGTTTTCTAAACGCATAGTACAAAGTTAATGAAAACAAAGTATACTACTAACCAAGCACACCTGGGGCTCCACCTGATGCAATTATAGGCATAAGTATTTATTATAAACCAAAAAATAGTATTAATACTGAGTACGAGCTGACGCAAGCAAAAGTTATAAAACTGATAACTACTAATATTGTGTCAGTTAACTGAGGCCGAACAAATTATATTTTAATGTACTGGAAAATGTGATTACTCGATATGAATTGAATTTTGATCACATTTAATAATGTAAATCGATTTTTTACAGAGCTGTTTTAGGATTAAATTGGTGATTACAAAGTACAAATTTAGATATTTTAGCTGCGAAAGTAAACATGATTATAACATTCGGATCTTCTACCTGATCCTACCGGGTCAGGTAGAAGATCCGAAGTTATTCCATTTCCGACTAATGGAAACATCACCAGAGCTAATGGACACTCGAGATGGCTTCATCCAGAACATAAACTGAATTTACCTAAGATACAATCAAATACCAATCGCATAATTTCCTAACTATTCAACACAATTTTTAGAGGTATGAGATTTAGGAAATCAAGTGAGGCATTTGTACGACTGAGAACAAAATGCATTGCTAGCATTCCTGGTTATCAGGACAGTAATTTTTTTTAACCTTATATTGTATTTCAATGTAAAACTTTGAAAATAATCTAGGGTAAATGATATAATGCCAGTATGAGTCAAAAATTTGTTTAAACGATGCTTCTAATAGTTTCAATAGTGGCTCCACACCTTACTGTATCTCTCCCTCTGCGAATGTCATCCAAAAATAAGGTTTATTACTCTCTCTTCACTCTCTTTTTCAGGTACAAATTTGAAAGACGTCGGCGCAGCGATAAAATCCTTTGCCGTTTCTTCGCTACCTTCACTGAAATAACTTTATCACTGTAAAGTTATTTCAGCTCTTAAGGCATGCCCATACTTTGAACCTTCTTGAAGGGCGTCCAAGCTTAAAAAAAAACAGTCATAAAGTCTAAGTAACGGCCATAACACGTAAGAAAGTGAATTCTTTGGACAGACCGAGGGCGTACTTCCAATGATTTCTAAAACTTTTTTACCTAGAAACGCTAATTTGGAATAATTTGGAGCATAAAGACGGAAATTGGGAATCAAACTTCTATCAGCGTTTTAATATTAAGATGTAGAATATACTCGAAATGCAACGTGACTGTTCTTTTCATGCGCTATACGCTAAGTTAACATGAAAATAATACGACAACTATCATAAGAATCGCTAATGCATTAATTAAGGGTTGAAACGATCAAGTAAACCGTCTTTTCACTTAAAGTCTACTAACTGTGAACTTTAGGAGGAGACAAGTGTGCCTAGTACGTTTTACAATGTACTGCTCAGGTTCATATGAAGGGAGAAAAGCTTAAAATCCCCATGTATATTTTCAAATGACGTTAATTGTGTATGCATCCATGACCTTTTAATGTACTCCACCAGACGCAAGGACGATGGGAGTAGATAACACGTCCTAACTTGCAAAACGACTTCATGCCGGAAGAATTATCGGAGAGCATAAGGAGATTGGGGCTCACGTATAATGCCATAGTATCTGAAAAATAAGTATGCTAGACCTTCCGCAATACTTTATTCATACTAGGCGATCTCCGTACGGCGCCGAAGATATTCAAAGAGAAATATAACAATGGGAGTTTGAAAATACATAATTTCAAAAAAGAATTTTAAGAATCAGAGAAAATAAAAGGAGTAAACTCGTGCTTCACAAAATACAGGAAAATAAAATTTCCGGCAGCCAAAGATAGGCGAAGCATAAAATACTGTGCTAAATAAAAGACGACAATTGAGGAGCCCGATGAGTCTAGACGTCGCAGTGGAAAATTATTAAACAGGAAAAACGATTTAAAGTCGAAAATTCGAAGACCCGTCACCGACGAGTTTTTAATTTCCGTTCGGCTACGAGAAATAATTGAACAAAAGAATCAAAAAGAGAAAATCTTCCTAGGGAGTTTATTTTTTTAAATTAGGTGTACATATTCGGTTCGGGGAAGCGTAAGCAATTAATACACAGATGCGTAAATAATGAAAGGGCGCAAGAACGAACCCATTGTTTGATGTCGGAGATAATGAAAAACTATAAACTTAGAAAACAAGTAAGTAGGAATCAAATACAAATGTACGAAATAAAAGGCAGCTGATCAAAATGGAAGGGAGGAAGTTGCGGAAAATAATAACACGACGGGGACAAACACGAACATGAGAGGGAGAGGATATAAAAGAATGAGGGGAGAAGTGGAGAAACGCAGAGAAATATAGAGCGAAAAGTTAATTGGGTCCGAGGGAAAGATAGCGGCAGTAAGTGCGGAACATGCGAGACCATGAAGAAGGAGAGACAGGAAGAGGTCGATAAAGCAGGGAAGGAGGAGGAGGTGAAATACTAGGTATGCGCTAACGGGCTGGAGGGAGAGAAAATCAGGGGACTCAAGGATGATGAGAATGCGGGAGGTGAAACGGGGCACCTAGCGCAATTCCTCGGTGAAATTCCTCGCTTTTCCTCGATTTGTAGTCAAATTGCCAACTCCCAGGTCCAGTCTTTTCGCTAAGGATAAATTCGGCATTCCGCTTGAATTTCCCCATTTTGGTCGGGTCAATAAACAAATAACAAAATTATGTCCGTGCTTTTAGCCTTCCACCTCTCCAACCTCAGGAGGTCAACATTATATTATGGATGTTGGAAAAAAATTTCACGGATGCGTAATTTACTCGTATTCCCTAATTTTTGGCTTACGCTAAAGCTTAATGCATATTGCATGCTGTTAAACATGGAGGCAGGACTACTTATTTTTTATTTATGCCACTGCACAAATCGAACATCTAAACAAACGTTTCGGGTCCCATGTAAAAGGACGTCTTTTTACTGTTTGAGGGAGTGTCACCCGGTATCCTACGCGGAGTACGATACAGGTATGTCATGATGGCGTTATTCACACCTAAATCCGCGCTAATGCGACATGAAACATTTCAACACAGTCAATGTAATTTTTTCGGCAAAAAGGGAAAATATAGCGGGAGACTGCCCAATTAGGTTCTTAGTGAAATACCGAACGGCCTGGGGTGCACTACTGGAAAATTTGGTTACACTGAAAGCTACACCTGGAGTATTAGTTAATTTGATTTTAAAGTGTATCGGGGAGAAAATTGACAACGGTAAAGTAACGCCTGGCGATCAAAGCCTTACATGACGTTCAGGCAACATAATAAGATATAATAAAAATCTAAATATGTCAAATGTATGATCAGGAGCGATGTACCACCACCAGACGAAGTCAGTTATGAAGAGAATAATCTCGAATGGAACTAATTCAGCGGATAATTGAGGTAGTTTCTCTGGTAGATCCGAAAAAAAAACACTTTTCTTTAACCACGAGCTAAAGGACGATTAAAACCAATCTAAAGAATGTAAACTACAGCGATCTCGACTGCGAAAAGACTTGTTTCCACTGCTATTATTCGAGATCTAACGTAATTCAGATCAGCAAACTTCACTTTAAGGTGGCATATCATTTTCAGTGCATCATTTCCATATACGAATGCAGTTATAATAATCATTTGAAGATGTCAATACACGCCGCGTGTATACAACAAATTATTTATGCAAGTTACGTTAAAAGAAGCTATATGCCCTGATCCGAGTTTGGACTTATCGCACTGCACGCACATATTTTTTTACTGTATTTAAGTAACAAAGTTTATAACTAGCGATGGAAACCTTAGAACAGAAAAACAATATCTGAATTGTATTTGTAAAAAATGCCTGTATTACCCAAGATAAATAAGAAAAACAACAAAAGAGGTAACGGATTACAAAATATCGGCTAACAGGGCTTAAGTCAGTTCACTGATTTTATTAATGCAAACAGTAAAATAAATTCTGCTGAGATTTAAGGAGGTTAAAACTGACGTCGTGTTAATTGGCTGCGTATTGAAAATGAATTAGAATTACAAACAATTTCATAGGAGGAAAGATGGGGACATGAAATTGTAATTTTTGAAGCACGGGATTCTTTGTTCCAAGACGAAAGATATACTCCCATAATAACTGTCGACTATGACAAGCACTGGCTCGCCCAAGTTCAGCCCACTTTTAACCACAACCAAAATTTCTTCATGGGACCTTGAGTTTTTTTATTGTACCGTCGTTCCTTTCGAATAAAATGAAGTAACTTTAGTTAACACAAATACTATTCATCAGACGTTAAGTTTACAACAATCCGCGGCATAACATTCATAAGGTCATATAAATAATTAGGCATAGATTCGGCGAATCGTGCGATTTTTGTATTTAATACTTTCAACGAATAGAAATATTAGGTTGAGTTGGAAAATACTTAAAAAAAGATAATTGCTATTCAAGATTTTTGGAGGTCGAACTCAAAACTCGCTTATACGCAGCATCGATACAGTTCATGCTTCATGTTAATGAAATTAGAGGGGATTAAGATTCGGCGTTCACGTGTATGCACCTGACGTATCTAAGTTTTAACAAGTGAAAAGCTAACACCTCTTCCAAAATGGCCGAAAAATTCCTGCCCCCTTCCTGATCCATCCAATTATCCCCGATAATTCCAATTTTCTCAGATATCCCGGTTTCTCGGCACCCTGCTAAAGACGTGGGATGGAATTTGTTTGCAACCAGAGGGAGAAGATGGAATGAGATGTCTAAGAGCGAGTCGAAAAGGACATTGTGCACACACGTTGAGGCAATAAAGCGAAATGATTGCTCGCCTGAATGTGCCCTATTTACAAATGGAAATTTAGCGGCGGCAGGCACATTCTAAACTCGGAAAGAACAGGAGTGTCATGCCCGAACGAAAAGAAAAAACGGAGAATGAGGAGCCGCGGTGAATGAGAATTAGTAAGGCTGTTGTTATGGGATGGGGAGGAAGGGGAGAATGGGTTGGAGGAGGATCGGATAAAAGGAACAGCAGGAGGAAGGGGTGAGGGATGGTGAGAATGTGGCGACGATGAGTTTGGGGGTTATCACAAGGCCTGAAATGGAAGGATATTAGAAAGGAAGTGGAATAAAAACAACAAAGAACGGACGCAGAAGGAAGAAGACGAGACATTACGTAGAGTCAATACGTGTTTTGGCGCAAGTGGAGGAATTGATTTAAATATTTCATTTTTCATGAAAAATATAAGTGAGACAGAACTAAAAACAGTTTTTGTTAGTCCGGAAAAAACGAAAGAGCTTCAGATGAACCAAGTTATCTAGCCACCCAGAGTATGAATGCAGAAATAATATATAAACTCGGCATGATAAGTGAGTGAAAGATATAAACAATGAAAATAACGATGAACGGCGAGCAAATATTAAAAAAAAGAGATTTCGAATTATCATTAACGATTCAGGAGAACTTTTAATAACTCAATCTAAGCTCAAAAGCCAATATGATATATCCATCTGCTAATTAACACTAAAACCGCAGAGAACACTGTGTGGTAGAACAATGCTATTGTTTTGTTTTTACCACTTCACAACTTTAAGCCACCAGAAAACGTAGCTGAAATTCTAAAACAAAGCGCCAAATGACCAAACTTAATATGCTTCCACACACGAAAGAACAAAAATCTGTGGTAAAACAAGACGGACGAGGAAATCAAATTTACTATGCGTGGGACGAGAGAAAAAATGAATTAGGAAAGAGATGAAAGACAGTTCTTGGGTGGGAAATGGTAATATCAGCAAAAGGCATGGAGAGGAAATGAAATGTGGAAAAAAAGCTGGCGGCATGAGCGGCGGCTTGAGTAAAGCCATGTGGAGGAGAAGCGGCGCTGAGGAGAGGAATTGGATATCGACGAGCAAAGCGGATGAATTTAACATTCCATTAACGAACAGCAGGCACGGGGGCTTTACATAAGAGCGAAGGCTTAGCTCGAAAAATAAAATCGTTGGCTCTGCTCCGCGCAAGCCATTAGGAGTTTAAAATTTCATCCTGCTTCTAGTTCTAACACTGCGGGATTACGATCATAAAGTATAATGTCTAGTTCACATGCATCCAAATGGATTGATGCTTACGTTGAATAAACCGTAATTTATATAAGCCTTTCAACAATATCCCGAAATTGATATTTTCTCGTAATAACCGAGGAAGGCTGAACTTCGAATGTTAGAACTGACTGGAATAACAGCAACAGAACGTACTCACATTGACACATTTTGTCCACAATTTCGCAAACTGCACAGGAGTTTGATGATTTACCTGAAATAAAAGAAAAATATAATAAAATCCATGCTATAGAGATTACGTACATCAACATTTTTACTTTATTAAATCACGAGGCATTTCCAAAATTTATTTCATTAAAATGAAAAAACAAAAATTCATTGACCATAGCAAAGCTTCACAAGTCATTTTCAATGGAATTTAAGTTTGAACATAGGAGCAGCCATGAAGTTAATAACAATGTTTCCGATTTTACCTTGCAAGTAGCATTAATTTGTATTAAAAATAAAGAAATGTAGTTAAAGTAACAGAACCGAATTATAACTTAATTTGTCCTAGCAACGATTGATCAAGGAAGTCTTGAGTCATATTTATAGAGACCAACGAGGACAGCATGTTGAATGCCCTCATTTAGGAACGGAAATACAACACCATTCGTTTTCAAACATCACCAAACTGATCAACTCCCAGGTTGTTTCTGAGCTATCGTCTATCCTAAAGTGAAAAATTGCTTACACTAAGGTGATTCCCGATTTAAGATTAGGAAAAGGATAAATTTTAAGAGACACAATTAAAGATCCGTTTGGCCTTTGAAATTT